>MU172930.1:444300-468814 GCA_016695475.1 Suillus decipiens | reverse complement strand
TTCCACTTCAACCAGTTCCCCACTCCTAATTGCTTGTCGGTGCAGAATTTCTGTCCACCAGCGCTTCTTCAACATCAGGGTGGGTAACCACACGCGGCTGTTTACGAGAGAGCTCCAGGGTATGACTCGATGCGTTGCTCGGGGTGTGTGTGATCTTTTAATTTTCGTGATAAGGTCTCCTGGGTAAATTCAAGCACCCCCTCTTTTCGTGTCTTGAAATGCTGAACAACACGATCCTGGGGTAAGTCTGGATGTTCATCGATGTATGCAAACACCACCAGCCAGTCATTGAAGGTAAGATTCTTACGCCCACTAGTATCAGAAAGTTTTGTAGATATTGCAGGACCATCTTTCTGGCGAGGTGTCCTTGGTTTCCACTTGTACGGGGCAGGTTTGGACGTGACTGGCGTTTCTTAGGGCTGCGCACCATTGGGATTAGAATAACTATAAAATTAACCATCTTACAACGTTGTTATGCATCAACTTCCGGTAACTCAGCAGTAGTCCTACTCGGTACAGACTATATCTCATAATGTATATTGGACCTTCAAAGGCTATGCATTATACAATATACAATTTTCCGGGAATCTACCCGCATACCACGATGGGAACTGCCCAAACTCAATACAATATGAGATTTATGCATTATGAGATAGTGTACTGTACTAAGAACAAGGAAGACCAAATCGATTATAAAGGTTAATGAAGCCATAATACTACGCACTAATGTAGTAGCACGGAGTCTCTGCTTTCCCACAGGCTGGAGTTTTGCGGATTACACACTGTATGTACTAAGGACTGAGACGAACAAACCCGAATTCTCGAAGCCCTCAGTCCGTTAAAGTACAGTTTGTAAGTCTCCATCCCAAAGAAGCTGTGATACTATATAGCGCCCTATCTCGACCTGCCTCGCACGAGCTACGGGATGGAGACTTTTGTGGTTCGCGGACTGTACTTTAATGGACTGAGGGCTTCGGGGAGGAGGGTTTGTTTGTCTTGCGGATCACGTATGGTCACATACATCGTCAACATTGGGACAATGTTGATGGCCACTATATCGAAGCACGCCAGATATCATCAGTAGTATCCATTTTCCATTTCCCACTTTGTTCCTTATTTCACCCGCGTGCCCCTTTGGTTTGCTCTTCGATGATATGATGTACAGTAGCAACTCAAAATATCAGCACGGTTTGGTTCTTCGTTCGTCTCTACAGATAGACAAATAGTGTCCCTTCGCATTCTCTCCCTCGACAACGCTGTGTACAGTTGAACACGAGCAAAGGAGGTCTGCTAGCATCAATTACTGATAACCATTAAATGTAGTCGCACACACGGGTAGCAAAGGAAACTATCTTCAATTTACTCTTGACGACGGACGGTTGGGATGGGACGCAAAGTTATGCGGCATTCCAATGCATTGATGAGTTAGACTACTCTAGGATGAGTCAACATCGCAAGGTAATAATAATAGCATGTGGCTTAAAAGTGTGGTCGTTGCTATGAGTGCGGGATTCTGTTCGTTCCGAAGCAGTTCGCCAATGCGATCTACGAAAGCAATGAATTTCGGATCACCCATACTGTGAATTGCAGCGTTGGGTTCCAAGATCCGCATGTTTGGCTGTAGTGTCGATGATTTCACAATGCTGTTAGGAGTGATGATTGCTGCTTCGAAAGAGTTCTGTGTAAGGTGAATGGAGCCATGTAAATTGGCGTTACCGGGACGCCGAATATATGATGTGTTGTGCGTCCGAGGTCATATGCAGTTGCGCTTAATGTGCTGCTTCCTATATAGATAGATGAATAAGCAAAAATATGAAGACGAAATGAAGTCGCCCACATCATTGGCAAAGAGATAGAGGGAATGCGCAAATTTGCCTTCATCGTCAATGATAAGACCGATAGTTGTCCGCACATCCAATAGATGGATGTTGTCGCCAAATGTAAACACATGGACACGAATATCTTCAATTCCTGGAGTAGCATAGACTCGTGACCAGTCTGTGAGGCAAAACCTCGATAAAGGGACTGATAAAACTAAGTTTGAATTTAGATCAAGAGCGGATTCTCAGAGTAACGTGATGTCTGGCCAATGAGAAAATGAGTGTTTTTCGTGATGATAGAAAATAAACGATATAATTTTCTCGCTATTGACGCGACGCAAATTATACCTGCAAATTCAATGGACCAGTCTTCCATCATCCAAACCATTCACAATACTTCTCTTGATGCACTGGATCGTTTTGCGCGTGATTTAATTAAAGGACGACTCCCTATCAATTATCCAGACACTCAATAATAACGACAAAACGGATGTGCTACGAGCATGCTTGATTGTCTATGTTCTGACGTCAACAGCCATAGTACCACGTCAATTCCAGCTCGAAGCTGCTCTGGCGACGCTGAATGGTCGAGACAGTGTTATAAATGCAGGAACAGGCAGTGGAAAGACATTGTGTATCCTAACTCCTATCCTACTTCGTCCGGGTACTGTGAGCATGACAATTTCGCCGCTCAAACGACTCCAGGCCACACAGGTAATTTGACTTGAGTGCTCTAACTTTGCGCACATGTAGAATATTCTGTTGCAGGTTCTCGAGTCCACGAAATATGGCATAGCTACACTATCAATCAATGAAGACACTTCAAATGACTTGTCCATTTGGGAGGTAAATCCTTCATGATTATCTGCGTGTATTATGACCAGTCTTACAAGAGGCACTGGGAAGTTCTCTCATCTCATTGTTTCCCCGGAACAGCTATTCATGTTCGACGGTCACCTTCCGCGCCTTGCATGACTTCTTCGACGAGGTCATACATTTGTAAATCCAGTCGCAATTGTAGGCAAAATCGAGTTCCGAAGGGTCCAGGATCGTGAGTATGAAGTCCATGATTGATATGCGGCCATCACAGAGAATTTTGACAGCAGACTTGATGCGTTCGTGTGACGAGAGTCGTTGGGAACGGGCTGCAGCAATGTGAGAGACATCCGAGGGTTCATTCGTTGCGATATCATCAAAACCAGAGTCCACGGAACAATTGAAGTCAGCATTTAGAATCTTCGAAGAACCTCGCATCTTGATTGAAAGCTGGAATTACAGCACAAAGAGCAGGTGACAGCAGTAGCAGAAGATAATAGATATAAACATGAAGTGGTGGACGGACGAAGCTGCCCAGCAGCTGGCAACCTAGCGCACTCAAACGTCGCCGTCGGTTGCAGATGGCAATGTACCTGCATAAGACTTAGCAATAGGTTAGCAAAAGCTCACGTAATTCTGATATCCCTAAACGGACTTATTCGTCACGTTACTCTGAGAATCCGCTCTTGATCCAAATTCAAACTCAGTTTTACCAGTCCCTCTATCGAGGTTTTGCCTCATAGAGGGGCCACCAGTCTAGGTGTGGCAATGAATCCGTTATATCGCCAAACGTTTATTTTGTCAATCCGATACCTGCTTCTCAATGGAGCGTGATATGTCATGGTACATATACCTGATATAACCCAACTGTGAGCCACATTCCCCGGGAACTGACATGGAAACGACGCCTACGTCAGAAGCGCCCAGCAGAGCGCCATCGAGCTACCCACCTCCTTAGTACCTGCCGCAGGTACCCATCTCCTGGGATAAGGATCTGTTAGTTGGACTAGTGGAGCGGAGGGGTGCAGCGGTTTCGAGTCTACGAAAGCTCTGGTCAGTGGGCTGCCGCTCGTTCCGTTTAGGACTACTACTGCTGAGCCTATGCGAATAATGGGAATAAATGGTCCATACGATACTGCAACCACTTTGGGCCATCCAGACGCATCAGTACTCATGACCCACTGTAAGGGTAGTGTACAGGTTGGGAAGACAGCAGGTGGGACAGAGCTTTATTGCAGGGCCGGCCTTTATCCGACTACGAGGCCTACATGCTATGAGGTCTCCTAGTGAGACCATTTCAGTAACACCGGATTATGCGAGTAGACAATGATGGACCGACTCCGAAGTGAGCTACATGTGGTCTCTCAAGTTGAATTCCAACGCGACCTAATCGGACGGCTTGATTAGCTCAGCTCAGTGGCACTGTCCGGTATACGTATGTCGTACTTCGATTATCCCTCGAAGGACTTTCCACCAGAGTTCAAGTTTTCATTGTCATCCATCACATTGACCGTGGCTACTATGATATAATACTGGTACATCAAGAGCAGAACTATACAGCTGTTTCATCACTTCCACAGTTTTAACCTTTAAGCTTCAATTTGTATTCACTCTCGGGATAGGCCTCGTGCGGCTGGGCTTACAAAGGGCCGGGAGGATGTCCCAGTATTATACCTATTCGGGCATTCGCTTTCATTTTGTGCTGTCCATGACTGTGGATAGTCCATGGTTTTCAGGGGTTGTACCCTCTACGAACAGAGCCCGCCGCTGATCATTGTCGCGGGGAAAGGCTGTAAATTGTGGGCAACCATGATTCCGACATCGACTTCAGGTATCTCAATCAATTTCTTTGCATGTCCAAGCAGTAACACACAGTTATCCCCAGCGCAATCAACTAGATTAAGAATTTTACAATACCTTCACAGTTGGCGATGGTCGTAAGAAAATGCCAACTCCTTCCAGTTTAACTCCAGCTACTTGCGATGGCTGAACTTTCAGGCATACTGGTTCCTGAACGGTTGGATCTCTACATAGGACTTTTTCCAATGGAGATGGTCGGTCCATAATTTCTGATGCGGCTGTTTGTGCATCCTGAAAGTTTAGTTTTTCATGCAGCTCCGGACGGAATAATCTTTGTCATGGGTCGCATCTATCCTAGTGATCTTTGGCAGAATAGTTATTAGGCGTGTCATAGAAGCCTAAAGAAATTCTTATGGCCTTTTCCTTGCAACGTAGGATCGTAGAGCGAACCTTCATGGAGAACAGGGATTGATGACAGGTGAAAGTGTTTCTGCGGCAAGGCTATGGGACACGCAGTGTATTATTGATTCATGCGTGAGATTCTTTGACTTTGGCATGCGAATGAGCGGTCTGACGCCTTGTTACTTAGCAATGCCTCATATTACATTTCCTGTTAATCATGACGTTAAGTCTTTCTTAGCAACCTTGACGCACCTGTGGCCTATCCAACAACTGTGCAAAAGAAGCGTAAAAGCTGGTTAACATGAGACATTACCAACCTTATATCAGCTAATGCATTAATGATGACCTACCAGGCTATCACCGAGCGGCTCTGCTCCTTGGGCGGGCGGGCGGTCGGTCTACCCTGCAGCAACAAGAAAAACGAATATCTGTCGTGGTGAATGTAAGCATCGCCATGAACTTGCTTGGCTGTTCTCACTTTCTTTTACGAAATCCATTGACCCCTCATAGGTGACAAGTGAGGTCTTTATCCAGGCATGCAAGGTAGAGCCAATTAATCAGGTGGGATTGATGACAGTATATCATAATGTTGAGCATCGCCATATTAAACATCGCGACGGAGTATTCTCTCAATAGGACATCAATTGGAATAAAAAAAACATCGCAACCATCAACTGGAGCTACTTCTGACGGGCAAAGATATGTCGCGCCCGAGTTGAGAAGTTTACGCACTATCATTGAAAATTCCCGTGCGTCTGACCACTTTGACAGCATGCTCGGCACGACCTAATTGTGTTATCTTCAGATGCTGATGATATTGCAGTTTCACCATATCTGACTCCCTCACCATCCCTACTACCGAAGGAAGTGGCTCGGTACAAGGAGGTCATAGATGACTGTACAAGTTTGATTCTGACGCTGGCTGGGATATTGATATTTTTGGTAGCGTCACTTGTATCATCTCACGCTGCCCTCGTGTCAAAATATGAACATGACTCCAATTGACACACGTCAGGGCAGTGGTCTTTGATATCGGTGATAGTGACCACTCATGATGAACAGTAGATCCGAGGGACTGTTTTTGTAGGTGAGATAGGCCCAAACGTCCTAACTCAGGTAAATGAAAGGTTTAAGTTACGTCGGTACATTGTGTTCCATCAGTCGTTTTGTCATGCTTCAAATGTTAAGAATTTTGTGATTACATACGTGATCATACTGATGGTATAGCATAGCCTAATAGGCTCTAGCGCCCTTGCTTCATGTCGAACATACCCAGATCTGACATTCAATATTAGCCGCAACGTTTGTGCTAGTTCTTCCGACTTGTCCAAGGCATGAAGACCACTCAAAGAAGGATTTAAAAGTCGTCTCGCATTCAAGGTAGTACCACTGTACATAGCTTTAGTATCACTGGTTACCAATTTGAGGCACGTTCATTGTATCGGCGTCATCCTGTTGTTTTCAGCTGAAAATAAATCTGGGTGCCACGGAGCGAGGTAAAAGTCGGCAGGGCCGAACCCTAGTACATAATTGTCAATGAGTTTGCGATGAACGGAAGAACCTTCACAATATTTTCAGAAACAATATCCTCGGCATATCAACCCTGTCTGTGCTGACCATTGTTTTTTGATTTCATAGGTGGGAAATATGTATGTACCATGGCCAGAATCGAATAGCAAATGAAGCTGTGCGTAGGGTTGATAGCTTACGGCTGACTTCGAGATCCACGGGATAACCTTTACAATCCAAAAAACTTCCTCGACACATCAAACCACGTGTACTGACCAGAAACAGGGGGAAAACTCTGCCACGGAACCTTCCCTCCATGTAGGTATCCCGGAACTTTCAGCTCTGACTCGTCATCATCAGCTGTGACGTATGACTCTGGGATATCCAGGTGAACCGTTTTCTCTTTCAAGAGAGAGGCGGCAAGCGATGAAAGGTCGGTCTTGCTTTTCATACTGGACTCACTGGTACCGGTCAAAGAAACATTAGGGGCATTGGAAATATCCCCCTTACCCAGTTGGTCACCTTTGTCATCCGGCCCTATGACCTTGACATTTTCGTTTGATCCTGGGTCGGTACCACCTAATGAGAGCGATGCCTGAATTTGGTCGGACAGGTCATGGAACTCGCCGTCTGCAGTATCTTCTTCAACCTCTTCCTCGCCTCCGTCAGCGTGCACATGGTCTTCTCCCCAGCCGCCGCTGCCAGTGCTTGAAGCTGCGCTTGGCCGTCTGCCGAACCGGTTGATAATGCGCGCTGACATTATGGCGGTGCGCCACCTCTTGCGGGCGTCGAAATTTTCTCTGAGACCCGAGCCGACATCGTGTTCGGTAGAAGCCTCGTGCGTCGTCAACCACTATCAACGCTGTCAGCGCAAAGTTGCACAGATGGACTGGTGAATTACATGATTGTTCAGAGCTTGTTGTGCAGTAGGTCGTTGGGATGGATCGGGTTTCAATAAAAGCTTAATAAATGTCTTCGCTGTATGGGTTGATATTAGCGCACATACAGCTAGAGTCATGAACCATCAGCACACCCTCATTGGAGACTTTGCACCAGTATTGTTCGTGAAACTCGATCTTGGCTTCCGTAGTCTCCTGGATCATTTCACATGTATCATCTCCTCTAAACGGTGAGTAACCGCAAAGCAGAACATAAGCAATGATGCTGCAATAAGGTCACCGTGTTAGCACCGTCGATTTTGAATCACAAGGTTTGATGTCATAACAGGCGCTTACCCTATTGACCAGATATCCACTGCTTTTCCGTGCCCCTGCTTGTTAAGAACCTCGGGAGCGACATAGCCAAAGCTCCCGGCCAGCGAATGCAGCTGCTCTTCTGGAGAATGCAGATGTTTTGCACTTTGAACGCGCGCGTCATTGAAACGTAAGTTCACAAAAAGTGGTCTCACATTCCAAAATCAGCGATCACAATATCGCTATCCGGGTCCTTTGTTCGGTACAAAATATTCTCCGGTCTGTACGTATTAGGTCGATGAGTCAACTTCCTCAGTCCAGAAGAACATACTTCAAGTCCCTATGCACGATATCATGATCATGCAAGTACGTCACTCCCGACAATATGGAGCTGAGCCGATTCGTCAATTTGTAAACAATGTATGGTTCGTGAAACATACCGAACGACTGAAACGGCATCATTCTCAGTAAATTTTCCTCTTCGTAATATACGGTCAAAAAGCTCGCCACCAACAGCTAGCTCAAAAGCAAGATAGTACTTTGATCGGGACTCGAACCATTCATAAAACTTGACCTGCATTGATCTCGGGGGTCAGACACGCACGAGAAAAGCCCGTCATAAAACACGAACGATATTGGGATGGTCAAGACCCTTTAGAACATCCATCTCGCCCCAGACAGCAGCTTCGTTTCCCTTCACTTTCTTCTTCGGAATGACCTTCAATGCAACATCTTTGACCACTGTGACATGGTTGTGTCCTCCTGGTGATGGAGGACCGGAAGAGCTGGAGGCTCGAGAAATGGACCTCTTCATATGATGCGGATGGAGAAGAGGAATGGAAGATCGA
Organism: Suillus decipiens; assembly: GCA_016695475.1. NCBI lineage: Eukaryota > Fungi > Basidiomycota > Agaricomycetes > Boletales > Suillaceae > Suillus > Suillus decipiens. The sequence continues at coordinate 460,426 of MU172930.1, read as the reverse complement.
CCAGGGGTGTGGTCAGTCGGAGATGATGGCGATGCTGGGAATGCCCCCTTCCGCGAAACGTCGACTAGGTCGGGGGGGACTTGCCATGTCGCTCTCTAAAGTGGAGCATTGATATGGTAACCACACAGGAGGTGGAGGAGATATGGATCAGAGCCATACCATACAGGCCAAAAATCCAAAAACTCACCATGACTTTTCCAAATGTCCCCGATCCAAGAATTTCGTGAATCTCATACGATTGTTTTTTCACGAAACTGGGAGGCTGAGGTAGCAAGGCTTCTTTCAGCGATAAGTGTTTCATGGTAGATACGGTGGATCGATGACACGTTTGACGTAAAGGGAATATACCTAGCGTTCAGCAGCTCAAGGAAGCAGTGCAGAAATGCCCAGAAACCACTATGGTAGGATGTGGAGCAAGCGGCAAGCCCTGCTAAGCCGTTTTCTCAGGCATTCGTTATCTGAGAAAGAAATAATATATTCGATCATTCGCAGCAATTGATAACAAGATTGCTATTGAGTACATTATAGAGAAAACTAAATAGATGAACAAATTACAGATAGACGAGCAGATGAATGAAACATGTATGATGCGTGCTTAGTGAATACATATTGACCCATGTTAGGCCCATCATTCTTTCATTGGCTAGAAGTAGTAGGCGCGACGCCCACTGGGCCGGTCTCGATGCTCATCGTCGCGGCAACCGAAGTAGCCGATTGGTAGCTAAAGGAAAATATCAATACTTGAGTAATACCGTATTGATACACGATACGCACGCAGAGATAGCAGCGGAAACGTTAACTTTCTTGTCGAGAAGAACGCTATCAATGACATGTACAACTCCATTGGACGTTAGAACGTCTGATCGCATGATTTTCGCCCAATTGGAGCCGGCACTAGACACGTACACTCCAGAGGAGTTGGTCTTGAAGGAAAACGGTTCCCCAGAGGCCGAAGTGTAAGTATTTTTATTCGTAAACGATGGCGAGTAAACGGTCGTGCCATTGATAATCTGAATCTGGAGTCAAACCAAGTAAAATGAGCTAGATGGAGGAACAAACATGATTTCCGAAAAGCGCAATCAGTGCGGTAGTGTTCGGCAGCAAACCGCCAATACAGCTCGCTGTCGCAATAGCAGTGTCATTTGGGGCGAAAAGTGTAATACCGCTAGCATTATTGAGAACATTGAGCAATGTAATCGAGTTGTTGGTAGGGGCATTGAAAGATGAAAGCGCACCACCAACGCTGGTGACGTCGTAAGTACTGTTAGCGAGAGTATTAGACAAGTTTTGAGGGATTTTAAGGACAGAGTCGATAACAAGAACTTGTAGGTTTTGATAGACCGTCTTGTTCACGACCGGAACAGTTGTGCTGAATGCCACTTAGAAACAATTAATCGATAAACATGAAAAGTCTCACCCATTGTTGAGCACGAATATGCCATTACTTCCATTCGACCACGCTAAGACCTGCGACTCATTCCCCTCCAGCCAAACAAGTGAAGAATCGTTGAGTAGCGTTCGCCCAAGGGTGATGTTTGGATATGACGAAGTTTGGTCGGTAAAATTGCCGTGCACGACATGGTATGAGAGGAGATTCCGAACAGATGTTGGGTCAGTGAGATTGATAGGAGCAGAACTAACTGTAAAACAAGTATGGAGTTCTATCCTCCGGCCACACATTGTAATACTTACATGCCTGATTGTTGGGTGCAAACAACGTCCAGTTACCTGTAGAGAGTGACTGCGCAATTTGCTGCCCGTCAGATGAGCTGTTTAATGCAGCGCTCGCCGATGCCAGCGTTGTAAGCCCGTCAGTGTTCAAACCTTGGACGAGGCCATTGAGGTATTGCTGCCAAGACTGCCCGAAAACAGCAGGGAGAAGAGTGAGAAGAGCAAACGATGTAAACAACATGATAATAATATGATGAACGTTCGAACGAACAGTAATTTTGAGGTCTTCTTGAAGATATATAATTCACCCACCATTTGTAAGACTCATGATGCAATGCGCAGCGCACTTCAAATCTCTCTCTGTTCACCCCCATAATCATAGGGGCCTTCCGAGCAAAGCGCAACCGACTTCCAATGCTGACAGCATGCCGAGAACGAAATCTGGTGGAAAACAGGTAACCAAAATCAACAAGACACTAGAGAAGACGATTTAAGCTTTATTCTCGTTCAGCTATACCTGCTAGCCCTCGGGGCCTCAATTATCGAGTCGCAATTTGATGGATTAACCATATGAAATCTGGATGTGTGCTGACTAAGTGCAGCATCCTAAACTCCGCGAGGGCCTCGCCGCTGGGAGCTGTCAGTACACTCCACTTTTTTTTATTCCCTAAGCACCACACCGCAGACATGGCTCGTCGGGCAGCACCAGCAAACGCAACACCTGCATTCTTTACAGCACCTGCACGCCGTCAAATCGTTGATCCAAACGAGTCTGCGTTATCCCGTTTCATTCGAGAGCAAATCACTGCTCCAGAAAAATTACCCGGAAACATCAGTATTGTGACGGGGATTAGTGTGTTCGCAGCTGGCATATTTGTCGCTAGGACATGGGGAGACATGTTGGTACCGGCGTGAGCGAGGCAGAGACAAATAGCAGGATGAGTTTGGCGGTGTTCTCCTGCGGCGGCTGTCACTACCCCCAAAACGGCATGGTAAGCCAGTTGTTTGTGGTGTAGGGTCTCCTGACTTATCGACCACTTAGAAAGCTGTTGACACATCACGTTGTACCTGCATATCTCCCACCTTGATCCTTCCGTGATCGAACGTAATAGCTAGCTCACCCATAATTTCATCCAGTCCTAGAGGGTGGAATAGGTCGTTCCCAATGCATATTGCCGTTTATTGTGATTGCGTTCCATCAGGTCACCTGATTGCTGGTTACAGCAATGTTATGCTAGAAGATAGGCCACATTGCAACCACTGCTGGCTGTGATTCATGAAGTTATTCGCACAAGAAGCAACTCATATTATCGCATTCTGATGTTCGTCCAACTAACTGACATGCGTGATAATTGTTTCACCTTCAAAGATCCGCGGCAAAGAACACCGACAGAATAGGTCATTTCTCGGAAATATTGACAACCGATCGGAATGAGTGGGTGCGTGCATGCGTATCTCCACGACGCGATCTGGCGGCATGATGTACTCTGACGTTGCTGCAGAATATTTGCACCGTCTTATTATTTTATTGAATTTTTTCTGCTTTACGGAATGCAGGGGGAAAGCATCCGCTTGTGCTAACCAGAATTTGATTTCCCGCGCTCGGCCCTCAGTTTCAAGCTCAGAAAAAGTATTGATCGTCTCCGATTGTTCTCTATACCAACGTGGGCGGTTTGTTTTGTTTGCCACGACACCCACTCCCATCTTGTGAGCGATCTCCCCACCACGTAACTGTCGCCACTCACGTCCTTTCGCCAGCAAGATTTGGTGGTCGAGATTGCCCGTTTGTAACTTTATGTACTTTTTTTATTTATTAAAAAAATTTCCCTCAGCCTCATCAGGGAAATAGGTGTGCTGGGGACACAGCAAGCACCTGAAATATCCTCATGGCTTTTTACTTTTCTGGGTAAAACTCGGACCATATCCTCATGTGCCCTGCTTTAACTGGACCCTAAGGAATCACGCGTGAGTAGTGCTACACCTGGATTGACACTAGAAAGACCTTAGCCACATCCAGAGTACCACCGTACCTGGTCACTCGCTACCATCCGACCTGCGGCGCAGTGACAGGAACGCGCCGGCACTGTGTTATCAGGAAATTCACCAACGAAGTCCCTCGTATCGCCGACAGGCCTAAGTCGTGCTTCCTTCATTCGCGGTTCAGGCCGACCCCCTCGATCCCTAGCCACTTCTGGCAGATTGATGAATAACCTACTCCATTGCCATGATAGTCACGGTCACCCACCAACGAAGATGTGTTCAATACATGTTCGTGCTATTATATTTTCTGCAACTATGTTGACCTAAGCATTTTTGTTACCTCTGTCTCTCTAGCCGTATACACTGGCATGTGTTCCGTTGAACCAGAGCAGTTCAGGTCCTTGGGGATCGTGGGCTAGTATGCCATCATCCAATATCATGACGCTAGCGGGGAATGGAAATATAGTTGTGGAGCACCACGTATCTTGGTTGTTGACCTAAGCATATACTTTGTTACCTCCGTCTCTCTAGCCGCATATACTGGAGTCTGCCGTTGAATCAGAACAGTTCAGGACCTTAGTAACCACGTGTCATCCGATATCATGGCGCTGGTGGGGAATGGAAATATGGCTGCGGAGCACCACGTATCTTGGTGCATCCATCTGTCGACAAGATCGTCATGAATCGCATATCGTGGTCTAGATAAATATTTGGATTATATCCATATGTTATGCCCAGTTCATGCTATCTTGTGCTTATTGGAGATGGATCGGTACGGAATTTCTGGTTCACGACGTATTCTACAATAAAATATAACACTTTCAGCTAAATCCATGATCATGCAACTCGCTCATATGGGAAATTATTAATGCCTCCACAAACCCATCCAGGATTGCCTCTCCTAAAACATGACGCTCGCTAGCCTATCGGTATCGCTGAGCAATCATCCTCGTTCTTTTTGGATGATGTGGGGATCGTCAATCCATTGTTAGAGTTGTGATAAACGTTCAGGTACTTGACGATGATGTACAATGCAGGTACTAACAAGCAAAGCAAAGCAAAAATATGTGATATGCGAAAAGCGCGAGAACACCGTGACTGTCGGAGTGATAGCAGATAAGCTGAGCGTCTAGCGTGAACGAGGGACCAAGATATACAGAACCCATATGATCAGGTGTCTATACTGCGGAGAAGCATAAGAAATCAAATTCTACTGGTGTTCGACAAGGTTCAGCACACTACTGGAGTTGAGAAGCCGAGTCTGTTTCCGATCTATCGGAGGAAGTTATGTTCATTGACGGCGTATGCGAGTATACCAGCATTGACTGCATGGGTGTCAATGGTGCCGGAGCAGCAATATTCTGGGATTGCATGTGATATCGATGCATGGTTGAGCCACTACTTGGTGGATATCCCGCTGGCACTGTAGAAACTGTGGAATATTGATGACTATGGTATGGATCCTCTTGCCTGGGTACCACTGAGCTCCCTTGAAGGTGGTCAACGGCATCATAGTGGTGAGAAACGTTAGACATTTGTGACGGGGATTGTTGAGCTGTGTAAACGTTTTGAGAGTTGCTCTGAGAGGGATAGAAAGGAGAATTTAGCGTGGGAAAGCCATAGCTCGAGGAATGGACCGATGGGTTGCTCGAAGCTGGCGGCTCCGAGGGACCGGCACCCCATGATGACGGTGATGCTTGAGCTACTTGGTACTGAAGATGCATATCCTCTCCAGCGTGTAAGGACGGTTCTGAACTACTCTGCGACCAAGACTGAACAGGTCTGCGTGCTAAATCGTCTCTACTAGAGCGACTGGAAGGGTGCCACTGCCCTTCGCTTCCCATCTGACTTGGCAAGTAGGAGGCTGACTGGGCATGGGTTGTATTGTGCATAAAAGAGGAACCATAAGCCGTACTCATTGATCCGCGAGGTGCGGATGTGGATGGGCCTATAACGGTATCGGGCGTGACGCGCCCATGAGATAAGTATGGCACCCGTCTGTCGCTTCCACCAAGGGCGTGGTATGATAACGAATCAGCCGGTTGGTAACTTGGCGCTCGCGCCGGAGGCAAGCAGGAAGTATCATACGTGGCTTCTGCGGATGAACAGACCTCTTGTCCACTGCTCTCATATTTTTCTTGAGAATCACAATGGTATTCGACAGGAGATATCTCGCCATACTCTGGATTGGAAGACTGGTCGTCGACTGAGTCCGTGACCGAAGCAGAGTCTCCAGCCACGCCTGTGGAGTCTGCTCTTCGCTTTTTGCGGCTGTTGTTCGGTCTCCGTCTGTAAACGTAATCCGGGTACTTGAGATTGAAATTATCCTTCAAGTGTTTGGCTTGATCAAGGTAGAACTGCTTCTCGGACTGAATGATCACAAGATCAGAACCATCGTTGCAAACGTAAATAAAATACATTACCATGTCCATAGCATTCCATTCTCGACTTAAAACTTTGCTGACATCCCCTGTTCGCATTGATTGATTTTCCGCGGAGACTTGGGGTCGCCTCCTGCGAGCGAAAATCATGAATGCATTCATGGGACGCTTAGGCGTGCCATCCGCATTCAAGGTTTGGGATGTCAAGGAGGCGTTTGTATCGTCTTAAGTTATTTAAGCGGGATGTGTCATTATGAAAATAGAAAAGATGGCTCACCATCAATATCAGCGTCCATCTTGTTTGCATCCGGATACAAATGATAGACCCCAGTGTCATCCTCCGAACCTGAGAGAGACCCCTGGTCTTCGAATCTTCCGAGTCCTTCATTGAAGGAGCCATCGAAAGGGCCGGCATATTCCGCTACAGTTCCATGCCTGATAAAGTGGTTCATGTGAACAGCAGCGGCGGGGGGGATGAGTAGAAAGTGTGAAGTTCGGATAGTATCAAAGAACGCTTTTGTAAGCGGAAGTGATGTTCCAGACGGAATTGAAATTGAGACGGTCCTGGAATCAGTGACCTGTTGGCTCCTGATACAGGGAGTTTTGAAGAGGGTTTTTGACGTACTAAAATCAAGGAATAACACATGGTGAAAACAGGCAGAATCATTAAGTCTGATTGTAAAAGTAGAGTGAACCTAGTCACAGGTGGCCTTCAGAATTCGCGGAGCTCGTTTCCTCGGGTATGATTCGCAATTACTGAGGCCGGGCGCCGCTGGCTATAACGACCTTTCCATCATGATCACTGGCGACTGCTCAAATATTTCTCCGCTTCGAAATGTCCAAAATCGTGGTTGTCAGTCCTGATTCCAGCACTTGCAATTAATTACGCGTCTAGAAAATCGGGTGCCTATTCAGGCTAGAATTGAACGTTGAAGCCCTTAAATTTTTTGGCGCTCAATCCCCCCAGAAGTAGACTCGCGTGTTACCGAGGCTTGTCCAGGGATGGCTATAGTCATGGCCAAAAAACTCTCTTGACGCTCTAGATGACTCGTGTCGAGCACGAGGCTATTACGACTTACGGTTAAACCCAGGTTAGTCTGCCAGTCAAACTTTTTTGTTACCATACTTCTCATTGTTTTATAAAATGTGAGGACAACAATATGCTCCGGCGGAGATTGCTGAGAAATAATTTCACGCTACGCGGAAGCAAAGTTCGCGCTTCTAGATCACAGGAGCACAGGTTTAATGACACTGTGGGGTGTACAGGTCGATCCCTTTACTCCGACTGTCGCTGTACTTACTCGGAGATCATCACCCCAGGCTGCACAACTGCTTCTCGGTTCGGACACTTCCGCCGCATCTGCTCCAGGCTAGCCGTTTTCTTGCTTCCTCCCCTTGCACGCTGCACAGTTGCTTCTTTCCGCTGAACTTGTCGACATGGACCCTAGGTTCAGGGAGCACCCTAATTCCCTAAAGTTCTTTGCACAGGCATATTATGTATCACCTACTGCGCATCTTCTGGCTCCGATCAAGATCATGACATCTTGCAGTAAGCCTACTAATAGTCCAGACTTGGAATAGTTTGCTTTGTAAATGCTCTTTTGGGACGAGTCCAAGGTACAACGCGTGGCTCATGTGTCTTTCTGCTCAGGAAAGCTTTTAAGGGTCGACGTAAAGGTGGGATTACCAGCTCAGGGTCAACCCGGGTGGCACGAGTAAAACTTATAGAACGATTTAAGCACTAATTTACTGAAAGATGGATTGAAGATTTCCTGTGCATTCAAACAATTTTTTCTGCCTGTGATTGGTGGAAAGAAGTTGTGAGCCATGTTCCTTTTCAATCCCGAAACAACTGTTGATCAGTGACCAGTAGATTGAGAACCATCGACCGAGCGGAATTGCGTCATATCGGCAATCTCAAGACGCGTCGTCTGGCGATCTTGTTCAGATTCACATTCGCGAAGTAGGTAAAAGACCAAATTTGAAATAGCGAAACCTTTTCTCATGTAGTATGATTCGGTACTATAGGATGCCAGGTGCTGTCACTGCCAGGAGTCCGAGATCAACGAATTTGGCAAATGTTTGTGTTGTCGTGGCAAAACTGCCAGGTCTGTAATAACTCGCTCAAGCCCACTGATCACGCTGTGTAATTCCTCTTGCAGACTCGCAATCCAGTAGCACTCAGATTTTGTAGTCGTTCATTAATATCGCTTCGTAACAAGAGAAGATCTCTACGTGATCCAAGAAAGTTGTAAATGTGCCTGGATTCGGTACGTCCTCACACGCAGCGGTTATCTCCTTGACGGCATTAAATGTAGAGGAAACAAGGGAGTCAAAGATGTAATGTTCTAGACTGCGCTATGAATGATATACGTCAATGCTACTGTTGTCCTGATAGTTTACTTCCCTGATTATTGCATAATAGAGGGATTGGACGTGTGTCTCTGAGGAAGGTACAACGATTTCCACGGACCTCACGATCCTTAGTTCTCTGACTTCCAAAGTTGCCTTCCGCGCCACAGATAAACAGCACCCGGACAATACGGTGCTTGATGCTGACGCTGAAGAACTTGGCAGATGTATCCGATGATCGCCCAACAAAAAGTCATCTCGTTACATATCAGTCACCATGTTAGTCCAAGTGGGGACAAGGTGATGTTGCAAGAAGGCACACATCACGACGTGCTCTAGGTTTTCCTTCTTCTGAAAATACTCCAGCACGATGACACGCAACGAGTCACACAACTTTCCACATACCTACTGAAAGGGGATAGCCCTCATTCGTCTCTTGTGGGATGTGAAACACGGTGCAGTTTAGCAGAATTATTTGTGCATGTTGTCGGGTAGCCGTATTCTGGCATCATCCTTGGTTCACACTAAGTCATCCAAAGTCGAGTTACACCTAGTTGCGGTCATATTTTCCGACGAAAAGAACTGCAATTCCAGCTACCTCCGATGATTATGGTACAGCGCAAACAACCTCGGAGACCGTAGGACAACGCCACCGATTGCGGGATAGAAGAATGAACTGTTCAGCTAATATAGACAAGACCACCGTCGTCACTCTACGTGGTTCCCCGGTATTAGTTGCGCAAAGGATAGGGTTCACATTGAGACAGCTTCTTGCCGGAAGAAATGAGGGCATAAGGTGTGGCCGCTAAAAGTCTGGGTTCGAAAGTGACCAAAGCCCAGATCTACGTAATTGCACTGGTGACGATACCACGAGAGCGTGTCAAAGGGGGAACAAGGAAACGTGTAAGCAAAGGGACAACAAGGTTTTAAAGTATGAAACACCAATCGGAGGCGCGGGTGACGATGGTTCCCTTGGTAGCTACCTTGATATCCATGCGGGGGTTTCGAACCAATCATCCGAATATCCCCTTGTAGAGGTATAGAATGTTCTGTTGGAAGTCGGGCTTGTCGGGTGTCGTGCGTTGGATGTTAGAAGTGTGCGCGCACTGGCAAACGACCCGCAACATACCGGTTTGACGCTCGAATGATTCCTCTTGAGCCAGGGCCGCACATCGAGCTCCCCTGGTCCCTGAAACGCTGAAATTTGGATCTGGTATCAATGTCTACCATTCACCTTATCTGAGCTATCTTGCGCGGTTTCCAATATGCTTGCCGTGTCACAGCTCTAGCCTATTTTCACCCGCAGGTGATGCGCCACATATTTCTGTGGTAACTGGTCGAACATCACGTGAGGTCTGAATCTTGACAGGTGTGAACTCAGCGGTTATTTGGTCAACCGTTAGTAACAGTCGTCATGCTCAGTGGGGGCAGTTGTTCACCACTGCGAGCCACATCATGAAAGATCGCATACAGGATGCAAGTGGGTAAGATATCAGTTTTCCTTGAAAATTCACTGAAAAATCCATCTAGATTTTCCCAAGACAAAGGATGGTCGAGTATATCACTTGGGTATACGAGCAGGAGAGGTAGCTAACAGAATTGTAAGTCAGGCGCTTCCTGCCTCTTCCAGCAGCTCATGAGTGTATGAGATAACTGTCGGGTCCACTTCACGAGCAGAGCTTATCGCAAAGATGCTGGACACCTCCCCAAAGTTATTCTCCCTGTACTCGGAGCGTGGTTTCCTCACCATCACAGGGTGCTACAAGAGTGTACCAGTATCCATAGTATGCATAGGTATGGGTGCACCTAATGCAGACTTTTTCATCCGCGAAGTCAGAGAATGCCTTTATGGGGACATGCTTGTAATAAGGTCGGAACGGTCTTAATAATGACGCTGAATTATCGGACTAATGTTGGGCTGTATCGGAAGGCTGGGGTCATGCGGTTGCTTGACTGACCTTCCCGTAGGATCGCTTGTCCTGCCAGCATCGAGCGTCGCTTGTACCCGAAATCTGGACTTCGATTTTACTTCCTGCGATCCTTGGGAGGTTCCATACAGGTTGAGCAAACCCGTCCGCGTCGTCATTGCTCCTTTCACACCCCTTCACTCACGGAACGTAACTACCCCTATCAGGTCTCAGCGGATCCAGACCTTCATAGAGTCGTAAGTCGAATAAGGTACTTTATACCATCGCTCATTTCCAAGGTAGTTGCATGATGCCCTTGAAGCAACGCGGCCGCCTTCACTTAAGAACCTTGTAGTTTCGAATACTGTTAATGCATCGACCGACAGGTAGATTTTAATTTACATATCTTCGCCGCACTCCATCGTCCTGATATGAAAAAAGTTTCTACTCGTCTCAAGGGAGACAGACGTCCTTTCAAGACCACAATGCTTCTCTGATCGATCATCTCAAAGCCTCTGTATCTGATCTAACAACGTTAGAGGTACGTGTTTATTCACCGAAATCATGAACCTTGTCTTTGATAGACGGGGACCTTCCCCTTAGATGGAAACGTTCTGGATATTCCATCTTGCGGCCAGCTGGCGTGGAGTTAAACAGTCGAGTTCGGCCATCAATCCGCCACTGGCTACGGTTCCGGTCGTACCAACGCTCTCGGAAATACCCAGCGGGACATCAGAAAAGGTGGAAGTGATCCTTCCCAGTCTGGATGAAGATACTTCTTCCAGACCGGTGATTAGGGCTGCGGCCGCCCACATGGTATTCGCTTCACGAAGCTCTCAAGCGTTTATCAGCCCAGATCAGGTGAACGAACTTGAAAAATGGAGTGGTCGAGGTGTGCTCGAAGCCCTTGTCGGATTTGGTGTAGCCCCTGAAGTACGTATATCGAATCTTTGCGTGGATTGCAATGCTCAGATCCGAGTCCCTTGATAGAGACTGCACCCTATTTCTGGGAGTGTGTGGGGCCCAATAGAACCTTCTAACCCGTCGAAGGCGTTGTAACAATCCAGCTCCGAATAGTCTTTGATATCACAGGGATGTGCACTGCTTGCATGCCGCCAAATCGTGTCATACAAGGAGATCCTTCTACTGGCTAGACCTCCTATCCTTCACTCTTACGAGGTTTAGTGAGACCAATTAGATTAATTGCATGGTGTCAGACCCTTTTCTATGCTAGTACCTACTCCGCAGTGAAACAGGATGAACACGCAAGGCACATCGTCCCACTACCGTCACTTGTCAAAACAAGAGCTCGCATATGCCCTCTGAGTTCCCAGATTCGACTTGACATAGCGTGGCAGGACTTGCGGCAACCATGATGATGTAGCCTCAAGATTTGCATGTGGAGCTTGGGGTTACTTTAAAGGATACATTGCTAGACCGGTTATTATCTTAGTGTGACGGTATTCTGCGATGATCGCTCGAGTGAGTGTATTGAAAGTCAAACATAAGGAACTTACGGGTTCAGTTTCATCACCGTGCTTAGCGGGAACATGATCACCGATATACAACAACTGTACCAAATTCTTCTAGTAATAATGCTTCGTCCTCAGCGATCTGGGGACAGTCATCGACATGGACGCAGGCGATGCGAACAGGGTGCAAAGCCTCCTGGATAGGAATTAACGTCGATAGCATTCCATGAGAGTTCATTGTATATGGCTTCGCGGGAGAAGACGGGCCTCCTTGTGGAGACGCCACATGCGGTTTTTTCAAGGGCCGTATCTTACGGCCCAGTACCGTGGAGACGACGCTAGGCACGTCCTTTTGAGCTTTCGTGAGCATGCTGCTGCCTGTAGGGTGGGCACGCGCAAATACGGCTGCAAATAAGCTTTTGAACTTGAAGTCGGAGCAGCTCCAGAGTGTTATTCTTTCTAGCTTTGGGCAGACCCTAACGCCACATCCACGCGTTGCGTTGCGTTCTGCGTCCATTGCGAGACCGTATGCCTCAGCGAGCGCTTCTAGCACGCCGTCCACACTAGTGCACGATATCAGCGTCAATGATAAGAGATTCGGCATGTAACTAAGCATGATCTTCCCGTGCCCGGCAAAGACATCAAGGTGTGACAGCGTGAAATGGGTAAGGTGGAAGAGACGAGGATCCCGAAATATATAATCAAGGCGCGGGAGAGGATGTTTGTGGTCGCACCCTGGTGGGCACTTTCCGGCGTATGCAAACTCGAGTTGCTCAAGCACAGGGAAGAAGAATTGACGCAGCGAAGAAATGAGGGAGTCGCCATCCTGGCAGCTGACGCACAACTCCTTAAGTGTGGCCATGGATAGGACACCCCCGAGGAGCTCTGTCTGAATGAATGAGTCTGATTCCTGCTTCGTTGGAGAGTTGACGATTAGAATTTCCCATCGTTCCAATGCAGGCATGCCGAAAAAAGACATGAAGTTGTACACGTCGCGGGGATATACGTATTTCCATGTAAGGTTTCTGAGTTTACGCAGTTCAAGAGGGGCTACGACGGTGAACCGATTGTCGGCCGTTTGTCCTTCGCTGGGTTCCTCAAGCACGACATCGCGAAGCGGCGTGGTTTCCATAAGAACTAGATCTCGAAGTTCTGGGATGAAACTCAGGAAACGGTGCACATGGGACATTCGTAGGATATATTGAGGAGCACGGTGGGATCTTCGTTGAGGGAAGGAAAGCTCGAGAGTCTGCACAGATCGTAAGAGAGATGGTGAAATAACGCGCGGTGGTAGTTGTTGGAGACGGAGGTAGATGAGAACGCTTGCTGTGTCGGGGAGACTTTGTCTGCTCAGCTCATCCAGTACGAGCAGTGGTGTACCCGCAAGACATGGGGCAAGGCTTGCAAAAGACAGATCTAAGGAGCGTAATGACTTCAACACATGAAGGTTGTTTATGAGTGCTTCAACAATGAGTCGCATACTCGCAGATGATGTGCACTTGAAGGTGATAGAGCGCACGCGAGAGAGGTGAGAGCTTAATGTATGGAGTAGAGATTCAGACGTCAGCCGCTCGTCCTCGGCAGCGTCAGGGTCATCAACATGGTACGGTGGGGGAGAGAATGTGAAGTCGAGCAGACTAGAACCCGAGCGATTTATGAATGCGCATACCGGAGACGTGGACCACTTTCTGCTCCTGTAAGACACACGCGACCACAGTATAGAGGTGGCAAATGCGAGTTTACGCCATTCCCGACATACGTGTGATATAACGACGGGCGATAAACTGTACGCGAGACCTGCTGAGGTATCTGAGTCGTTGTCCTCGGTCACAAAGATAAAGATTTGAATCAGTAACTCCGAGGGCAGCCAGTTGATTGGATGTCTCTGACTCTCTAGCTCCATTATTTGAGATGCGAGCGCCACTTGCTCGGCCTTGACTGAGTCTCTGAGACGGGCCATGTCCTCCAGAATATGGACGAAGTCATGCTCACGACGCTGCAGGATAGCGATTTGAGCTTGCAAGACCTCAATCTCGTGGTTAATTGCGGCGCTACTCTTCTTAGGCATATCGAAAAAAGAATGTCGAAGAGGATGTGAGCCGTTCGTTCACAGAACGAACAGACTGCGACTTATATCATTGAGCTTGTGCCAAACAAACATCCTTGGTGTGAGTTGTCGACAGCAACGTTGTGGGTGGCGCGCTTTGTCCAGTCAAAGTGATAGCATCCGCAAAAGCCTGAATTAAGTACTTATCATAAAGCAGTAGACTCATGCCCTACGCTACCGAAAGCTACGGAGGCTCAAAGACAGAAGCAACGCCACACAAACTTATGCCGACTGGTACGTTTGTTCTTGCTGCAAATCTCCTCGACTACCTATCGAAGATATGAGTTGCAAACAGGAATATTAGTTTTATTACAGTCGTTTGCAGAGTGCTAGGCCAGACCCCAAAAGGACAACACAAGTCGGTAAAAACTTGGAGTTAAACCTCGGACAATCTTAATGGTGTTCCTACTATAGGACGTACTCAGAAATTCGTGGTATCTTGATCAGATATTGCAATGCAAACAACAGCACTCTTCTATTATTTGGCGATTGGTCTCAGCCTGGCTAGCGTTCTGCAAATAGCATTGTAGGATGGCATCTAAAAGTTGGATGTGATGAGTGCTCGACGAGCAGTGTTTGATTTTAGGCGACCGCTTAGTGTCGCTTAAGTTCGGGCTTTAATATGCACCACGAATACCTTCTAACATATCTGCAAAGTATCAAACATACAAGCAGTACCAATAGATTTAATTCGTTCGACTGAATTGTTCCTTGAAAAACGAGAGTATCATACACTCCAGGATGAATGTGCTACTAAAGTTGTAAGTGTTCGTAAGTGTCCGTAATGCGCTAAGCGAGAAGTTGGGTGTTTTTCAGATGCCTACTGCCATCAAATTTAAGAACACGTCAGACTTCTTTCTGGATACACCTGAATTCCCAAGCTGGAGTGAACGGAATACCTTCACTATGACCGATATCGTGAACATGATGGACCTTGATTCGGAGAAACTTGAAGGAGGCGACAATCCACAACATATGACTTTGATTTGTCAAGTACGGAAATTGCCGTTCATTCAGCACAGCTTTTCAGTATCATTTTTGTCGACGTAATAATTTCCAGCGGTCACTGTCGGGGAGAAACTGTACATCATGAAAATGTATCAGCGCTTAAAATCACAGACTCAACTGTAGTTTTAATCTCGATAAAACTCTTTTCCACAATCTGAGAGCGCGCTTCGCTGCTGCGCAACCCACTCACCATTTCGAATCAGTGACTAGCAATTTCCGCTCTGACTCAATCAATCAAGTGAGTACACTGCCCATGTGACTCCCGTTATGGTGGTTGGGACTACAAAGTTAAGGATGACTTACTGCTGAGGCCTTGAAATTAATCAGTGATCTTTTCCCAAGCGCGGTAGTCAGCTGGTCTACGAGTTCATCCGGATGATCATGATCATGACTCGGATGTGGCACGAGGACTCGTCATACGAGTGTCTGTACGTGACTGATCTGATTCTCTCACACAGGTAATATGAATTATGCCGTCCGCCCCCCTGCGATGCCGCCACACGTAAGGGGGAAGATATTCGGCTCATAAGTATAAATACAACCCTGGTCAGTTGAAGCCCATCACCAGCGACGGTACTTCGTTCCTTCCGGTTTATTGACATGTTCTCCTTGCTCTTGGGTGTCCTGTACACCCTAGCGCCTACAGTCTGGGGTGAGGTTTCTCAGCATACCACGTTAGGAAACAAGCCTGCTTCCAATGGCACCGGGACGCCTTACTCTCTGAATGTCACAAATTGTCCAGGTGGGATTGTGATTCAAGCTTTGTGGAGTTGCCACTGATAATGGCGGGTCTCAGGATACACTCTGGGCTCGCTTCAGGAGTCTGACATCGGTCTCACTGCTCAGCTCACACTCGCTGGACCAGCGTGTAATGCTTTTGGACTAGATATCTCTGACCTCACAATTGAAGTCACTTATCAATCACAGTCTACGTACAATTTTTGCCAAGTCTCTTAAGTGCAGCACTAATGGCTGGTTTCAGTTTGCATGTCAAAATTTATGACACTGCCAACCAGCAATTCACAATCCCCGAGTCAGTAATCGAACTGCCTACAGCACCAACGATTTCCTACACGGGCAACTCCGACCTTGTATTCAACTTCGATGCAGCACCTTTTGCATTTTGGATCACGAGACGCTCTGACCCAGACATAATGCCATTGTTTGACACGAGAACTTCATCCCTGCCACCCACTCCTATTCCACCTTTCAATGCATCTGATCCGAGCACAGCGTTTGATGGGTTTC
>MU172930.1:372145-433478 GCA_016695475.1 Suillus decipiens | reverse complement strand
TGCACCAAGAGCCCGGGTACACGATCTATGAGACTCGCAAAGGCCCCTATTCGCTGCTCGTGTCCCTCAACACAGCAGGCACAGCATTCGGCACCGCGTATGTGGACGATGGAATCAGCTTCCCGCCGGGACCGAGTCGAAGTCTCATGTTCCAGGCTGCTGAAAGCACGCTCACGATTGATAGCAAGGGAGAATATCAGATTCTGCAAATGTTGGAGACGATCACTGTGCTTGGTGTGCAGAAGCCTACCCAGGTCTTATTCCAGGGATCACTGGTTGAAGGGTGGACTTATAAGGAGGCCACCGAAGAGTTGGTGGTGTCGAACACTTCTGTCAACCTTAATGTGCAGGCGACTTTGGCGTGGAGGTAGCTTTTCTACGGTGTCACAGTATTCCTGGACCATTGGAGTCTGGACAGATCGCGCAGTGCGTGATTATAAGAATTATTTATCAGCGGGCCGTTTTCGGAACGACCAAAATTGGAGGATGACACGCAAACTTGGACCCGAGCTAAGTAGGCTCAGCTACGTAGCTGCTTCAGCACAAATACCTCTAAATTCTATAATGGATTTTTGGATCTATATGAAACCGCTAGAAATATTCAGCGAGATCTACAGCAAGTCTGCAGTATATATGGATTATGGGTGGGTATTCGATAGGTAGCCGGAATCGATCCGAATGGGAACAAGTCGGGATTGAGAAGAATGTTCTATACACAGCAGCCAACAGCAAAACACGCCCAGTGGAGCATTAAGTACATGAGTGCTGAGTGACTGCTGTCAAGTGACAAGTAATGAAAAAACCACATAAAATATTTTAATTTTGGACAGTCTCCATATGCCTCGACTGTTGCAATCTTCATCTACGAACTTTTATCTTCTTCGGACTTTGAATGAGCAGTAGTCTAGGCCTATAGGAGTGACTTCAACCCTGAACCAGCTTTTGACGACTCTACAACTTTCTTGCACACACCTTTTTTTTTTGGATTGCAGCGAATTGGCCACCAAGACATGCTGGCTGCTTCTCGTGTTTCATCTCTCAGTTCACAGGTCGCTAAACAGGCTGTTTGGGTTGCTGGTCAACGTAAAGCTGCCCTTAGCGTAGTCAAACGCCGTGGAAATGTGTCTGTTAGGTCTGTGCAGTCGGTAGCCCAGACTGATAGGGTACGTTGGAAATATGAATGTGCAATATCATTTCTTGACTGTACTATACACACAGGATACAATAACCAGACTTTTGTACTCCATTGGAACCAAACGAGAGGTCGAGCGACACCTCCGTATATTTTCCTCCTCTTCGCATCCGTCGCAACCTGCCAAATTCGCTGTTATCAAGGTTGGAGGAGCTGTGTTGGATCAAATAGATGAACTGGCTCTCAGCTTGAGTTTCTTGTATCGCGTTGGCCTCTACCCTGTGGTACTCCATGGTGCAGGACCACAACTGAACGGTATCATTGAGTCCGAAGGCGTCATTCCAGATTATATTGATGGAATCCGTGTCACTGGTATGACCTTCGAGTCACTATTCTTAGATTTTGATGGCCAACATCTTTTTAGATGCGAAAACCCTGCAGATTGCCCGTCGAGTGTTTCTCGAACAAAACTTGAAGCTTGTCGGTGCACTAGAGAAACTAGGCACTCGTGCTCGCCCTATCACCTCTGGCGTATTCACCGCCGATTATCTCGACAAAGAGAAATACAGACTTGTCGGAAATATCACCCGTGTTGATAAGCGTCCTATCGAGGCATCCATCAGGGCAGGCGCACTGCCCATCCTGACCAGCTTAGCCGAGACACCTGACGGCCAGATTCTGAATGTTAACGCTGACATTGCCGCTGGAGAACTTGCCAAGGAGCTTGAGCCTATGAAGATTGTCTTCTTGAATGAGAAGGGTGGCATGTTCCACGGTGTTACAGGCGAAAAGTTGGACGTCATTAATCTAGATGAGGTACATTCTATCTGACATTAAAATATCGCCAGTACACTAATTATATTTGTAGGAGTATGAAGATCTCATGAAGGAGCCGTGGGTCAAGTACGGCACTAAGCTCAAGCTGCGTGAATTCAAGGAGCTCCTTGACCACCTACCCCGCTCCTCGTCTGTTGCTGTCATCTCTGCCGACAATTTGCAGAGGGAGCTGTTCACCGACAGCGGTGCTGGTACCCTAATCCGCCGCGGTTACCGGCTCTTCAAGCACAACAGCATCGAAAGTGTCGGCGCTGATCGCTTCCGCCAAGTCATTCACGATCGTGATCCTGAGGTGCAATCCGGTGTCTCCAGCGTCACTAGTGTCCTCAGCGACCTCCAAAAGACGCCTTACACCATTTACGGTGATGAGCCCCTCGACGCGGTCGCCATTGTCACCCACCCTGAAGGTGAAGTGCCAATCATGACGAAGCTTCTCGCCTCTCGCAGCGGAGTTCTCAACAATGTCGTTGATAACGTTTTCAATGCTATCAAAAAAGATCATCGCAAGCTCTTTTGGACTGCGAAAGTCGACGATGACAACCGCTCCTGGCACTTTGAGCGCGCTGATGGAAGCTTCACGCGTGCTGGCAAGAGCTTGTTCTGGTATGGTGTGCAGGACGTTGCTGAGGTGCAGAAAATTGTTAAGGATTTCGAGGCCAAAGGCAGGCTTGAAAGGGCATACTTGCCTGTAGGACCGTCTGCTCCCCCTCAACGTGCGTTCCCTGGTGCTACTAGGTCTTATTCTACCCTTGCCCGTCGTCAAGTACCTTCTGGCTCTCGGGGGTATGCAACTGCTGCCACTTCGCAGCCCACATCTACTGAGCCCAAACGCCTCGCCTTGATCGGAGCGCGTGGGTACACAGGACAAGCCCTTGCAACCCTTCTTTCCGGCCACCCCTACATCGATCTCACGCATGTTTCGTCTCGGCAGCTGGCAGGGTACCCTCTACAGGGATACACAAAGTCTTCGATCACGCACAGCAATTTGTCTGTCGAGGACGTTGAGCGAATGGAAAAGGACGGGGAGGTTGATGCGTGGGTCATGGCTCTCCCCAATGGTGTCTGCAAGCCATTTGTTGATGCAATTGATCGTGGCGCAAAGGTGCGCAGTTCCGGCGAATCCAGTGTCATTGTCGACCTGAGCGCGGACTATCGTTTTGAATCCGGTTGGAAGTATGGGTTGCCTGGTGAGGCGTCTGTGTAAATACCTGTTGAACTTCTAAATTTACCTGTATTTTTTACTCCCTTTCTTCCGTGATTCTCTCAGAACTCTACGGGCGTGATGACATCCGAAAGTCAAAAAGAATATCTAATCCTGGATGCTATGCCACCTCCACACAACTACTTATCGCGCCGCTGGTGAAGTACGTAAACCATGCGTGCGGGCCGACGGTTTTTGGCATCTCAGGATACAGCGGTGCTGGGACAGTCACAGGCACGAGCGACGCAGATGGCAAGCCGACGACTGTGCCCAAGGTCACGCCAGAGAGCCTCGCCGGCGGTTTCCGTCCGTACTCGCTCACAGATCATATCCATGAGCGTGAAGCAGGCCGCCACTTAACTAGTCTACTCGCAGATCCCACCAACCCCATAAAAGTTGCCTTCATACCCTCTGTCGCGCCTTGGTTCAGCGGTATCATTTCGACATTGTCCATACCACTTAGTGAGAAGGTAACTGCACGGGATATCGCGGCCCTGTATGAAGAGAAGTATGGTGGAGAGAAGTTGATACATATCAAAGCGGCTGTTCCAGGATTGTCAGACATTGAGAATAAGCACGGCTGGACTGTAGGAGGTTTCCAAGTCCACAGTGAAGGCGATCGAGCTGTGGTCGTGGTATGTTTGTCTTTCCGACATGTAACATATTGCTGATTGAGTTCAGGGTGGCTTGGACAATCTTCTCAAGGGTGCCGCAACGCAGTGCCTGCAGGTACGTTTCGCCAAGATAACTGGGAGATATCAGTAATCTGATTTCTTGGTAGAACTTGAACCTTACTCTCGGCTACGACGAGTATGACGGAATACCCATTGATTAGTGACACATCGGCGGGGTTTGCTGCTTGTATTTCGGTGATGTTCTTCGGGCTTCTACATGAACTTCGTAAAAACTATGTGATAAGTATTGGTGTTGAGATCTTTCGGCACCTACGGACCCAGGTGGTTTCTTCGGGCTTCTACGTGACCTTAGTAAAAACTATGTAATATTAGTGTTAAGATCTTTCGGCACCTGCGGACCCAGGTGGTTCTATGTCTGCCGGGGTGCAGCTTATTAACCGATATCTTATCAACCGTATCATTTACCCAGACGACCAGCCATGGGCGCGGAGAGCGCGTGATATTATAATATTGTTTTGAGGTTTGACGCTTACAATTGACAGTTGGGCGCCTGACCATTATTAGATCCGTTCTGTATGCTGTGGTCGACCGCGTACTACACGAGCACTACTGATACTTCCCACTACCTCAGCGCAATTTTGGCGCATACTAGTAGATTCCTCCACAACTTATGGCCGGCAGCAACCAAGAGTACTTCCAGTCTGCCTTGTATCAGATCCCTGAGCGGGATCCGGTCATTCCTGGGGGAACTCCCCAGTGGAGCAACGCGCTCGGAGTAAGTTATAAAGATCGGGCAGTACCAAACGTCAGTGTCTGAGTCAAGCCACGAGCAGAATACGGAAAATTTGATCTTTTCAATCTTTCACAGGTAACACAACCTGTGGCATTCCAGCCTACAGATGAGCAGCTTTTCATCCGCAATGCATACGGAGAACTGCTCCCCAATGCAGATTATCTGAAACATCATTTTTTCCACGAGGGTCGTCTAACTGAGGCCCAGGCTTTGTATATTCTCCAACAGGCGACCTCGCTATTGACTCAAGAACCTAACCTTGTAAACGTAGAGAGTCCTGTGACAAGTGAGTCCGCGCTGGGTCACAAGTGGGCGTGTGAGCTGAACGATTCAAGTATGCGGGGATATCCATGGGCAATACGTGCGTTATCCACGTTCCTATTCTGCTTAGCTGCACTAAGGTTTTGGGGTGGGGACAGTATGATTTGATGAAATTACTGGAGATCGGTGGAACTTTTTCTGATAATGCCTATCTATTCCTCGGGGATTATGTCGATCGGGGGAATTTTGGAATCGAAGTGAGCCTTTGAATCTTTTGCAAAATCCATGTTCTGATCCTGGCCTAGTGTCTCCTTTATCTATATGCGCTCAAGCTTCAACACCCAAAGCGGATCACGCTACTGCGAGGAAATCACGAATGCCGACATCTAACGGAATACTTCACTTTCAAACGAGAGTGTAAGCTCTCATGCAATGGCCTCTATCATATGCTGCTCACGATGTGCCAATCACAGGTCTCCACAAATATTCACCAGCAGTGTACGATGCCTGTATAGCTTCATTTTGCGCTCTTCCAGTTGCGGCGCTCGTAGATAACCGCTTTTTCTGTGTTCATGGGGGTCTTTCGCCAGAGTTGGTGACTTTGGACGACTTGCGCAGGGTCCGTTTGATTATGTGGTTAACTTGAGTGCGTTCCAGACTCACCCAAGGCGTAGCTCGACCGGTTCCAGGAGCCTGGGTCTAGTGGCTTATTGTGCGACCTGTTATGGTCCGATCCTGTGGTAAACTTTGGATATGAACACGAGCATTCACAGCAGGGTCCGCCCCTACCTCCTGGCACCATGTTCGAGCACAACGGGGTGCGAGGGTGTTCATACTTCTTCACGTAAGTAATTTCATGTGCAATAGATCTTTTCCTAGTCTGAATTAACTGAAGATATGATGCGGCGTGCAAATTCTTGGAGCGTAATAGCTTACTGGGGATTGTGCGTGGGCACGAAGCTCAGGATGCAGGGTGAGGAATTCTTTGATTAGGGTGTGCTGTATTGTTCTCTGCTGAAATAACAATTTCAGGTACCTGATGTATAGAAAGACACCGACAAAAAAGTTTCCTTCCGTCATTACAGTATTTTCTGCACCGAACTACCTGGATGTATATCACAACCGCGGAGCGGTGATCAAGTACGCAAACAAGAACATCACTATCCGTCAGTACAACTCGAGTTCTCATCCATACTGGCTTCCCAATTTTATGGATGGGTTTACGTGGAGCCTGCCTTTCGTCGGCGCCAAGAGTAAGTTAGAACGAATTCACAAATCAAGGTTCGCTTACGGTAGAGTTTACAGTCACGGAGATGTTACTCGCGATCTTGGCAACGTGCAGCCCAGAAGAACTAGAAGACACCGAAGTCGCTATCGAAGAGGGAGATGAAACCAGCACGGCCGTTACGGACCTTGCCCTGCCACCTTCCGAACTTGCAGCACGTAGACAGGCAATTAAGAATAAGATTCTTGCGGTTGGAAAGATGCAACGAGTCTTCCAGCTTCTTCGGTCCGTGATTTCTGTAATTTGATTTAGTGCGGGATACTCACTTGGTTGGCTGCAGTGAAGAGGCTGAGAACGCATCAGAATTGGCTGCCGTTGCAGGCGAGGAGGCCATCGCTGGTTTGGGCCGTGCCGGGTCGGATTTGCTTACAGCTCAAGGCACACAGATGAGGCACTATATTCGCAGCTTCGCCGACGCGTAAGTAATACCGTCGATCCTTGCGTTGCAGACATTTTCTCACCTGCTACACTCATATAGTCGCCGCTCGGATCTGTTGAATGAGCGTCTGCCGATATTCCAACCAACGGATTCGGTGACTGACTTCCCTGTGGTACCAGCACCGAGTATGCGGCGCCGCGGCAGTAGCGACATTGACGGGGTGAGCATGGAGGAATTGATCCGCCGGGCACTAGAGGAGCCCGACGAAGACGGTCTTCAGGGCGGAACGGTGGAGCGAATTGCTGAGCGTGTCGCAATCGGGAGGAAAGTAACAGGGATGCCAATGCCTTTGAAGAGATTTGAAACTGCGTAACGATTTATATGTCATGATGATCTAGACTGCAACACCCAAGGAGGATACCTCCGATTCCTGTTTCGACGCCCATACTGGTACATCACTTAACGAATGGAACGTAATACAGGCAGCTCGACCACAAATGAGTATTAGTAGCTACATGATATTGTGCAACTACTTGAGATGAATGTCTGAAAGAGTTTATACTGAATGGTGTTTGACGGTTAGCAAAACTCATACAGAGGAATCAAGCACACCTTCTAAATAATCAGCCGCAAGGAGCCTAATTGACACAATGATTGAGATCATAATGAAACAGTAACAATGTGACACACAGTTCCAGCGCCACCTCGGGCGGTATGCGTTCGGTGAACTCATTCACATCAACACCCTCCTTGGATCCGGGGCCTTCATAATAGGCCTTAAAGGACATGTACTCACAGACCTTCTCGACCACAGCAGCGCTATTTCGGCTATTAGAAGACAAAGTGGAGTTCCTAAACGGGTCGCCACTCACCGCTCGCTGATCGGACATGTGTTGGCAATTGCCTCCCTGAAGCTACCTGTAGTGCGTGATAGTTCGGATACCATAGCAGAGCTTCCAAATGGAATAGGAGCTCACTGTCTTCACTAAGCATGTTTTTGAGGGTGCCACTGATCGCAGCGACACTTCGCTTCACGAGAAAGGAGTAGCCGTCTGAACTGGTGATTTTTACCCAGTCATCCCGTTTTTCAGCACCCGCATCCTAAAATTCCGCCAATAAGCACAGGTTCGTGGTGATTGACACACCGTTTTACATTCATCTGAACATCGTTGGACATTATGAGCTCACCGTCGTGTGTGGCGGAGGCCATGCCATTGCCACCAAGTTGATTCTTGAATCGGAAAGACGTAATGCGTGAGAATTAAATGCCATGTATGGACTCTAAAGTGGGTTCGCTTATGCGTAATCTCGTTCCTATCTCATTCATTGTCTACCACCCGTGCACGACCTGCCCTTGAGCCCTAGATATGGCTCTTCCAAAGGCAGGTGTTCATTATCATTTTCCGAAATAACGTGTTTTGAATATGATCTGGTAATTATCTAGCGGATCATCAAGGTGTGTTCAATCATGTCTACAGCATCTTCCTCGTAGTCAGCCGCATCCCTGACGATATCTCTTGAATCTCTTCCTCCAATTCTTCGCATAGGAAACTGAGCGTCTCGTCGCAGACCCCGCGCCTGGAATCACTGCTGCGCCGCATGAGGACAACCTACGTTACTTTGATGTAACGATTCAAGGGCCTGATGGCAGTCCCTTCCAACGTGAGCCATCGAGATTATAAATGATGAATTGTCGGAATGCTGAAGTATCTGGCAAGAGGGCGTGTTTCACTTGGAGCTATTCCTGCCGGAGGAATATCCCATGAGTCCGCCAAAGGTGCGATTTCTCACAAAGATATACCACCCCAACATCGGTGAGCTTTTTAGGTTGCGATAGTGCCTGCGCAATCTAAATATGCTTCGTTACTGCAGACAAACTGGGTAGAATCTGTTTAGATATTTTGAAAGGTGCGTTCGGGTACCTCGTGTTAGTCTTTGCCGATTTGAATGACACTGCCTTGTAGACAAATGGTCCCCTGCATTGCAAATTCGGACAGTGTTGTTGTCGATACAAGCTTTGCTGAGTGCGCCCAATCCTGACGACCCACTGGCTACCGATGTCGCGAAGCACTACAAGGAAGATGAGAAGGACGCACAAAGGGTCAGCAAGGAATGGACGGAGAAGTATGCGTCCAATTGATGATACTGGAGTCGGATGGAATATTATGGCACAAGTGTTGTAGGATGAGTATAGAAAAGCAGTTAATTTGTACAAGAAGTGTTCCACGAACCTTTGACTTATTCCGGCGTGAATGCGGGGTTCGTTCGCCTAGATCAAATTAGACGTGGCCTTCTGGAAAGGGGGACTTGATGTGGTCATCCATTGATTAATATTTTCGTAAGTCGCTCGTAAGGGCAGTACAATTTGTATTTGTGCGACGAATTGGTTGGGCCGAAATTGGGCTTGGGTGGTTGATCTAGACCACGAAGTCTCGGCTAAGTCTAGAGCCTGTGAATTCGGCACGATTGATCTGACAGTGCTTTGGGTGTTTCTCAGACTAACTTCGCCATATTTACAGGTAGGCTTGAAGATCAACCACCAACTTAACCAGACTTGTCCCCAGAGACGGGGTCCTAGAGTCAAACGTGCGCTTTAAGTTCGCGGTTTCCGCGATACTTCGTCTGTACGTCACAACACCATACAAGGCTTCAGAATGCACGGTGCTGACCACCTGTCTTCTTGCCTCACTGCACCCAGAAATTTTTATTCCAGGTCACAAGGCTTTTAATCGTCTTGCGCACCCAACACATTCAGTTCAAATATCTCCCCCCAAATTTTACACCGTGTATACGATACGTTCTTCTCGTCCCGTCATGTCGATCTTGAACGCGGACATAATGCACATCCTCATCAACGATCTGTTGTCTAGTAATGGAGGTGCGCCATCTGCGCTGTTGACCCTTGCCAGTACCACTCGATCTTTCCGCGACTCGTGTCTCCCCTACCTCTTCTCTGAAGTGCGGTGGCCCCATAAATTCAAGGCTGACGAAGAATCTGGCCTTCATTTCTTCCCTGAGAGTCTCTGGCCACATATAAGGTAAGCCCGTCGTCGTCTTATCCCCCTCCCATACGCATCAGGATTCACCGTCATTTTCGGCGCCAAGGCATTTTCGGCTGGAATGGTTTGACGAGTGGACAGAACCCACTCGCCTCAAGTGGGGAACGATGGATAAAGATGGTAATTATATCCCTCGCGACCTCGTCAAGTTCAATTCGGCGATCACAAAAATGCCCAAGTTGTCGAAAGTGACACTATGTTGCCCCTTCGTCATTCCCCGGACCCTCTTTCAATCACTGGGTCTCTCGCGATCCCTCAGCGCCATCACTTTCATCGACACCCCACTTCAAATAGGCATAACATCCATTTCCCCCGTTACGCTCAAGCAAATTTCTCTTACGTCTGTTGGGCAGACGCTTCGCATTGGTGATGG
Organism: Suillus decipiens; assembly: GCA_016695475.1. Classification (NCBI taxonomy): domain Eukaryota; kingdom Fungi; phylum Basidiomycota; class Agaricomycetes; order Boletales; family Suillaceae; genus Suillus; species Suillus decipiens. The sequence goes on along the minus strand of MU172930.1, from coordinate 423,523 downwards.
ACCGACTGATCCACGGTTTTCTGACATCGTCTACTTCATGCGTGAGTGGAGGAGGAAGTATCGCTCGCAGGCCAGTTTGAGGCAAATTCAAGAAACACAAGCCTCCATCGCATTTGTCAAGACACACGCAGCATGCATCACACACCTCGAGCTGTCCGGTAGTCTATGCTCTTTTGGTGCTCTATCCAAAATAGATTGGCCGTCTCTGAAAACCTTTGCACTCACCGGTAACGTTCCGGCTACGCAGCCGTATGAACTGCCGGCGCACGTACAGCTTTTCAACGTGCTTGCACGTATGGATGCGTTGCGTGATCTGCGTCTACTCTTCGCGCAAAGCAAAGCGCAGGAGTTCCACGTCCTAGGGCACGATGATCCTCCAGATCCAGCGCACATAGCGAAACTCGCAACTCTTACTGATTTCGCCATATCAAATGCTTGCAAGCTCGATGGAATTCTCAATCATATGCCATCTCTCCGGCGACTTGCCATTCTTGCCATCGTAGATCTTCCTCGTTGGCCCATTGCACTTAGCCAAGCCGAGGTTGACCGTGTGCTCGCAGACGTTGCCGCGAGCGGCTGTCAGCTCAATCATTTGCGGATTCTTGTCGAGGACAAGCTCACGCCCGACGTGTGTTGGTCCATCACCTCCAACTGCCCTCACCTTCAGACGCTAGAGATCGAGCGGTGTGGTTACCACGATGGTAAATCGGTATCAAGCTGGGTACGTGTTTCCCCTTGGGCCTGATCGAAAATCAGTACTAAACTGATTTTGGCATATGTGATCGCCGCAGGAAGAGTTCCTCGAAGCGTTGACTGGTCTATCTGCCCTTCGAGACCTGCGCATCTGCATGCAATTCCCAGAGTACGATGATGTCGACGAATTTGAGTCTTGGCGCATAGTACGTAAAGACTGTGCCAAGGCCCTCGCGATGGGCTTGAAGCTGCTCCGCAAAGTTGGTTTTGAATATAGAAAACGTGCAGGGACCCACCGTTATCAGGATGCATGGCTAGACTTTGAAATCAGTCGGAGTAAAGGGGGGGCTGTCGAGCTGTACCAGCTTCCAGCTATGTGGTACCCGTTCCCTGAGGTTTGGGAACCCGCGCGGTTACCGTTTTAGTTGGGGATGTGTTTTTTTTGGTGCGACGGGAAGGTACCACTTTCTTGCAAGTATGCATTGTTTCATTTCTCATAGGCATTGTAATGTTATACGGTGATGGGGCTGAGTTCGTCTTCGTTTGGTTGTCTGGCGGCATATATGGTTTCTCACATTGGCATTGATATCCACACACATAGTGTACATAGATATATTTGTATACACGTCTCTAGACTTGCTGCCGAGAGAGATGGCTTGTTGCTGTATGTGAGAATGTACCTGTCATCTATACTGAGGAGAGATCTAAGTTCAGTCAGCCATAGCTCAGGTCTAGTTGTCGGAAGGGCGGCAATGTAAACGACAGCCGTCTATTTCATTGACATGACTCTCCTGCGATACCACTGAGGACCTGCTGACGCAGTAGTGCCGCCTAAATGATAAGGAGCCAAAGGTTTGACTTCACATGTTCGGGTCAAGCAGGGTGACCAAAGCCTTAAATATACCGTCCGTATGTTTTACGAAGTGTCTTGAAAAACATTAGGGAACCATGTCTGAATAACAAGCGAGCAGTGGCGTCGCGTTCTTAATTAAGGCAGCCAACTGCGGTCCTGTGTACAAGTGAATATTCGGAACCTTGCTTGCGAGTAGTCCGAGTCCGCGGTTTAAGCGTATTGCGCCGATGTCCACGGTTGGTCTACTTTGGAATGCTGATACTTGGTGGCATGGGCCTAGATGAAGGAAATTCCCCATCGAGTGGATCTGCGTTGTGATTCTTTTGAGAGTCTGGGTGCACAGCAAATTTCACGCAGAAATGAGAAATGATATCAGATACCCATGAGACCATCAGAACAGAATTACCTCAATTACATAATCACATGACCAATTATGACCAAGCTTACACGTTGTGCGAGTACTACAAGTGCACGACGTTGAACTACTACAACAGCTAACCAACATGCCATCCCATAGACACTGTGGAAGTTCGGCCCCCCAGTGCCATTCACAATCTTGGCGTTGATATGTCGCATACCATCTGGTTCAAAAAGGCGGCCAAAACGTCAACCATTGAGCGCGCCGAGTAAGATCACACCCCAGATCCCTTGGTTCGCCCTGCATGAAGCTTTTGATGATGTTCTGTTTACTTCATACCATCATCATTATCCTGGCTGCGCCTGCAGGTTCTAATACGGCATTACGGGCACTTATCACCGGATCCCCTGTCATCACGTATGTCATTCCGCGTCCATTTGTATTCGTGAATTAACAGGGATTTGCTTTCTAGGACGCAAGGGACTTTCCCGGATCCTTCCTCTACGGGAAGCAATTGTAATGTTATGAGTCTCTCCTCCAAGTCTGGAAGCACAGCTTCTGTACATGTGACTCCGGTAGGATCGGTGACCAACAGTAAGTCTGCCCTACTTAAATTGTCGCACAAGCTTCATGTCTGGTGTCCAGTAACGGCGCCGACTGGGACCCTGCTGACGGCGCCTACATCAAACGATGAATCATACGATACTTGCACATTCGGAACGAACATGGACGAAGCCTATATGATTGGAATAATTCTAGCGGCTTCTTTTTCAGGCATAGCACTTATTATTGCCAGCGTGCTTATATGTTCTGTGGCTATATGTGTAAAAAGTGAGTTGCAAGAATTGTAGATATGGAAAGGGTTTTGCTGACGTCAAAAATTGCACAGGAATACAGACACTCGACAAACAAGAACGACAGCTACTCGCACAAATTCTCCCCTGTTTGACATCCCGTGCTCATCTAGAATATCAATAGTCTAATTTAGGGCTTACTAGAGCTGCACCTCCCTGCATGCGTAATACTTGACATATCGTGAAATGCAGCAGCAGTGTGGATTTCTAATTAAAATAGACAGTCACCAGATTACTATAACTTTGTGTTATATACAATGTGCAACCGTCGAGTGATTCCATTTTGTCTAAGTTGAATCATACCTGGAGCCTCAAGTTAGCTGCGGCGGAGCACAATGATACCAGGACTTACGATAAGTGCAACACACATAGTGGGTGACTATGCGCTTAGTTACTGGGCCGAGGACAGTGCAGATTGATGTAAATTAATCAGCAGGCTGAGTGTTGCCAGCTGTGGCCTGTCGACATGTCGACACCATTCTCTCCGTCGGAATCCTGTGTACTGTCACCAGCGTGCAAGGAATCCCATTTAGAACAATAAAATGTCCGCACTGGTGCCCAGAACTGCTTGGAACCTAAAGTATGGTAGTGCTCATGGCTGCCTGCAACGCAATTTGTGCGGCTGAGGCGCAGGAATAATATTATGGTAGGACGGGATAACGTTGCGCACAGTAACGGAGCATATGATACCTGGCGAGTCGAGTCCCTACATGTCGGACCGCTGGAACTATTCTAGGAAGTCCTCGTTGCAATCATGCGAATTGAGTGGGTACTCATCGACAGAAACACGTATCGCCCTCCGGATCCTGCGATGAGCTCAGACTGTCGGAGCGATTTTGATGAAGAGATGACGATAATCGGCTGAGAGTTGAAACCAAGGGTTTTGTAAGTAATTGACTCAGCGGCATGCGCACCGTGCATATGCCCGTTAAGGGTGGGACTTGTAATTACCATCACTACGTGACTAGACTCCCCCCTTTCCTTTGTTCTTCTCTGTGGACACTGTAGCTTGCATTCATGTCTTCAGAGTATCCCTCCCATCTTCATGTCTCTTTCGCACCAAATCCAACGTCGTTCAAGCGGACATTTGAGCAGTTTGGCTACGATTCGGGGTCTCCAATGACCAGCGCTCTTCAAGCCAGTGGGAGTGGCACAGCAACCCATAATGTTCCGACAGACTCAAGTAGCAGCAGTAGCGGCAATGAAAGAAACAAGAGAGCAAGGAGTACGAGCAGTTCCTCTGTCAGTAATCGTTCTGCAGACTCTTCCAGGTCCTCCGAGTACATTTCTGCGCGATCGAGCGCCTCGTTGAGCGAGGGTTCCAGTACCAACGACCACAACCTCTCTCTTGACCAGAACAGGAGATCACCAGCTTATCCATCTCCTTCTACTGCTTCTACTTCGAGTACTTTGGCCTCACCAATGCCTGTGCTACCGAGCCCCGCGAGCGAACCTCAGGACGAGGACATGTCAGATAGCTCTGGTTTTCCCTTGGATATCCCACGTCCCGCACCTCTGCCAGAAGTAGTATCTTCTACTACTGTACATGATGCTCTTAGAAGCTCCATAGAACGTTTCAACGAATTCGATAGTCACATTGCAGCCCTCCGGCGTTCACACTCACGTACTCCATCATGGCATCCTACCGCATCTCCCGTTCTGTCCCCACGCGAATCCTCGAATGATACCACCGAAGCATTCGACAACTGGGACTGGACTCATTTTGGAGCTTCGTCGGGCTCATCACACACATCTGGGGAGGATCACCGAGGTCAATACGACGCAGCTACTTCGATTGGGTCTGGGAGCACACACGCAACGGCTCCCAGGCAAGCCGACACGTTATCTTTCCAAGCATCGGATGGTAGGCGTCTTTTGATCTGTTACATACACGTTAGCACTGATTACATACCACCCGTTGGCAGGCTTATCATCACATCCCGGGTATACTACCTCATCAAGCAATTCCTCCAGTTCTACACGTTCGTCGAACACCGCTCGTCCCTCATACCGCCCACTCCTTTTGTCAGCAAGGACGAACGCACCTACCCGAGAATCTGATGAGTTTCCCAGCGGATCACTTGCCTCCGTACCATCGGCCCTGCAAACTGAAAGAAACAACACTGCCTTAAATGGACCTGACGGCAGGCAAGGTGTCCATCGTGGGTTAAATTCCGGGTCATCAAATTTGTCGTGGGCTGCTCTTGCTTCTTCCCGTCCTTCACCGCCCGTTGCGTCGTCACAAGATGTAGTCGGCAGGCAAAGCGTTCATCGTGTACCAAGCTCCGGCTCATCCGATCTGACATGGGCTGCTCTTACTCCCCCTCGTTCCTCACCGCCAGTTGCGCCGTCGCCAGACGTAATCGCACGTCCAGCGTTACTTGACGGCGTATTCGAGTCACCGACTTCAGATCCGGCTGCTGGACCGCAGGCCGTAAGACGTACCACCCATTCGGATGCCGGCTGGAGATCTATGCGTACGTCATCAAGCACTTCTGTGTCATCCTCTGGTCAGTGCTCCACACAAATGACGATTACGTTGACTCAAAGGCTACAATTTGTTCTAGCACTTGGAGACCCCATTTCTCACTTCTACGCCGCTGACGAGGAAGGACACCGAGGTACCTCCAGTACAGCCCAGGATTATAACCCATCACCTTCTCGCTCTACTGACAGATACGAAGATGTTGCTGCGCGTGCTAGAGCAGTTATCGAACGCTCGCGTAACTTAGGTATGGCTTTTATGTTTATTGTTTCCTGTTGTTTATAAATATTGCCAGTTCGCCCTCCCTTGGAAGCTTTTTCTTCGTTTTCTGGAGAACAGGCAGTTGAAGATCCTGATGACGCAGAACTGTTTACTGATAGTTCCTCGATGGTGGACTCCATCGATCTCGAGAGAATACGTAGAGCGAGGGATCATAGCCGTTACGATCTTGCCGGCGATAATGATGAAGATGATGACGACCCCTCCCATTCAGACAATGTGCATGAGATCATTCAAGGTCTTCACAGTGCTCGCGGTCTGCTCGAGCGTGGTGTTGAAACTGGTAAGGTGCAGCACAGTCATCCAACCCATATTCACTAATCTTTCTCAATCAGCCCGCTCATTGTCTGGGTCGCCTTCTCAACATGAGCCGCCCAATCATCCTCCGTCTCGCTGCCGCTTTCATTCTCGCTTGTATGCTCCCGCTACGACGGTGTCCAGCAACTCGTTGGTGTCAGAGAGTGCCGCAGAACATCGCCGTACGAACGCCAGGGCGCATCTTCGTTCCCAATTATTTGATTCACGTCCCAATTCTGACGAGCCTCCTCGAGACAGTTCAGAGATTTCAAGTTTGACTGCCGCTGCTCGTTTGAGGCGTCTTATAGCCAGTCAAGCAGACTCCTCATCAAACACATCTTCCCGCCCTTTGTCGTCTGGTCGAACAAGTGATACTCCTTCAAGACCGTTCACATTAAACGGTTCTGAGTCACCTTCTCAGTTTCCACGAGGAGGCTTGAACGATTGGCAAAGAGCCCGATTCTCGGAGATTTTATCCGAACACAGACATCCCCAGACAAGTGGGAATAACAGATCCCTGTCAAGAGACCGCAATCACCTCTCTCCTGAAGACTCACCCGACAGTATATTTGACCCTGTGTTCGCCACGGTCAACACTATTCCAGGTTTAACAACCTCAGTGGAGGGAGACGCACAGCCACCTCATCGTCCGCCGACACTACCTCTTCACACCTCACATGCTGCTCGCTCGCGCTCTCCACCGCGTATGTCTTCGGAACGACCACAGCTGTCTAACGGTGACACGCCTGCGAGATCTCATCCTTTTAGCAGCGTTAACTTGGATATGTTCCCGCCTGGAATATACCGTGATTCATTGCGGCGGTCGATACAAGCGAATCCAGGACGTGGTGATTCCCGTGTGCCAGAGCCAGAGCCTACGTCTCCCACTCACGAACCTTCCACTATGTTTTCAGTGGGGAACTCGGATGAGGATAACGATAGCGATGACATGGATTCTTACTTCGGTGTCTTTGTGTGTCCCTTTCAACAAATCACGTGATGTATTTAGTACTGATATATGTGTACAGCCGAGGCGTGGAAGGGAACGCACAGCAGCCACGAGGTCAGTGTTATGTATAACTCTCATTGAATCATTTGCTGAATATTCCTGAATACTAAAGCGCACGGTTTACTTCGAGGCATATGATGCCAGAGCCCGCTGCTTCACCAACATTCTTGGCTTTTGGCGTCGACTCTCACAACACATCCACGCAGGGTAACAACACCTTCACTAGTGTACGGGGCCGCGTTCCTCCATTAAGAGGACAGTCGAGCAACGAAATTCTTGCGAGGCATCGATTGAACGAAGCAGAGAGAGGTGCTCAAAGTTCGCCTCTTGATCCATTCTGGTCTAGCAGTAGGCATGATACCCCCGCACACAACCCTGCACCCCACTCTTCATGGGAGTCCCTAATGCAAGCACATGATCGTGACTATGAAAGAATGAGGACGATGCGTGACATGATGGAGCGGAATGGTCCCAACAGCGAACGATCTGACTTGCTCTCCAGGCGCAATGTTTCTCAGCCTCACCAGGGACCCCCCGGAAGACCTGGGAATGCTAATCGCCTCACATTACTTCCATGGCGGTCTCCACTGCTTCAAAATTCATCTACTCCAACAAGCTCCGGATCATCTTCTAATTTCAATAGTTCCGGTCCCATTGCTCATAATCCATACCGAAATACTGCAGACCGGCCTCGAGAACGGCAAGAAGCGACGCCACCAGAAGAACGCACACCTATTCGGACCTTGAGGCAACGGGCTGGCCTGACACGCGGAACATCTCGAGCGGAAGGTACTCGTATTCGATCGATGTTTCGGACGATGGCAAGGAGAAATATGGGCGATTATATGGTGTGTATGCTTTGCTGTGGTTACTGGGGTGTCCCTCATGTTTCTCTTTGCGGATATAGCCGGATGAGCTATTTGACTCGTCGTATGAGGGATTGTTGTCATTAGGCGAAACTCTTGGGGAAGTCAGGTCCAAAGCCACGCCTGCTGACGTTATTGCCTCGCTTCCAACCGGGACCTATCAAGCATGGGCTAAAGAAGACAGCGAGACACGGTGTCCAATATGTTTGGATGATGCACGTATCTATCAAATTCATTCAGTGACGTATCGTGCTTATCTTTATTCTGTAGTACGGGCGCGATGATCCCGTCACGAAGCTCGTTGAATGTACCCATTGGTTGCATAAAGCTTGTTTGGAGGTATCCTTGGCGTCTTCTGTCTGTTTCGCTTGCTGACGAGTTACCCTTCCAGCAATGGCTCAAGACAGCAAATACTTGCCCTGTATGTCGCAAAAAGGTTAAGGATTCTCCGAAATGCCCGTACAGGGCAAGCATAATAACAAATGCGGGGACTGATGGGCCAGGGCCAAGAGAACCTGAGGTGGGAGCAAGCGGTAATCACGGCCGGGCATCGAACTCAAACTCTGCCTCTGGGATTGTTGCCATGCGTTTGGGTGAACTGATCAATCGTGCTCGCCGAGGGTCCAATGCCCAATCAGGGAGTGGCACTCAGCAACAATCATTGTCCCGTGTCCAAACGATCGTTGGTACTCCTACAGAGCCGGTGGCAGTGACAAGGTTTAATGGTGGTGGAACTCATTTCCATCATCATCATCATCACTATCTCCACATCCATCCACCACGTCCGGAGCAATCCCACGGTGCACAGTTCATAGATCCTTATCATCAACCTCCCAGCTCAACTGCCAGTGCAGCCCAAAGTACCGGACCCCGCGCCTTCCCACCTGTCCAGAACGTCAGCGGACCTCGTCCTAATGTGTCAAATCGCCCAGTACTTTCTCGCCCGACTTCCTGGTTTGGCTCAATGACAAATCGAGTCAGTGCCCGTCGAGCGTCTGAAGCAGCACAGGATAACGGCCCACATTTCCCATCTTCTCCAATGGAAGTCGATTATGAAAATGGAAGAACAAGTTTCATAGGAGCAACTTCCGGCTTTCATGATCCTGCACCGGCTCCACGGAGCGCCTTTGGAGCGCCTCCATCATCTAGTGTCATGTCCAGCGCAGTATTTCCTCAAACCGCAAGCTCTTCGTCGTCGTCGTCATCGTCGTCATCGTCGTCATCATCATCTACATCTGTCGCATCTAATATGCTAGATCCATACTCCCTGATAACAGGTGAATCTTTCCATGGTACAACACGGACCAACGTGGGCTCAGTGGGGAGTCGACCTCACGGAACTGCGCATGCCAACAATGCAGCTGCACCGCATTTTAGATCTTTTAACTCAGATGGCAGTCTAGAAGCAAGAAGCAGTACAACAACTCGCGGCGGTTATGTGAGGCCAGGAGGGGCTGGGTCATCTGGTCCTCCTCCGTGGTTGCGGTGAGCTGTGTCGCCGCATGTCTGTTATTTTCAATGGTCCCTACATATAATATCTATTTTGGTCAGGTTATAACACTGCATCGATCACGACTTTATGCTTTTGCGCTGTACACATGGATGGATGCATGTACATTCTCTTCTCTCCGCTACACGTACCTGTAAATCAAACAAATCAAATCCCAGTATATCTAGTCTTAGGTATCAGTGAATTTAGAGACGTAGCCTATCTCTGATATCGTGTTTTCTGCTTTCTTTTGTGACCTCGTACTTAATTGGCCGGAATCCAGGCTACAAACGATACAACATTATGGATACTCTGCGGAGTGCCAGGAATATATACAATTCACTACGGTATCATAGGTAAATGTGGGAATCAATAAATGAGCGACCAATGCAAACAAACACTATCGAAAGCGATTTTGCGGCGATAATAACAAAAGGGTTATCATAAAATGGAGAGGAGTTATCGGTACAGTTCTGGACAGTGACACGCCTAGGACGTTTTCGGGAGAGAAATAGATGCAATCTGCATAGCTGGGAAACCATTCGTACGGGACTGAGTTTGGCGCTTGACTTGTGCTTCCATTTTGATACGTTGCTTTCGAATATCGTCATCTTTCAGTTTCATCATCAGGGCTTGATTAAGAAATGCGTCTGCTGTCGAGGGCAGGCATGCGAGAGGCGGATGAACAAGATATTCCATAGCAGCTTCTTCTGACGTCGCTTTCAAGAGCAGATGTCGCACGCATTGAACGAGCGCAAGTCCAACACGAAACAAAATAGTGACGCCTAGCGGAGTATAAATATGACGAATGATGGAAAAGTATGCCACCGCTACCTTCATATAGGAAAACGTCCCAAATACGGTGAAGATAATCAACAGGCAACGTTCTGACAAATAGCGTAGAGAACCTGTGCGAAATCAGAAAATACGAGACCCCAGAGGTGCGAATTGATACGGACCAAGACTTTGCTATCGCGCTAGGGGGGATGCTAAACGTGACATAGAGCTTTTTGCACACAACAGGATCATTAGCTTCGATGGCTTTGCTGAGCAATGCAGCATCGACTTCTAACTGAATGGTATTGGCTGAGAAGTACGGACGAAGATGAGCGTCCATCATCGATGCGAATATCCAAAAAGCATCTTCTTCGGGCGATAGCAACAACAGATGACCAGCTATAGAAGTCAGTCCTGACAACCCCACATCAATCAGCAACGATGCGATGCTCGGACACAACGGAGATGTACCTGAGCTATATTGGATATCTGGCACCATATTGAGATAGGCCTGCAAGAGTGATACTAAAGGGCCATTGAAGTGATGCAGTTGCGTCTGATCAGGGAAACACGTTTTTGCATCCTTCTCAATATCTGAAAATGCAGGGACTCTTTGCCTCTTGCCCAGCTGCGTATATACCCCGGGAATCGCACGTGCTTTGCTGTCACTGAGATGACACCACACCAAGTATCGTACCGACGAAGGCACTCCGTCCAACAATAGACGCTTGACCTTCTTGTTCCTGCGTGCTTGAGATGGCGGTACCATAGGCAGGAGGGCCATCCACTTGACCTCACGCTGGCGGTGAGCATCTATTGACACGGGTGACTCCGCTGGCGGAGTACCCGGCGAGATCGCATCGGGGAGCATGGGAGACCGTGGGGCGCTCGAATGCATTGATGCAGCATCACCTTGCATGATACCAGGGGAATCGAGGTACACTGCATCAGCATCACGTCCAGGATACGAGGATTCTTGACTGGAGCGGCCCAACGGTACTTGCGGTAAAGTGGGTTTCACAAGTTCAAAGTCCATGTCTTGTACTTGCACGGTTTCGTTCTCCTGGTTATCCAGCGAAGACGTCACGCTGGCAGCATCGTCAAGCTTCGATCTAATGCTCATCTTACCACGAAGCGCGGGGAGACTGAGTTTTCCCCGAAGTTGGACTTCGTGTGTAAGGGGCGATGTCCGCGCTGACTGTGAGTGCCATTCTGTGATGGGAGGTGGAGATACCATTTGAGAATGTGAATCGGTAGAATCGGAACTTTGTCGAGGAGGCGCACTATCGATGGAGTTCTTCCTCGGTATGTCCACTGATCCGTTACGAACATTGGTTACCAAGGGATGCGGGGAAGTAGCGTTGTTAGTCGACACTGACGTGTATCCCGTCATTGCTGATGCTGGCGATGCGTCCTTGTCACGATCGCTAAAGTTACTTGGACTAAAACTAGGCACGGGACTAGCCGAAGAGCTTCCTGTAGACGGAGGTTGCAGCCCGAACTTCATGACACTCGAAATAGGGGATGGCTGCTGGAAACCAGGGCTGACTGGTGACTTGAGCTGGCCTGCATTGGGCGATGAAGCATCGGTGGAAGAAACGACGGTATTGGGACCTCGTTCACGACTCAAGTTGCCATTCTGTATGGAAAGAGGTGAGGGAATGTGACGTGCCCTCAAAGAAGCTGGAAGACCGTTTGGCACGGGTGCAGACGTGGATGCAGGCTGCGAAGAGGGGGAAGGGGTGAAAACAGAGGCGGCAGCCGCGGTTACACCTTGTGCCTTGGACACTGGTTCTTCAAGGCTATATCGCTCATCAGCTTCATCTCTTCATCACCGTTCAAGATGAACCCACCTTCGCTCAGGCAAAGCACCAACCTTTTCAGCTTCCCCAAAACCTGAAAATGACCTTGATCTCGGTCGGGCAGCGCCCACCTGCGGGACAAAATTCGGGCGCGAAATTGGAGCCAAGGCCGCACTACTATCCGTATTTAGCTCCTGCACACCTGGAAGTATTATCGCCGATCGCCGAGGTAATCTGAGTGATGAAGTGCTAGTCGGATCAGCACTTGTATTTGGATTGGTATCTTTCGCATTACTAGGTGGTGGTACGCCACGAAGAGGTCCGACAGCTGAAGGCGCAACTGAGCTCCTTCGTATCGGAGCAGAGACCGTCGCAGAACGAGTGGGCGGTGCAGACGGAGGAGCGCGAGCCTGTAATGGTGGAAGTGGGTCGATGGAGAACATAATAGGCACGGGGCCAGCGCTCGAATTCAAGTCAGGTTCACAGCGAGCATACAGCGTCACCGGCAGCCTGCGCACACCAGCGCCAGGACCAAGGGAGATACTCCTGAGGTGGCGGAGAACTTGAACAGAAAACGCTGTGGCATTGGGCGGTGGCTGCACGAGGGGCATCGACCCAGGGCTTGCCATGGGATGCTGGGGTCGTGCATACATGGGACCTAACCCCTGGCCGCCTGGAGCTATCTTGGGAGCATTAGGATGGGGGAGGAATATCGATGTACGTGAGAAGGGATGAGGTGTTTGGTTAGGCTGACGGGGACGCAGGGTCGAAGGTGGTACGTCTCGGCCTGAGGGTGAGTTCCCTGCTGATAGTGCGCCCGGACTCGGCGCTGACGAAGTGGCGGAGGTATGTGAAACACCGGATGCTGGTATAGATGGTGACCCTGGTGTAAGTGCTGCAGGCGTCCGAGGTATAAGCGCAGACGGCATACCTGTCGTCGATGGTAAGAGCGATGCTGGAGTAACAGTATGTCCTGTGGAAGCAGTCCCAGTCTCGCTCGATACAAACGACGTATCGCCTTCAACGCCTACATCCTCATCCACTGCAGGATGATTTTCATTACCATCATCCACCTCAATGCGCATTCCCAAACCAACGCGCTGCTCCTGCCTGCTCTCCGTACTCGCAGGTAGCGCAGACACGGCATTGGACCCATATGTAGGCGACATAGGCGACCGCAGACTCCCTGCATCTGATCGTGGTCCCCGCGACCTACGAGACATATGTCCATCATCCGACTCCGAATACCCAGATGACTGCATTTCTGTCTCCTCCGTGTAGCCCGAATGTCGTCCGTTAGCACCAAACGATGCATAGAGCAAGGGCGACACCGGATTTGTCACATGCGAGAGCGTCTTCTCCCCTCCCAAACTCACACTCTCACCCTCACTCTCGTCTTCCATGTTCGTATTCGTCACTCGTAGCCTACTAGGCACCCCAGTCGGGACTTGAGGGAACTGCGTGCTGAGTGGGGACAACGCCCGCACTGAATAGCTCGAGAGCGTACTACGTTTCGACTCGTGGCCTGCAGGGAACTGGCGTGCAATAGGCGGGCGTAGACGCACCTCTGGGCCGTCGACAGGGTCATGAGGTGTATGCTCTAGGGAGACAGGTGAACTAGGATCTGCAGAAGATGTTGACTCGACGGAGGGCCGTGAGTAGACGGAGGCGGTCCCATGGGTGTACGTGGATGAGATATTGGCCCGGTCTCGCTGGCTTGGGCTGGAAGTACCTGTAACGCTGGGCCGTCCACTCGAGACGCTAGGGCGTGATGATGCATCGAAGCTGACCCTATCTGGTGAGAAGCTCGGTACAGGGGGGACATCGCCACTGCCCGGGATAATGGACATGTGTGCTTTCGACTTCACGGAGATCGTGGACATGCGCTTAGACGAGAAGCTGTGGCGAGAGTAGCGGTAGTCGTCGTATATGTCGGATGCACGGGCCCAGTAACCCTCTTCATCATCATCATCATCACCATCGTCATCTTTTTCTTCCTCCTCCTTTTCCTCCTCTTCCTCGTTGTCTTCGTCGCCTTTATCTTCACCGATCTCTTCCCTCTTTAGGTGCTGCCCTGGCCCATCGACCTGCGTCATGGCGTCATCTTGCATAGTCTTGGTCTCGAACGATGCATGCGACGCATTATTGTTCGCCACACGCTCAACTGTCGGAGTTGCAGAAATAGAGGGCGTATACTTGGTCCATGGAATGGGTGTACTTGGACCCGTCGCAGTACTTCCCTCCACTCCATCACCCGAATCATGCTCGCCTGCTCCTACCTCCAGCCATGGTCGATCACTATACTCACTTGCACTTTCATCGTCGTCATCGTCGTCACTGTCATCATCATCCTCATCATCATCCTCATCATCATCCTGCCCCTCATCATCCATTGCAAGTGCTCCAAGCAAGCTCAGCCCAATGCCCGTCTCCCCGTCTTCCTCTTCCTCCGCGCCCTCCATATGTCGGTGCAGCGCTGAAAATTGCGTGCTCTGGTCGTGTTCTTGGTCATGGTCATCATTAAGATATAGCGAAGAATCATCTGCGTCCGAGTTCGACTCTGGTGCTGACGACGCAGTGGACGGTGGGGATGGCGGAGACTGTGACATCTCTTGTGGTAGTAGCGGGAGAGGCGAGCGTGGTGGACTGCTCTTTGCGGGAAGGATGAAAGATTCCGGGAGTGGTGAGCGTGATGGGATAGGTGAGTAAGCGCGCGAAGTTGTTCCTGATCCAGGCGATGGAAGCAAAGGCGACAACGGCGGGAACATCGGGCTTGCTGGGAGTCGCGGCGACTTGCTGAGGCGCAGCGGTGCCACGGTCAGTCCTTTCGTTGTGTTAGTTACAAAATTGGTGGAGGACGACGATGAATTTGAAGTGGGAGCTGAGGTCAGGGAGCCATACGTCGAGCTTGGATTCAGAAAGGTTCCTGACATGGACTCAGAAGCGGATGTAGAGATGGAACCTGATGTGGACTGAGACATCGAAGGTGAATGATTTGACAGAGAATGAAGGAGCTTTTCCACGGATCCTGCAGAGGAAGTGTGTGTCGAGCCTAAAGAAGGGATGGAGTTTGATGAAGACGTTGGTATTGAATCCATTGATGAAGACGAGGTAGGCACTGATTTTGTGCTCGACGAAACCTGGACCGAACCGGACGAAGATGACGGCACCACTCCGCTCGACAGAAACGAATCCTCGCTACTACGCCACCCATCACCATCGGAGAACGTGGTCGAGGCAGCGCTTGGCGCTGATACAACTGAGTACGCAGATGACCCAGACACAGATGCTGTCACCTCCTGTGCACGACCCCTCGTTTGTTCGTATTCTCTCAAGCGCTCAGGGGAGGACGAGTATAGATACGTGTCAACTGAAAGTGGCTTCGATCTGACCGGCGAGCTCCCGGGACGTGAGTTTAAAGCACTGTCGGCTCTCGCCACTGAACTTCCAGGACGATTCGCATTAGAACTGCCTGCCCTTGCGCCGCTGGAGTTTTCCGACCACGATGGTGATACTCGCTCAAGTGACATGGGACGTGTATCGGCAACACCGAGCGACCCTCGTTTCGCCATAATAGGGCGCTTGAGTTTCCCGTGAAAATTCACATCTGTACCAGAGAAGCGTCCCACAACACCTTCGCAGAAGCCCTGTTGGTGAATCGATGTTAGTAGTGTATCGACCCAAAGGACAGAATAAATATGAAAAGATTCAAAAGGAAGCATTAAAAACATGACAAATGTATATAGAATATGGTCAAGATACAAGAGCAGACATGAAGTGGGACAACAGAAAGAAAAATACGTACCAAGTAATACCCAGCTTCAGGAAGTTGCATCAACACTGTGATTTCATCATCCTAGGGGCGAGACATGTTAGTATTTTGAAAAAAGGATTCCACAAAGATAGTTATTCTAAGATTCAGAGGTGATCCCTCACGGCCCAAACGACATGAGATCGTATGTCTTGGTCAAAATTATCTTGACACTTGGAAACTAGAACCAACGGCATCCCCAACCAGATAGCCAAAACACTGCAAAAAATGAACCGCTGTACTCAAACTCGCGCTCACCTTGAGAAACATGAGATCACCAATTTCCCTTGCGACACAATCCACGGTCGCTGTACAACGCCCAACGCCTCCCTTGGCGGCAAAGCGTGTCCAGCGGGCAAGCTCCTGGGCTGCCATGGGCTGCCAGTTGGTACTTCCGGTGACGGGTACGGTAAATAAGAGAGAACTTTTCAGGTAGGACGACACAGACGTATTGGTTGATATGTGGAGCCAGCGTCACGTTCTTGGGTATGTAATCGAATTTAGTGGGTATACAAGGATACCACAGATGTCCGAATGTCGGGTTAAACGAAATTGCAGCAGTAGATGGTCGTAAACTGTGAAAACGAAGAGAAAGGAGTGAGTATGTGTTTTTGTCACGGCTCGGCCTGTCAAGAATGAAGATCAGAAGACAGGGCAGGCACAAATCTGTGGAACATCACAATCATAGACATCTTGCCCTGGAACGAACGCGGGAGAACACGTTCACGGTCGCGGCACTCACCTGTGGATTAACTGTGCTCGACGTCGCCAGAGCTCTCCTCGCTAATGTGCACAACCGACACTGAATCGGAAAAAGAGTTTGAATACTTAAATGAGATTATATAAGCCGTATTATCCTCGCACTTGCGTAAATGTATTACATAGTGACTAGTAATAAAACACGTACAAAACCTGCTTGGCACCTTGATCCATTCTCGTTGTACATCCCTGTAATCGGAATCTTTGAAGTAACGGTGTAGCTGGCGAAGGTTGATGACTTCCCATAGACACAGTCTTTATTTAGTAGCCGGGCATCCGCGGCAACATGTCGAAACCAACTTGCAGTTCCGGGGTACTATACCATCACTGTCAACTCCAGTACTACACCCCTGGCCCTGTTTCCCATTAAATAATTTTATTAGTACTCCCTGCTTGGACGTTTGGCAATAGTAGAATTTCTTGTGACTTCTAATCCTTTCCTAATAGTAATTTGTCTAGGGGGACATTATGTGCTTTGTTCTACAAAAGTTTATATCAATCAACCATTCTCGGTGATACTAACCAGTACACATCTTGTCGGCATTCATAGAACTACCGAGATCCTGGATGTTGTACCCAAAACTACCGCGCGTGCCAGGATTACATGCAAAGGGTAGAGTTAGATAAAATCTGAAAAGACCAGTGCTCGACGTTGATACCCAGACCTTGAAGGCATTATGATCGTGTTGTCCAGCCTCATCCCGGCCGCTTGTAGTGGGTTATCTCCCAAAATACCTAATTCGAACATGGGCTAGCGGAGCGCTGTCTATGCCGACATTGCTAAGCTTGCCCGTTCGGCCGGGCGCCAGTTCTACACCCAAGAATTTCGTAAGCTGGGAGCTGATCAAAGATGCAAATAATTCAAAGTGGAATTTCACCTTTTTGGGTCAAGACTCGCTGAAAATATGGCCTCAGAAAAAGGGAGAAACGAGTAGACATGCACAACTTGAAAGTAAAGACCAAAGACAAGCTGTTTGCATAATTATGCGGAAAAGCAGTTCGCGTCTCGGAAACATCCGAAGTAGGACCCCAGCACCAAGAACGCGCAGTGAGATAATCTTTGTTGATACATATACGAAAAACTGGACAGAAAACAACGGCGAAACCAAAGTCAAGGAGGTGAAGTCTATGAATGTCAAAGAAGTTGTCTTTCACGTCTCTGCGCCCAATTACCTTGAATTCCTCACGACTACGCTTGCCAAGCACGATAAATCACTCGACAAGGTTATCGAAAAGAAAAGGCACACCTTGGTCGAGATACTCTTGTGGCTGTGATGTAGCCTGCACAGGGTGCGGAAGAGTGCATGTAGAGACACAAAAACACTGCGGCGTGCTAGTAGTTCGTGCTGTTGTAAGAACTCCGAAGGTTCCAGCTGCGAGTTTTCGTAGGGGTGTGGGACCTGACAAGTGCTGAATAATCGTTAGTGATAGAGAGAATGATGGATCCGTGATGATAAACGATAGTTATAGAGATACTGATGATAACGAGTGCGAGAACGAGACTTGTGAGACTAGATCTAATTGCCTGCAGAGAACGAGCGTACATGAGCCATTTTATACTGCAAAACGCTAACCCTTAGAGTTTCACAGTATAAAAGTTCTCGGGTATCGGTAGGCCAAACGATTAGGTGAAAACGGAGGCAGAAGAGAGTGGCGTTGAGCCTGACAGGGTAGAGTCGAGAGGGGGATGAAAAAATTGAGTGAGTATGAATGGGTATATATCGACAGAAGATTTTAGATGGCTAAGTGGAAAGGAGGTGATGGTGACGAGACGCGGACCAAGGGTCGATGTGGCGAGGAAGGGATGACAATGAGGTGGCAGTTAGCCTAATAGTTTTTATATACCAGTGTCTTTTTCATACCAAGTAAATGACAAATACTTGTGATAGAATGTCTACGTCGGTGCAAAAAAGGTATGTGAGCTTTCAGATCTAGTGAGATGGTGCGTGGTGGCATGCTGACAGCTGGAGTATTTGATTGAATGAGCGCGCGATTGTGAGTCACGATGTCCTACTTCGGATATTTCCGACTTTTAACGAAAAAAGTGCACGAACGAGTGCAAACAAATGCAAATGAGTCCCGACTGAATGAAAATGAGTGCAGACAGTAAATGGAAGTGCAAACAAGTAAACCATCGTGCGACCGGTGACTAGCGGAGGAACAGACAAAAACGGCGAGTGACAACTGGGGCGAGCATAATTATCGAAAACCGCTGTAATTTACCACCAAAAGTGAGATGAATGAGACAATTGTGATCTCGTCATTTAGGCTACGGATGATAAAATCATCGTGATGCTACCCACATTATCCACCCATAGTTTGAACCAACAAAAGCCCAGCACACCTCAGGTTAGGTTCCTGCCATTTGCGGCCATGTGTGATGGCCCAGCCGAACCTTGACATAGTTATCATGCATGTCCATGGTAAGACAACCACTGAAGCGAACTTAGCGAAACGAAGAAAGGTAGGGCGAATAGGTAGCTTGAGGCAAGTAAAGGTAATATAAACAGCAAAGAGGTGGATGTGGATGCATGTGAACTAAGCATCCTGTCTTGACGATGTAACCAGGAGTCTAGAAATGGATTGATCCATGGGACACTCTACGCCCGGAGAACTGTGATTGGCGTGCTTGTCGTATTGCTTTCTTGATGACCTTGGCAAGTTTTGAACACTGTAACAATGCGCCAGTCACAAAAAGGCAACTCCTGCGGAACGGGTATAGAAAAGAACTGCTGTGGTACAGTCTTAAATCATGAAATGAATAGGAGAGCTTTTTGTAAACGGCCCTCGATCTTTACTGTTTGATGACATGGAAACATCGCTACCACTATGGATCAAGTTTCGAGATGAACTTGCATGCACCTGCTTTCGGAATCGATAGCAAGTGCTAAGTCCATTCTGTAGACGTCAAAAATCGCGAGTCACTCCATGCATGATGACCATTCGTATACAACCATCAACTTAGCTCGATAACAAACGTCACCATGATGACTCGGGGAAGTTTCGAGCAAATTTATTTCTGGCAAGCAAATTATCCGCGAAAATATGAAAATGGTACTCTACCTTTCTATACCGCATCACCATTCGAATAATTTCAGTCGTGGTGTACTATCATTGGGACATGGTGTGTATTATTTCGACCAACTGGCGGCCACGTAGAATCTCTGCAAAAATTCTGATCAGCGATATAGGGTCTATTACATTTGTCGTGCATTTGCTGGTAGGCTCTGAGTCTGATCGGTGTGGTATATTATTCCTGCCTGGTGTATTGGTGCCAATAGGCATGTCCAGTTTAGCGAACTGACATGGAAAGCGAAGTCCGTGTCAGAAACGTCCAGCAGGCCGCCATCGAGTCTGACCACGTCCTTAGTGCCTGTTGCAGGCATTCGTCTCCTAAGATCAGAGTCTGTTAGCTAGACCAGAGGGAGGCTAGTAGAGCGGGAAAGTAGCGGTTTTAAGCCTGTGAAAGCTCTAGTCAAGGGGTACATGTGGGGTAGAGGCTCTATCGCAAGGTCGGCCTTTATCACGAGCCTGCATGCCATGGGTCTCCAAATGAAACCATTTCGGTAACATAGGAATTATTCGGATCCATGTGAGTAGACGATGGTGGAAGTAGGGGCCATGGCCCGTGCGCATGAAGCAGTTCCTGGGTTGCTTACATACTCTGAAAGTCAAAACCTGAGCTCGCACCGACACTATGTGGTCAGTTGAGATCCACGCCTTGTTCTCATTACTATCGCGCCCGCCAGATGCTGCTATTTCTATTTGAATGCGGATAAATATAATTTCGCAGGATCTATCGTTTCGCTCATAGTGGTTCACTCATTTCCATTCTCATGTCACTGTGCAGAGTCTAGACTTCTCGGTTTGTCCGGAGTTGAACAAGTTCGAACCTCATGTGTTATGACCTGATTGGTGCACCCCCACCCATCGCATGCAGCTCATCTTGCAATCACAGATCCGGATACTGCCCCCGTCTTATTTCTAGACGTTATTTGGCTCTCAATCCAGTCATTAAGCTACAAGATGCGTGGGTAAACGAGATTGCTTTGCTTTGCTGTGAAAGACTGTCCCAATTTTGAAGTGAGGTGACGTTCATCCGCGATGGCATTGGCAATGAATCTGTTGGCACACTGGTACGATGTTCTCCAAAGTGTTATCATGATTACGATTTTACATTTGCGCGCTAGTGTTCATCGACACTGCCGACGTGGCCATGTTCGTGGCTGATGCCCTTGCTGTGCTGATTTTTCTAATAGATGATCAGTTCATCGATGAAAAGAAGTGCACTTTTGCTCAGTGTCATGCACTGGCCTGAGTCGGTGATGAGATGCCGTACATCCCGCACTGGAACCAGGCGAGCAGGAGACATCGATGCCTCGGAGATTCCAGTGAAATTCTCCGCCAAATCAATGAGATTATCCTTCAAGGTTTCTCGAGAGTGATTGCAAGACCAGTAAACCAGCTACCAATGCAAATTTCCAATTCCTATACTGAGGTGCGTGTGTAGATCCGGGATCAATCAATGTCGGATGTTCAGTTATGATTTGTTTACTAGATTGCTGTTCAAAGCTTGCTGTGGTGGTGATGCTGGGATGAACCAGTAAATTCGTCTATATCATAGTATTAGGTGTGGGTATGGCAGGGCCAATAATTTTTGGCCACTGCACAATTTGAAGTGGGTGACGCGGCCAAGTGGCACTGGTGTGAGTTCAACACTTACCTCCCAAAGCATTACGACGCTAAGCTCATGCCAGGACGGGAGAACCCAATGCTTCACAATCCCAAATGAAGAAGGATATAAAGTCGGACGCCTGTCATCAATATGCTCATAGTTGATCATTCTGATACCTCGCGATGGCACAACACGATTTCAACACGATTCATGATATCATCACTCAAGCTGTCAACCGCTATCCATCACACGAGCTTTCCTTCATAACTTCCTGCGCACGTGGCACCTTCACTCAGACAACGACTTTCAGCGCATTCAACCGATATGTTCGTAACCTTGCACGCGCAATGCTTGAGTGGGCCATACCCACCGGTTCAATTATTGTTGTGTACCTTACTGAACACGAAGACAATATGGCTGCCATCTGGGCTTGTCTCATCGCTGGCTATGTTCCCTATTTGCAACCCGCACTGAGTGCACAACAAGCGCACAAGGAAGCACATATTGCTCACATCAAGAGCCTCTTTGAATCTGAAATTTGGCTCACCAACGAGCTTGGTGCTGAGCAGATCGGCTCTATTGACGGTTTGTCGTGCACATCATACACATAACGAGAGACATGCATAGTATATGGGCAGTCTGCGACTCCTTAGTTATAAAGTTTTACCAAGATGCTCTCAACGACCTCTTCTTCGACATTGTGCTCTATTCCCTTCCGGAGATCCAATCTACCATATGTCCATCCCTCCACCCCGCGCACACTGGGACGGGGCGTCTTCGCCAGGGCACCGGCGCTGAATGCCGAATTGGTGGAGCACCGGGCTCTCAATACACGGCAGTAAGCGAATATTGTCATTTGGAATCGAGACGAAGGATACGCTCAGGCAGTCGGCACTAGTCGCACTAATACTCAGGAGGCTGGACGACGCGATGTATTATGGGCTTATAGTTACCACCACTGAAGGAATCTATCATATCGCCTGTGCTGATGACCTGAGGACAGAGCGTTAAGTTTGCAATTGTTACAGTAGTTTATTCATTTGATTTTGCATACCAAAGCGTGAGTCCCAAAGTATATCAATTGGTCTGTACACGGTGAGCGTCGAATATGGGCCAGCGGAGCATGCCGTGCTGTCTATACCAAAATCGCTTTGCCCGCTCGGCTGGACTACTCCTGGTACATACCTTATTCCAAGCATTCTACCTATCAGCTCAAAAGCTGTGAGCTGATCGATGATCAAAGGCTCGTGGGATGCAAGTTGATTCAAAGTAAAATATTACCTTTTTGAATCGAGGTTGCGCACCAGGTGAAGGCAGCTCGAAGCTTGGTGCATGTAGCTTCAACATCGCGATAATATATATGATTAAGGTACTTTGATGGTGCGGAGGAATATCGGGTAGTGGGTGGCCAACTCCGAAAGATTGGAAGGGATGCTACGACGGCATGAGGCGAGAAATTGGCGGATTCATAGTTGCGCCACATAAGCAGACAGGGAATGAGTTGAGGTGGAATTTGAAAGTTTGGAAGGGACGCTACGACGTCGTGCAGCGAGAGATAGTCTAGTGTATTCAGAGGCTGGCGGCAGGAGCCGGAACCTAATATGGGAATAAAAGTCCGTTTACATCTGCCACTAAAGTTGGGTGTCGGGGAAGCCCAAAGAAATGAGTACTAGAGCTGATCTGTTCAACTTCAACTTGCAAGTAAAGACCGAGGATATACCTCACTTAATTTACCCATAAAAGTGATATAAGTGAGACAATAGTGAACTCGACATTTACTGACGACAAAATTGTCATGATGCCACCCACATCTTCCACCCATATTTTGAACCAAAAAATGGCACAGCAGACTCCAAGCAAGGTTCCTGCCGCAATCTGTGGCCATGTGTGATGGCCCAGCTTAACCCTTGACATAGCTATCATGCATGTCCATGGTAAGACAACCACAGGAGCGAACATAACGAAATGAGGAAAGGTAGGGTGGATAGGTAGCTTAAGGCAAGCAAAGGTAATATAAACAGCGAAGAAGGTGCATGTAGATGCATGTGAACTAGGCATCCTGTCTTGACGATGTAGTCAGAAGTCCAGAAATGGATCGAGTTTCCGCACCCATAGGACACTCTACGCCCAGAGAACTGTGATGGGCGTTCTTGCCGTATTGCTTTCTTGATGACCTTGGCAATTTTTGAACATAACAATGCGCCAGTCACAAAAAAAGCGACACCGGCGGAATGAGTATAGAGAAGAACTGCTGCAGTCAACACGGTCACAATTTTTGACGTCTGTGGAATGGACTTAGCACTCTCTGCCGATTTTGAAAACAGGTGCATACTTCATCTAGAAACTTGAGCCATAGTGGTAACGATGCTTTCATGTCGCCTGAACGGAAAAAAGGGAGTAAACATCAAACGCTCCAATTATAAAAGCTCTCTTATTCAGATATAAGAGTCAAGAGTCACTGCATCCATGTCGGTTATTCATATGTGACCATCGATTAAATTAATTCCTGGTAAGCCAGTGAGTTTTCGGTAAAATTCTGAAAACGGCACCCTGCCTTTTTATGCTGCATGACCGTTCGAATAACTTCACTCGTGGTGTACTATCATTGGAACAGGATGCACATCATTTTGACAACAGGCCACGTAGAACCTCCGGCAACTCCGATCAGCGATATGGGGCCCCACTACCTTTATTGTGTATTTGCTGGTGGGCTCTGATTGGTGTGGTGCATTTTTCTGGCGTCTTAAGAGTTGGTGTCGACACTCTTGTTGCCTACTTGTAGGGGTTGGCATTGGGACCTTGCTCGGCGGTTTACAGTTTTTCGTATTGTTTGTTGCGCGTGTTGCCGATTTTCACCTACATCTATGACAATAAGACACTTGACAATTACTATTTCAGTTTCCACCTCGTTCTAAGTAAGATCCGTCGTACCAATGTGTTGAGATATAATCTCTTGCAAATCTTTCGTAGATGAGGCACTAGAGCCCACCCGCAGGCCATGGGAAACTGCCAATTCACTTAGAGGCCTGGGTAACAAAAAAATTGTCGTCTTGCTGGAGTACAGACCAATACGGCGGAGATGATGAAAATAAACAGCTAAAGATGATTCCGCTTGGAGAGCTAAAATTCCTGTTGGTAAGAACAAGCGAAGGAGACTCTACAAATGCTCATTCAGCTATGCGAGCCAAAAAAAAAGCCAAGCTCGATGTTGCATCTATTGGTATAGACGGTAGGAACGCGAACCGCACCGACATATGCAGATCAGTGAGGTCAACAGCCGTGTAAACCAAATACTACGATCAAGACGTTTAGGGCCGGATTGTGCCAAACAATAATAGTACTACTGGAATCTCTGCGAAAGTAATCCTGCTTCATCGATGTCATCTCAGTCGAAAACAATATATTTGCAATCACCACTTGTTTTGCGTCATCCATTATTTGAACATCACAGAAAAATTGTCCGGCATGCCACGCATAACAAGATTCATTGCTAGTAGCTTGCACTGACACTTCGGTTGAGATCTGCGGGTCTGTTTTCTCTCATTCCTTTCGCGGCCGCCAGCTGCTCCTCCCTCTCTTTGAATGCGGTCTAGAATAAATAGGGTTTTCTAGGATTTACCATTTCACTCGCAGTGGTTCACTCATTTTCATATACAGGCTCCTCATCTTGTCATGGGCTGAACCATCTGTCTGATGCACCGAATTTGTGTTCTAGGTCCGAGCCTCATATGTCATGGACCCGATTGGTGCCCGCCCGCCTCCACATCCACTTCGCCTTGTAACTACAGATCCGGATGCTACCCCCTTCTTGTCTTTAGACACTTCTAAACGTCACTCATCTGCTCAACCAGTCATTAACCTACAAAATTGTGATTTCTTTGCTTTTCTGTGAAGACCGTCCCATTTTTGAAATAAAATAATGTGAGTCTAGTTCACCAGTAATATTGGTGGCAATGGATATGTTGGCACGTTCGTAACATATTCTCTGTGTCGTCATGATTACGATTTTCCATTTGCGCCCCAGTATTAATCGATACTGCGGACGTGGCCATACTCGTGGCTTATATTAAAGTAATTCAACGTTCCTAGCTTTCCCTTTGTGTGCTGATTCTTTCTATAGATGATCAGCTGGGAGCTCATCGATGACAAGGAAGTGCACCATGCACTGACCTGAGTCAGTGATAGGGTGCATCCTGCTCTGGAAGTGACTGGGAGACATCGACGCCTCAGAGATTGGAGTAAAAGTTTCTGCCAGATTAATGAGAAGGTTGCTCAAAGGTGATCGCAAAACAAACAAATCGAATGTGATGCAAATTTTTGAACTCCCATACTGGGTGCGTATGTGAGTGCGGAGTTGATCAATTTTGGATGTTCAACTGTCACAAGTGATTTCCCTAGTTGTCATTCAAAGCTCGCTGTGATGATCCTGAACCTTCCCGAACTCATGGGATGGACTAGGAGATCCATTCATATCGTAGTATAGTGTGGGGTACGGTGGAGCCAATAATTTTTGGCCACTGCACAATTTGAAGTTAGTGACGCGGGCAAGTAACAGTGTGAGTTGTACACTTACCACTCAAAGCATTGTGATACTAAATCGTGTCAGGATGAGAGAACCCAATGCTCCATGATCCAAAATGAAGAAGCATATAAAGTCGGACGTCTGTCCTCAACATACTAGACAACTTTAGCCATTCCGATACCTCACAATGGCACAACACGATTTCTACACGATTCATGACATCATCACTCAAGCTGTCAACCGCTATCCATCAAACGAGCTTTCCTTCATAAGCTCCTCCGCACATGACACCTCTATTCAGACAAAAACTTTCAGCGCATTCAACCAATATATTCGTAACCTTGCACGCGCAATGCTCGAGTGGGCCATGCCCACTGGTTCAATTATTGTTGTGTACCTCACTGAACACGAAGACAGTATGGCTGCCATCTGGGCTTGTCTCATCGCTGGATATGTCCCCTGCTTGCAACCCGCACTGAGTGCACAACAAGCGCACAAGGAAGCACATATTGCTCATATCAAAAACTTATTTAAATCTGCAATTTGGCTCACCAACGAGCTTGGTGCTGAGCAGATCGGCTCTATTGACGGTTTGGAAGTTCACTTGTACTCTGACCTGAAAGCCTCCGCAGAGACGTTCACTGTTCCAGCTGACTGGGTTGCGTTTGAGCCTAAGTCCGATGACCACGCAATGCTCTTTCTGACTTCAGGCTCGACGGGGTTCTCAAAGGCGGTCGTGCACACGCACCGTACCATTCTTGCTGCTTGCCGTGCCAAGGAGCAACGCTTCGGCCCGCCTTCCGAGTTTCGAGTCTTGAACTGTAAGACAGCCATCGTTGGAGCTTTCTTCTATAATTAACGATGACCGTCAGGGGTAGGACTTGATCACGTTGCGGGGACTTTGGAAATGCACGTCACACCTCTCCTATATGGCGCTTCGCAAGTCCATGTGCATGCATCTGTTATTCTGTCCGATTCCGTTCGCATGCTTCGTCTGATCGACGAAAATGTATGTCCCGATCCAGCCGTGGCTTTTACCTATCAACTTATGATACTGTTTTCTCAGTCCATTGGTCTAGCGTTCGCACCAAACTTTCTGCTGGCCAAGCTCACCCGCGATCTTGAGAAGCGTACTGACCTTTTCGGGTCTTTCGACCTGTCCTCCATCAAGCGGATCATCAGTGGAGGTGAAGCAGTGGTTTCGAAGACCGCAAAAGCCTTCGCCGCTACCATGAGAAAGCTTAGCAAGAACCCCTCCGCGGTATCTTTCATAGTCTCTGCTGGATTTGGAATGACAGAAACTTGGTAAGGATACTTACACAACATCGATACAACTGAGGTGACCAGTCTTACAGCGGTGGATGTATTTATGATCCAGTCGATATCCTTGCTACCGAACCTGCTCGCGAGTTCCTTGATCTCGGACGTCCCATTAAAGGTTGCGAAATGCGCGTCGTCGACCCTATCGATGGCACCACTCCGCGTCCAGATGGCGAGAGCGGTGAGCTTCAGGTTCGCGGACCAATGGTTTTTGTAGGCTATTACAAAAATCCAGTGGCTACATCCTCCAGCTTTGTCGAGGGTGGCTGGTATCGCACTGGTGATGTAGGCATCATTGAAAGTGGCGTCATGCGCCTTGTAGGTCGCATCAAGGATACTCTTATCATCCATGGTGTCACATATGGTATCCCCGAACTCGAAACCCATCTCCAGACTTTGGAAGGTGTTACGCCCTCCTTCCTTTCTGTTTCTCCGTACCGTGTTCCTGGCCAGGAAACCGAAGGGTTCATCATTTTCTACTCGCCATCTTTCGGCCTTGATGAAGCAGATGCGCCCGTGAAGCTCTTTGCCACGCACCGTGCTTTACGTGATATCTCTGTCAAGATGATCACGCAGCCACCTCAACTGATCATTCCCGTCCCGGTGGAACAGATGGAGAAGACAACTCTGGGAAAAATCTCTCGGGCTCGCCTTCTTATCCTCCTTCAGAATGGCGGGATGGCGAAGCATATCACCCGCGCTGACGAGCTTCTTAGTGAGGCACGCGGCGCTTCCTTCGTAGTCCCCTCCACAAAAACGGAAAAGGCTCTTGCCAAGATGTACGCAGGTATCTTGAACCTTGCAGACAACGAGGTGTCGGCGAACGATAACTTCTTTGAATTCGGTGGTACATCCATCGGCGTTCTCAGGTGAATACATGATTTGCTACCGTGAAATGATCCTCACTAATGTATATAATCTACAGGCTCAAGCGTGAGGGAGAGGCATACTTTGGCCTGCCTGAAATCCCTGCCATCCAAATCCTGAAGCACCCTGATGTCTCGAGCCTGGCCAACTACGTTGACTCCTTGCTCTCCAAATGCAGTCAAGCTGAGGAATACGACCCCGTCGTTCCCCTCCAAGTTACTGGAGATAAGACGCCTGTCTTCTTCGTGCATCCTGGAGTCGGAGAGGTTCTTGTTTTCCTCAATCTCGCAAAGTACTTCCAGAATGATCGTCCATTCTATGGACTCCGTGCTCGTGGCTTCGAGCCTGGTCAACCCTTTTTCATGTCCATGGATGAGATGGTTTCCTCATATACTGCAGGTATCAGGAGGATCCAGCCCGCGGGACCATATGCCATCGCTGGCTACTGCTACGGTGGTTTGATGGCGTTTGAGGTGGTCAAGCGCCTGGAGGCCATGGGGGAAGAAGTCAGGTTTCTTGGTCTCGTCAACATCCCTCCTTATATCGCCCAACACATGCACAATATCGACCTCTTGTGTACGCTCAATGTGACGTTCTTCCTCGGTCTTTTGTCCAAGCATGATTCTGAGACTATGGGGCCCACTCTTAAACCACTCTCCCAGAGGGAGAGGGTTGAGATCGTGTGGAAGATGTCGCCCCCTGAACGTCTCGCCGAGCTCCAGCTCACACCTGAAACTCTCCAACATTGGATCGATGTCTCTGTGTCTCTCATGCGTTGTGGAAAAGGTTACAGCCCGTCGGGCAAAGCTCGTAAATCATTCATTTCCTGACTTCAGTGCTGCTTACTCATACCGCCGTGTTTCTTTTTAGCGGCCATTGATATTTTCTACGCCGTCCCGCCTCGCGGCCCGGATGACAAGGTCAGCTGGCTCAATGAGCTCAAACCATGGACTGGTTTCAGCCGTAGCGATACAACATTTACTGACGTGCCTGGAGAGCACAACACTCTCATGGACATTGATCACGCCTCACAGTTCCAGAAGCTCTTCCGCAGTCGTCTTGAGGCTCGTGGAGTGTAATGTTGTATTTGTAGAGATATTGTTTGTACCTGCACTACCATTGCGGCCTCGTATAAATCATAATGGTTATTGGGTTTCAAAATTCGTTAATCACTATCGTACACATCATACCCACTTCGAGACATACGTATATGGACAATCTGCGGCTCCTCAGTTGTAGTGTTTTACCACTATGCCCTCAATGACCTCTTCTTCGACATTGTGCTCTATTCCCTTCTTAAGATCCGACCTACCATACGTCGTTGTCCTTCCCTTCCTCCAGGCCGCGCACAGTGGGGCGTCCTCGTCAGGGCACCGGCGCTGGATGCCGAATTGGTGTAACACCGGGCTCTCAACACATGGCAGTAAGCGAACATTATCATCTGGCATCGAGACGAAGAACACGCTCAGACGGTCGTAGTTGCGCTGATCCTCAGGAGGCTGGACAACGCGATGTATCGTGGGCTTATAGTAACCACCAGTGAAGAAATCCATCATGTCGCCTGTGTTGATGACCTGAGGACGGCATGTTAAGTTCACGATTGTTACAGCGGTTCACTCATTTGCGTACCAAAGCGTTTTCGATGTGGCGAACCCATTTCCATCTGCCATCAGGAGCTTGAATTTGCAGGCCTCCGACAGGCTGGCTCCACAGAATGGTGACGCTGCCAATGTCTGCATGGTTGAGGTTCATACGACAGGTAGAAAAAATAAAGTATACATGTATACCTGTATGTCCCTTCAACCAGACATTGTTGGATTTCTCTTCTTCTTCCTTCGTGCGCCTATAACTTCAGGGATATTGATTAGGCTAACGAGCAGCTACGATTAAGGGCAACTTACTATTTCATAAATCTAACTGCACTTTTCTATTAATACAGCATTCGATGGTATAAGTAGAACAAGGCCAACCACATGATTCTCCCGTGCCGTTGAAATTGTGTTTTTCCACTAGTGTCTCCTCGGGCAGCTCGAGGCTCAAGGCGAGCAAGCTACATAGGACCGCTCGTGAGATGAAGCATCAACAGGAGTTCGCGAAGAAACTAACCGGAGGATTGGATGAACGATGTTGAAGTGATTATGTCGGACGAAGGCATCGATTTCCGGGAGAAACGGACGCAAGGCCTGAGGGTGCGGACGCCTTGTGACATCCTTGTTAACTGTCGAAAGTGTAAGGGACACCTGTTACACAGCAGAATACTGTAGCACCTACTTCCATAGTGCTCGATCTGATCGAGAACCTGATTCTCTGCGTCTACTTTCTGATCATTGGGCGATAAGGGCAAGTTTCACATACTTTCCTTGCTGAGATGACTCACCCAGAATTGACGACCTTTAAAACCTGCATAGTACCCAACCTTCTCGATGTTCGCGGTGTACGTCTTCATTTCATCCGGAGGGACAACAGTGAAAGGGACGTTAGCTATGTCAAAGATCCTATCGCGCTACAACAGTACTTCAAAAGCCTTGGTATGAGTTATGGACACGAGCCCACCTGAGCCTGGTTATAACCATGATTTATAGCATAAACAAAACCATAGGTGCGCAGCGCATCTCGAAGTTGTGGATAGAGCTCTGCCCGTCCTTCTGGTGTACGGGCCTTGGAAAGATCAACGATAGCTAGGTCCGCAAACTCTACTAATATATGCTAAGCCATTAGCAAGACATACTATATTGATTGGATATTTCCTCACAGTCCTCATCTGTGGCCGGAGGCGGGATATAGCGCCCACACTCGGGCAATGTTAAGCTAGGCATGATGGTCATGGGAGAAAGGAGGACTTGGGACAGAGCACAGGTCCCATTACCACTTCTCAAAAACAGGACAGAATCAATCCACGTTGAGATAACGAATCAGAAATAGATGTGCAGTGGTACTGTGACCGACCAGAAATGTTCTAGTGACCCTTTGGACATCCGGGGAGCCGATGGATTATCATGGCGCTCGTCGCTCGAGAAGCGCGCGAAATTGTTGTGTTTTGTTGTGTCCCAGTAAGTGGATGACTTCCCGCAGCGTTTGTCGATTGCATCGCAGGTGTGAACTTTCCCTGCAGGAAGTCCGTTAAGGCATATATATTGATTAATCTAGCTTGACCATCGACTTTTATACTGCGGCTCACTTAGTGAACATGTCTTCGTTCTATGGAAAATTTTGGCTTTCACACTTAGCTTTGACATCGGAAACAGATATAAGAAAATGAAGAACGCTTCTTTCCTCTACAATGATAATGTAATGATCGATGGCAGAATTATGCTAATTTGTGCGATTGAGTACAAATTTCAATGTTAATTTTTTTGACATAAATAAAAATACAGATGCCAGGGCAAGGTCATAAGTTCACACAGCGAACACCTAGTTGGGTTGTATAACCCCTATTGCTCTCAATTGGCTCTCATCTTGCAACCATGTCTGACGCAAAGCCACAAAAAGCACTCTTCCTCGAGTCTGAGAAAGGTCGTTTCGGTGTTGGTTTGCGCAATATCCCGAAGCCCGGAGAGGATGAGCTCTTGATCCAAGTTTACTCTGCAGCCCTTAATCATGCCGACTACAAAGTCGAGGAACAGGAAGTTATCGTCGAGAAATACCCAGTAGTACTTGGTCAGGATATTGCTGGTATCGTCCACGAAGCAGGAGAAGGTATCAAGAACTTCGCGAAGGGAGACAGAGTGTGAGCATTACTAGTGGCCCCTGAGTTGTGCCGGGCTTAACTTATTCACTGTAGATTTTCCCATAGCTGGTTTTCAGACGATAGAGCTGCTTTCCAACAGTTCGCACTCGGAGTTGCGGATTTCACTGCGAAGGCATGTTTTTGGCAAAGGAGTTGCATTCAGCATGCAGATCCCGAATAACTTAGGATACGATGAAGCAGCTACCATTCCATTGACCTTCGACACTGCTTCGATAGGTCTGTATTGTAGTAGCGAGTTCGGGTTAGGCCTCACGCCGCCTTGGGTAGAGGGCGGCATTAGGGCGTACCGAGGGACTCCAATTGTCATTCTTGGGGGATCGTCAGCTGTCGGGTCCTACGGTAAGTTGCAAGTAACCGTGACTGTAAAAAAAGGTGTCATCCTAACCTCTCTCTTTCAGCCATTCAGCTGGCTCGCCTCTCTGGATTTTCTCGTATCATTGCGACTGCGTCACTCACACATGAAAAGTACCTGAAGTCACTTGGCGCTACCCATGTACTCAACAGGGACCTTTCTGCCAACGATCTCAAGACCGCTGTTAGCAATGTCTCAAGGAAGCCAATCAAATATGTGTTTGATACCATATCTCTCCTTGAGACACAGCAAGTTGGATGGTCGCTCCTCGCTCAGGATGGACGCCTGCTTTTGACACTCCCACCATTAGTTGAAGAAGAGGAAAAAAAGGGACGCAAATTTGTTAGGTCGCTGGGAAGCCCACATGCGTGTGACAATAGACCATTTTCCACGGAATCGTGGGCCATTTTTTCAGAGTGGCTTAAGGCAGGGACCATCAAGGTGAGGCATTCAGCATACTTCAGTCTCACTGCCGCTGACCTTCTTTCTACTTAGCCCATTAGGTACGAAGTCCTTCCTGACGGTCTTGAAGGAATTATAAATGGGTTGGAGCGAATAAAAAAAGGGAAAGTAAGTGGGACAAAACTAGTTGCCCATCCGCAAGACACGAAATGAGGGCATTGTCGACGAGGAAAATTGCAATCCCCTATGAACAAGATTTTTGTCTAGTTTGTTGAAGCCTATCGGTGGTATATTTTAGCGTCGTATGATATGTACATAACAGTAGCAATTGATCTCTAGTGGGCTGAGCGTACGCTCATACTAGCATCTCCTTGGGTACTGCGACTAACCAGGAACTTGTTCTGGTGATCCTTTGGACATCCAGGGAGCCGCTCGTCCGGGTCGCTTGAGAAGCGCTTGTTATGTCTTGTTGTGTCCAACCTACTGAGTTTCAAAATTATGCAAGGAAAAATATGCAACACGTTGAACGTTGAATCCTGGTTCACGCGCACGACCGTTGTTAACTGAATCCCGGGCCAACACACATCACCATTCTTCACTAGTCAATCATGAACCTGATCGAGCATGCATAGAAAATCACAATTCGGGGTATGATCGCAGTGACTGTGCTCGCCGTCGCCATCGCAGCAGTACTGAACTTCTTGCATGACTGAGAGGGTAACAGATTTTTCATACGATCTAACACCCCCTTTTGGTCAGTTGCACTTGCTGCAACAATTGCAGATTGCACCTGAATTTGTATAAGACAGCAACTCACCTACAAATCCAGGTGCAATCTGCATTGCAGCACCAGAACTCGTTTCATCAGATGGTATCCAACTTGACCTGGGGCCTTTGAAAAAAAAACCAACATACACTGTTTTGGTTGTGTCATACCTGAGATGCATATGGGTGAGTAATTTTTGTCACAAAATAGATGATCGCCTGAAGACTCATTGGATAGGTTCTCTCAGCTCCGTCGCTCCTAGTAAGTCTTGTCGCATAATCGTGATGGTGTTCTTCTCACTCATCGCTCCCAGTTTAGGCGAAAATGACCCAGCGATAGCATTAGGCCTTGTTCATCCTTCCGAGTCTAGGAGATACTACTAGTCCCGTAACGGGGTTCTGGGTCATCACCCCCAAACGTAGTGCGTTTTGGTTTGGTCTGGTGTTCGGAATTAGAGCCACAGCAGCTAAGTAATGGAATATGACACCTAAGGGAGTCCAACCTATGGTTGAGGGCCGTGCAAGATGCGCTGATCAGGAGACCCTGACCACCCTTTAGCGTCTGGCGGACTCTTGTGTTTGGTAGAGTTGGTATTGATAAGTGACGAGTTATATCAAAATTAGGGCGGTTCCGGGTGACCTGGATACAGTAGAACAACGTAGCCAATAGTCCACCACTTCATCCTGGTCATCGACGGAAGCATTCGATCTGAGGTTCTCGACTTCGGAAATCTTAGTGTCTGCACACAATAGTCACATGTTTACATTTACCTCTTCCCTAGCCCTGGGTTCATCACCTAGTCATCCTCGATTAGAGCCCTACAATGTGCTTCGAATGTTATAGGGATAAATTGCCTTAAACCATGAGTCAGTTAATAAAATGAATTACGGCCATGCACAGCACGCATCGAAGGCGCAGCCCGGGACACAACAGCGACGATGGCCCACTTCCGACGTGAGGAAGAGGTACTGTAACAGAAGGAGTCATGATGTAATGATAGGTATCTATAGGCAAGAAAAAATTCCTTCGGTGCTCAAAATACATGTACAAGCTATTGACACAACTTACATCCAAGTTATTGTCAGTCGAGTCAGACCATCAATGAAGTACGATCGGGTTTCGCTCACCTCTATGCTAGAGATACAGGGGGAAATATTTCCCCTCATTCTATGCTTCCATCGTCTGCTTATCGATATCGTCCAATGAGTCTCTTGATCTAGGGGCGTCATCCAGGATGGCCGGCGTCTTGTGCATCTCCAAAGTCTCCAATTCCATGGTGTGTAAGTCGTCTGCAACTGTCGCTTGCTCATCACCTGTCTCAGGGTCTCCCACCTTCTTCTCGCCACTGCGAATGATCGTACGCTTGAGCGTGTAGTCACGAATAAAGAGAACGAGAACGAGACCGAATGCGGATAAAGGCGTGCTGACCAACCAGATCGTGCTGATAGACTGCAAGTAAGCGCGCCTAACCTCGTTACGCACTGTTGGGTCCTAGTGGGAATGAATGATCATCAAGCCTGGATAGAAACCATGGAAGTATGCTTACGGAAATAGAAGAAATCTGCTTGATGTTACCATTCAAAGCCGCGGCAGAGGTGTCGATTGTGAGGCCTTGGATGCCCTGCAGTTTCTGTAGCAGGACGCTGAAAATGATAGTTTCCCCGAGCGTGGCGCCCACCGTACTCCCAAGAATTCTCAAGACCGATAAGTGCCTATGAACAACATATCGTAAGGTCACTCACCGGAGGAACATAAAAGCGCCTGTACTGCTAGCCATATCTTTAATAGGCATGGCTGCCTGTATGGCAACAAGCGGGGTCTATTGCGGAAGTAATGATGAGTGGGCATCGTTATGATGTGGTCAACTCACCTGGAACAAGCAACCTATACCGAGGGAAGCAATAAGGGGATAGACTTCCTGCGTGGCACTGAATAAAAAAGTTGCAACGATCGCGTAACTTTGACACTAACTAAATACGTACTTAGTGGTCGTACTATCCAACATGATCATGAGGCCCCAACCAAGCGTCATGACAGCCCATCCGAACCACATGACAGGGCGGTAGGACCCTATGCGAACCATAACGATTCCAGAAACCGATGACATGAGCGAAGATGTTAACGAGTAAGGAAGCATTCTACGTATATCAATGTCATAGAATAACAACAATACATGGATTCAGTACTCACCTGATGCCAGAGCGCGTTGCCGATGCGCCAAGAACTTGTGTCGAGTTCAGCAAAATGCAGACTCGACAACTATGAGACAGACCTACCTTGGTAATACATTGGAAGGTAGCTAGAAAATCCATGATGATATCAAGTATAAGCTTTGTCTGCAAAACACTCACAAGGTACCTAGATTAGCGGTATAAATGATTGCTACTTCGGAGACAGATTCGCGTATACGACACACCTGCGAAGAATACCGTAGCATGCAAGAAGACAGATACTAATGCGAAGCCCGTCGTACGTGTCTATGAAACCATAAGAGACAATATTTATATGGGCAGCTTTCTCAATGACTCGCCTTGAAAAGACGAGGAGGGATAACGGGGGATCGCTTCGTGTAAATCTCATTAATCCCACCGACAATGAGCAATGTTCCTCCCACAGCAAGGAGTGCAATGGTTTTGGGGTTT
Organism: Suillus decipiens; assembly: GCA_016695475.1. Lineage (NCBI taxonomy): Eukaryota > Fungi > Basidiomycota > Agaricomycetes > Boletales > Suillaceae > Suillus > Suillus decipiens. The sequence goes on along the minus strand of MU172930.1, from coordinate 387,897 downwards.
TTCCCTGAAAGAAAGTAACAATAAGCTCTGCGTCTATGGAGCAGGAATGAAATTACACATCGTTTCACTCGAGCTGAGACCAATAAGAAGACAAACAACGCCTGCGATGATCACAAAGAGCCCAACGAAATCGAATTCCCGGATATGGTCGCGGAACGGCCTTCCTTGGTGCGGATTTAAATTTAAGAAAATAAATAAAATCGCCCCAGCTAAGCCGCCAGTCGGTCTGTCCATGAAGTAATAAGCTTCTAATCTCGAGGAAACATTAGAAACATATCAAGCGCACAAATTAATCCAGAAGCACCTAATAAGCGTCGATCGTGAACCTTCGGTCAATAAATAGCATATGCAAACTCACCACCTCCAAGATACATGATCGGTCAAAACCTGTAGCGCAAAAATCAAATTTCAGATCCTTTCAGAAGATGGAAGACCTCACGCCGCCGAGTAGTGGCCCGATAACACTGAGAAATAAATAAGTTTCAAGTTTTGGAGCCTTAACGTGGGTGTTTGATTTAGTCTTACCTTGCTATGCACCAAGTGGCACCAACGAGACCACTATACTTACCTCGCCTGGAAAATGAATGAGACAAATCATGGCCCGATGTTGGTAACACATATTCACTCTTGCAATGGAACAATGTCGGACATAATGATTTGTACGAGTGGGAAGATGCCACCGCCAACTCCTTGTAAGGCACGAGAGACAATCAACCATGTCATGCTCTGAGCTGCACCACACAACGCTGAACCAATCTAGTCTGAGGTCAGCGCAAGGTCAGATGTGCGCGCCAGTAATAATATACCAAAAATGCGATAATGCATCCATATAGCACGGGCTTGCGGCCTGAAGGTTCCAATCATAAAAGTTGATTCCAAAGCAACGCTCCATGGCACTTGCCTAAAATGTCGGATAGTTTGCCATATAATGGGCCCAAAGAGGCGCACACCAACATGTAAACACTGTAGGAAAAATAGTACCACGTAATAATACCATATGTGACATATACGTACCTTCCTACCCAACTATAGTTCTTACCTCCTCCAAGTTCAGCTACAATTGTGGGCAAGGCAGTGGCAACGATAGTCTCGCGATGTGTGAGCCAGATATTCACGAATAAAATAACACAATTACTTACTTGATCTAAAGCTACCAAGAAGGTGGTGCACATCAAGCCAAAGAACACAATGGCCATACGATTTTCAGGGATGACATGCTCTTCGACCTTTTTCCAGGATGCACCTGGCCTTTCTTTGGCCTCCTCGACTGCTAAAGATGGCGGCTCTGCCATTTGTGTCACGTTGTGAGAGTCTCGTTCACGTGGGCAGCGAGTGGATTTGAAGAACAGACAACGTCGACTGAGAATAGACAAAGGTGGGTTTGCAACTTCGCATTACATTGCATTTAATAAGGGTATAGATGAGTTGTCGAATACTGCCGAGGTGCAAGGCTCACGGGGCGACCTTCGACTCGGCTTCGGACCGACACACGCAAATGAATTGAGTTAGAATTCGGAAGATCATTGCTCCTTGAAATTACGGTCGCTATGAGTGACCCTTGGACGACTGTAGCGGCGTGGCCTTGAACGGCACAGATATCACTTGCGGTTGGAACTAATAAAATAAGTAATATTGGGCTAGCATAGCTATTTTGATGTCTAATCACACGCCGCACTTGATACGTCCACCATTTTTTCCAGCGGCGTGGCACCTGGCCCACATTTGGCGATGTTCGGAAATGCAAAGAAGCGGTAATTTGAATTTTGAACAAGGAAAGGACGCCCTTCAGATCTGTGAGTAATTGGTAGCTTTGTACTTCCCTGCACTTGAATTGACTGAGTGAACAGTGATTAGTCTTGAGGTGGGAGAGATCCATTGATCGACGAGAATGAGAAGAGAGAAGGCATATGAAGTGACAAATGAGCTTCAAAGAGGCAGACAGGAGATCGGAGGTTGGTACTGGAGATGATGGAGAGAGATGGCGGACGCAGGCGTAACAGTGGATTGTGTAGAAGGTGCAATGGAAGACGAAGAAGATGCGGTATTGTAAGTAGCGGCGGCGGAGGAGGAGGTAGGAGTATATAGGGTTGACAATAGAAGCATGTATCTTGGCAAGCCTGGTGGGGGGGGGATTGGTGGAAGCCGCGATCATGGCACTGATATTCATGTCGGTTGGTTGCCAGGGTCGGGGTGGTTGGATGACCTGTGAATGATGAGGGGGGGTAGAGGAAGCGAGATGAGGGAACATTGGTGTTAGCTGTATTCGAGCTGGCAAAAATGACGAGAGAAATCGGGTAAAAGGCTCATCATTCATCAGTTTCGCCTTTACTACGACGGGGAAAGCAAATTTTATTTTTGGCCGCGTGGTCTTTTCACGTGTGCGGATATCTGAAGAAGGTCATCTTGAAAACGAAGCTGAAGCGCAAGAAGATAGTGATTACCAATCGCTCGTGGCCGGAAATAGCCGAAACAATGCTTACCTTGACCCCCAAGCACAACTGGCGTCTGCCACCTGGCAAAGTGCTACAAGGGTATGTATATGACAGTGTATAATCGTCGCTAAGGAACACCATCAGAAGAGCATCAGCGCGTCTACATCCCACTGTTTGTCGTCTTGTGAGCTGTGATCAACTACCATGATCTCGTCATCAACAGATTTCGGTAGAAGACCTCGGTCAACATGCTCCAACTCCGCAAAGTCATGAACTTGACTTCTAACACTTCATCCAATCCGTCAATTAGCACTCGTTCCATGGTGTCCTTTTCGTGCTCCAGCAGGGAAAATGCTACGTCAATCTTATCAAGTGATATCGATTCAGGAACTGCAAGATCATCATCGACATTCTGAGTCCGAGGTGCGAGTGGGGCCCACGCAAAAATGGCTTCTAGATCGGCCGCTACATCAACATTAATGCCTGGCTGGGCACCAGTATGCATGTGTGCATGACGTCGAGTTGCCGTTCCATTAGCCACGACCTTTTGCTGAGTATGGTAACGAAGATTCATTTGAATCTTCGCCAGTGCTTCAAATGTGTCTACCGAAAGATTGCAACGCTTCGGAGACTGAGTGCTAGAGGCATTTGACATTAGGTTATCGACCTTCTCGCCACAATTGAAATTGAGGGATGAGACAGGGCGTCCGGCAAGTGCAGCGACTGGCATAAATGATTGTATGTGATAACGTAGTACAGGCCGTACCACAACCGATTTTTTTCCACTCTACAAGTACTTAAGGAAGTGTAATTGGTGGAGAAAAAGCTGGTTACTATGGCTATATATAAGGCGAGGAAGTTATCAAGATCGTTCGCTGTGATCCCCTGCAGTTTGACATTCTGCCGATTCTGCCCGCGGAGCACCGCATCAGAGAACTGGAAACTATATAGTCTTATATTGCAATATAAAGGAAATCTTTAAGTAATATATACCCAAAATAAAGGTAAATAATCAACACAATCGCCGACAAGAACTCACGGGTTTACTGATTGGCCCGACTTCTGCCATCCGCCGCCGGGCAGAACCGGTCCTGCCGAACTAGTTGGCAGACTTCTGCTAACCATCAGCCACCACGGCCTCAGCTCAACACCGTCGTCGTTCGCCATCATCCCTTCCTCGTATATCAGCCCTCAGTCCGTTACTGTCACCTCCTTAGCCGTCTAAAAACTGTCCAAAACAAACCAAAACTCTCGTTAACTCTGTCCAATACCTATACCCTTTACAACGCCACTCCCTTCTGCCTCCATTTTCACCTAATTGTTCGGTCTTTCCGTACCCGAGGACCCTTAGCGTTTCACAGCATAAAGCAACTCATGTACAATCGTTTCTGCAGACAGGCAATTAGATCAGTATCGCAGTCTCGTTCTCGTCTCGCGTTCATTATCATCAGTATCGTCAATATCTATCGTTTATCATCAGACTTATCATTCTCTTTATTGCATAACTATCGCTAATAATCGTCTAACTATTCAGAATTGAGACACATCCATTGAACGAGACCCATGTTCTCATACTATGGTAGATGTAGGCTGCGTATGTATTCGATGTCCCATCTGGTGTCTACTTGAGCAAACGTATGTGCATGCAGGGTAGAGAACAACAAACGACTATATTGTCAGTGACAGTGGATAACATCATTCAAAAAAGTGGATTCCAGCTATTTTGACACGTTACTCAGACCAGCGGTAGCAAAATTAAACAAGTTGCGACTTATCGAGTTTACAAACCATGACCTGGGATTCACCCAGGCTGTTTCTCACTCAACATTAACACTCAACGTAGCACCGCTGTCACGACTGACATCATTTCCATGCTATCAGCTCATTCAGTGTCAATGCGATTGAGAACTGAAGTGTACGGTCATGATAATCACTGCGTTGAGCCGTAAGTTAGTCGGAAGTTGAATAGGTAGTGGTAGACGCCGTAACTACAACTACAATGACTTAGCGTTGTTGGAGCAGCTGGAGGCAATAGGGAGCATCTAGGTCTTTTATTTGTCAATAGTGAGGCTTCGGACATAGCCCACTCCAACTGGTCAACAGAGCGAGTTCGCCACAACCCCAGCTTTATCTCAAAAACCCCACCTGTTAAACCCAGAGCCCAGAGCAGAGCCCAGAGTTTGAGTCTAGAAGCAGAACCTAGAAGCCTTACAAGATTACATCGTTTACATCGGTTTATAGTTCCCACGCCCACAATATCACGAACTCATGAATTCACTGATGCTCATGCATACCGGTCGCAATGTTTGTTGGGTGAGTAGATCACCGTCAATACCCGCTGACTCTCAGTGTTAATTATTAGCACTTTGTCTTAAATGAGAGATCGAGCTATGAACACGCAGCAACATAGCAGGGTGAATGGAATTGCTACGACGCCATGGCAAGAAGCAGAGGTTTCCATGGTACTTAATAGAAGAGCACGAAAAGGAGAAAGAACGATGAACACAATCAGGCTGTCCGAACTGAAATAAGTTTCTATGTTCGTTAATACGGTCTACGAAAGCCGTGAATTGCGGGTCCCCTATGGTCCGAAATGACGTTGTTGAGACTCAATATGCCAATGCTATGCCATAGCGTCGATGACTTCACCTACGCTGTAATTCAACCACCCATACAAATCCGTATGCTGCTTTGCGTCGAAAAACAATCCCTTGTATACTTTGGCCATTATATATTAGTTGGTAGTGACAGAAGTAAACGAGGTCATGGCAAAACCGACCTTGCGGTTGTCGCGATCTAAAATAGTGTAGAAGCGCTGCATGAATGTGTAGCCAACAATAAAGTCAAGCCCTGAGCCAGTTGTCCTACTTAGGCTTTTAATGATAAGATATATGCCATCTCTCTCAGCGCCAGGAATTTTGTAGTTGAGAGAACGAGGCCAGATTTGGGCGTTAGGGATGAGACTGAAGACTCCCTGCACAAAACGGTGAACAAGGGGTGCGAGGGCTGACAGAATTGACATACGTTGCCAATATAGAACTTCAAGTCCTGTAGGGCCCTGTACTGGTCAGGGGTAATACAGAGAAGACCAGTCCGCTGATCGACAGTAACGCCGGTTGCAGCCCAGTACCTGTGATAGGCATCTGTCGAACGCTGATTAGACAATTATTACTCGCTGTACCCTAAATACACACCGGAAGCAATGTAAATATAGTTGCTGCCAGTATCGATGACACCGGCAGTGAGGGACAAGATGTTCGTGTTGCCGTAAGTGATTCTCTGATTGATACCCCAGTAGCTCTTTGAGAGGGGAGTGTTGGTGACATCACTGAAACAACGTGATTACTCAGAGTCTGGATTGATCTAGGAGCTGAGGTAGCTTACGTGTATACAATGTTACCAGTGCACTTGCTATAGTCAGGTTCACCAAAGGCAAGCTCTCCGACATCGGTGTCTCCATTCCCAGTGAGGGGCTGGAAAAAGATACCAACGAGGTTCCGAAGAATGGTGTCTGCGGTAACCAGTTGGTCAGTAAAAGTTGGATACGCAGCACGCGGGTCATCTATCAGGGTGTTGACTGTCAAATCTTGAGGCCCGAGGCCGAGCATACCGTCGCGGAATCTGAGGTTCGTCGAAGCAGATGCAACAGCGAGTTCATAGTTGGGGATGGTGAGCCCATGACCGAGAGTGACGGTATCGACGAAGAAAGTTCCTATATATGATTGTAGGTGTTTTCAACCTATGATATCGTTGTATGTCATACCATAGAAGGAGATATCAGTACTCTTCCCATCACCGTAGGTTTCCCCTACGCGCCGTCCGGTGTTGACGCCGGTTTCGTCGTATGGAGTGCCGGCGCCAATCCATGTGACCGCACTACCGGCGTCGACAACCAAGTTGTCTTCAATAATAAATTATCAGCCGCATGTTTTCTGAGTGTTGAACTAACAGGTTGTGGGGGGGTTGCCAACGTCGAGTGCTACGATGTATCTGTATGCGGTGCCGGATGACATAGAAAGGCTTTCAGCGCTGAATGACATAGAAATGCTTTCAGCACCTTCGCGTTGCACGAGGTCAATAGTACCATTGGAGAAGTTCTGTTTCATGGTAAGGGGGAGGATGATGGGGGAATTGCGACCTTCAGCGGGCGATCCCGTGATTGACAAAGTCAGGAGAAGTGTCAAGAAGGATACAGTGAAGAACATGGCTTATTGGACGTAATATCATACTCAGTAGCTCATTACATACTTCAAGAGTGAACGCGATAACCGTGACACATACTATATTGAAACATCCCCCTCGAAAAGGTAATGATGAGGTAGCTCTGATCCGAGTCACAATGTGAGTGCAAGGTTTCGACCTCTCGATAAAGTGTGGTAAGAGACGGTTTCCTGGCAGGTGGCAGGAATTTCAATACAATTCGCCTATTTACTAATGGTTCAAACATTGATTGGCTTAACTCACGTTCATTTGCATAGAGATGCCACCCATCATGGATACATTGCCCAGGTTAGGGCAGCAAGCATTGCTGAGCACTGAGAAGAGCGGTTGCAAAGGTTTCGTCAGTTCTTTACCCGTTACGTCACGTTAATGACGTAGTAGTGTTGATGATGCGTCCTTGTTTCAGAGCCCCGCTGGAATGTTCTGGGGTCATTGCGAAAATGATAATTTGATCTAATAGGTCTGACACAACCGGAGGTGGGTAGTTCTTGCTGGCGATTGTGTTGATTATTTGCCTTTATCTTGAGTATATATTACCTTATAAGCTAATATCACATCAGGAAAAGCATCAAGTTCCTTTTCGGTCCTTAGCTTACTTGAAGTTACTTAAAAATAGCCTTAAGGCAGCTAAGGAGAATAAGTAACTAGTGAGTTCCTTAGCGAAATGTATTCTAAGGAGTGAAGTCGTTACAAGGTGGTTAAGGCATCAAAGGTGGATGTATTTGCAAAAGTAAAATAAGGTGCCTGCTGAGCACCAAAAAAATATACATGTTATTTATGATAGCATTTTCTTGAATAAGTACTGATAGACGCATGACAAACAACAACTCACTTGACATCCACTCATCAACTGTGGAAATCTACAAAATCTAAGAAGAAAACATTGTAAGTTTTAATCAATAATTGTCATGTCAATTCATCAGGAAATCTGACAAAGATTTAGCTGGCTTTATTTAATGCAAAATAGCAAAAATATGTATCACAATTGTAAATCATATGATAAAGGAATAGATAGCTAGACTACATTGGTAGGATCTCCCAATACTATAATATTGGCAGACTCATGGTACCAGGTTATGATCAACTAGGCACATTGCTATGTTATTGGCAAATTTATCTACTCTTATGCAGGTAGTTTCCAATGGCAGAATATACAATCACTGGCAGTGTGTCAGTGTATGATACTAGATTATTATATGATAGCAAGGTGCTAATTATCTACTCAATATATCTAGTTTTGGATAGGTACATAAGTCCATTTGTTCATCAAAAATGCATTGTAAAATTATTGTAATGTAGTAGAAAATTAGCTTCAATATTATAAGTGTAGTTGGGCTTGTAAAGTAGTGTTACTGTATATTTTCATGACCATACTCAAAACCAGTTTTGTGCATGTCAGTGTGATCCCATCAGCCATGACATTGGATGGCTGGAAACCATTGTGGTGGAATTCATGATCCAAGTCACCATCACCTTCAGCATCTCCAACACTGATGTCCTTATCTGAAGTGATAATGAAGGTGTCATCAGCTCATTTCAGAAAGGCCATTGCTCCAATCTTGTCCATTCACTATTCAGAAGAAATTCTCAGATCTTCCAATGTCTCTATGTCTGTTAAGACTGTACTCAATAGGTGAAAGATTTGAAGGGCTTTGGCCTCAGTTTGTACACTGTGCCCCTTTCCCAAGTATTGCTCCTTATTTCAGAAGAGTAATATACATCTGAGGATCCAGAGGTGCTTGCATGACAGATCCGAAGGTCTGAAGTTGGATATGGTATGTCCAAAGGGTATCTGGAACATATGGATGGAAAGAGTATGTCCGAAGGGTATCTGGAGTGTATGGATGGATTCAAGATATAGGGCTAGTATCGGATGAGGTCCATACTAGAAACTAACAGATATAGACTACTGAAGGTAGAGTCAGAAGTGTAGACTGTAGGAATCAATCCTAAGTCTCGGAAGATACTAGAGCTAGAAGAGGCTCAAGTTTCGGAGGAATGGAATGAACAGAATCTAAGATGATATTTGAACTAAGGTTCTCTAGAGTTGTACATGCAGTTTATATACTGTAGGTAGCTAGTACAGATAATCAGTGAGTCTGGAACTGGAGGGCTATTGTTACAGTCATCATACACCCCCTATTCATTTCTCTCTTCCTGCTTATGTCATCATTGCCTTAACGGCTGTACTCTTACACAGTCAAGTGACCTTTACCTTTATGGTTGTATTCTTACATGGTCAGATGACCATCATACTTCTCTCACGGTCACTTGACTGTACGTTCTATTCTGTTCCTTCGTATTCCACTATGTTCTACGAGCTTCTAAACTGATGTCATATTCTACGACATTCTCCTGACTCATACATTCTATAGTATTCCATAGTGTTCTGTTGACTTGTAGACCTGCCCTAAAGTTACTACATACTTTAGTATTTAAAGGCCTTCTGTACTTGTAGATTCCTCACTTGAATCTTACTGGGTTTTACCTGGAACATCCTTCACTAGAGCCTCTCAACTCTAGTCGTCATTGTGAAAGTCATCTTCTAAGTCTTAGCACTCCTAAGTCTTAGTCAGAACACGATTATATTCGACTTAGCCAGTTTCATCTTGCTTCACAGCACGAACCTGTCTCAGTCATCTGACAATGTCATAGTCTTTTCTACGTAAAGCATTGAAACGTTAATGACCACTGTTCTCTTTTGAACCATTGTTCAACGAGCCCATCCCAGTCGTAACAGCTATGCACAAAGTATAGCAGAAGTCTATTAGTAAATGCGCAGCAGATCAGTAAATGCGAGTTGGATATGAAGCACAGGTAACAGATCAGTAAGCAGGATAGGAATATACACAGCTGGGACACCAGTACAGGTAGATCACTGAAAGGGAATAGAAGCAAGTATGCACAGTGGACTTAGAACGTGAGAAGCTAGAGGTTTTGGATTGGTGATCTGGATCAGATCTGTGGTCCAGATAGAAGCAGGATTGATCAGATTGAATCAGATTGGATTGGATCTGAGATCAGATGTATGGAATATGACAATGTCCCTTATATATATCAATACAAGCATCAACCTCATTGATCCCATCTCATGCAACATCTTGCCCCCTTCCATGCAATGCATTCCCTTCCACATTCTCCTCCCTACAGAGCTCACTCCCTTCCTCACTAATGTCTAACAACACTGAACATACTACAAATGAAATTCTCCATCTTCCTTTCTCAAACACTTGTGAACTAGCAGTCACATGCCCAGATGGTTGGGTCCATATCCCATGTCCTCACAAAGATGCACTTATTGTTTCATTGCCTCACTGTCCCCCTGTCCTAGCAAGTGAATGTGTCCTCTTATGGACCACCCCCCACAGACTCCACTTCCAAAATGAACTCCTGCAACTACTTCCCAACTCCCTCATTCTCAAGATCTTCTTGATCATGATTCAATCCCTAGACAAGGACACCCACAGTAAGTATGGTGCCAGCCTACTATGTTTCACACAATTTTGTGACTCCCATAATGTTCTGTGCAATTTATACAAGTTCACACAAATCTGTGACAATCAGATACTCTGCTCAAAGTAAGTAAAAGTAAAAGTAAAAGAAAATAGGTATCTTACCTCAGATTGTGTACATGAAGGCAAACATCTGAAATAACACTTTGTAACAGCAGCAGCTAAATAGCTCAAGTGGTCTTGTAAGTATGTAAAACCATAACAATGAAGGGTGGCACTGGCCATAGCAAACAAAAGCTTTAGTGTACAAAAGGATTCAGCAACATAAGAGCACATAATGTATACAGACTAAGAAGAGCAAGACACAATAGAATGAAACACACACTTTGTTTGCTAAATGGACTTGGTACGAGCTTGCTCAGCATCCAAATTCTAACATGTTCCTGAATCTGAACACATGCCCACCTCAGCAAATCTTCTTGCAGCCTTTCTTGCCAATGCAGCAGGCATCATTTCCAATAGCATGGCAAACAATTGGATGGCAGGTCTACATTACTGGCACACCATCAATGGCACTATCTGGTTTGGCACCAAATCTGACATCCTCCATCACATTTGACAAGGCATCACCAAGCTCACTTCTCCCAGCTCCAAAAGAGCACATCACCTTCCAGTCACCCTAGATGCCTTATGCCAACTAGCCCTAGGACTAGACCTCACCAGTTCCTTTGACATTGCTATCTTTGCTGTTGCATGTGTTGCCTTTTGGTCTTGCTGTCAGTTCATACTCCTCATTTCCTTCCTTCTTTCTCACTTATTAAACCCTCCATAGTCTTGGGGAACTACTAATTCCTCATCCCAATATCTGTGACTGTCATATTCCATACATCCGATCTCAGATCTGATCTGATCTGATTGATCCTGCTTCTATCCAGACCACAGATCCAATCCGGATCAAACATCCGAGAGCCAGCTTCTTGTGTTCTAAGTCCACTGTGCATACTTGCTTCTATCTCCTTTCGGTGATCTACCTGTACCGGTGTCCTGGCTGTGTATATTCCTATCCTGCTTACTGATCCATTACCTGTGCTTCATATCTGACTTGCATTTGCTGATCTGCTGCGCATTTACTAATAGACTTCCATTATACTTTGTGCATAGCTCTCCAGTTCCAGACTCACTGATTATCTGTACTATCTGCCTACAGTATATAAACTACATGTACAACTCTAGAGAACCTTAGTTCAAATATCATCTTAGATTCTGCTCATTCCGTTCATCCAAACCTGATCCTCTTCCAGCTCTAAGTATCTTCCAAGACTTAGGATTGATTCCTATAGTTTACATTTCCAACTCTACCTCCAGTAGTCTATATCCGTTAGTTTCTAATACGGACCTCGTCCACTACTAGCCTTATACCTTGAATCCATCCGTGCACTCCAGATACCCTCCAGATGTACTCTTCCCATCCATACATTTCAGATATACTTCAGATGTGCCATATCCAATACCTTCAGACCTTTGAATCTGCTATGCAAGCACTTCCAGATCCTCAGATGTAGATTGCTCCTCTGAAATAAAGGGTAGTACTTGGGAAAGGGGCACAGTGCACGAACTGAGGCCAAAGCCCTTCAGATCTCTCACCTATTGAGTATGGTCTTAACAGTGACCCAATCAAACATGTCTCCTGCTCCATCCTACCAATTTTGGTTCATGACTCACACAATGTACATTGCACCACCTTCCACATTCCTTGGACAAAGACCATGGGCATGGAGGGCACTGACATTAGTGTCACTTCTCGCAGTCACCCCACATGCCCTCTTGCAGCCCTCATTCTCCATCTTGAAAGCAACCTCAACATTCCTTCTCATACCTGTCATATACTGGATTCTACACTTGACTTGCACTATAACATCCTGCTCATATCCACATCCATCTAATCCCCACTCGATCCAGTTCACATATCCGATCCGAGATACTCGTCCGATCCAGATCCGATCCGAGACACTCGTCTGATCCATATCCAATCTGTGTTCATATCCAGACCCATTCCTGTGCACCTGCGCATTATCCTTTTTAGGATATACCTGTGCCACCAGCTCTCGGTCATCCCTGCCTTCGCCTCTTGGTCATCTCTGCCTCCGGCTATCAGTTATCTCTGCCTCCATCTCAATAAGTTGTTCTGTACAAGTTTCATCTCCGAGTTCATAGCCTGATGTTTTGCTGTACTTACTATTATGTTTCTGACACAGCCTTGGACTATGCTTACTTACCTTCCGGCATGCTACCTACAGTATATAAACTTGTAGTACTACTCCTGCAGACCTCAGTCTGATCATTACTTGTATCCTTACTTATCCTGCTGTCTATATAACTCTGTTTCCGTTCTCACTTGGGCTCCAGCCCTTGTAAGTCTCTGGCTCTGGACTATGGGAGTACTCCCTAGTCTGGAGACTTGACTCTCTGTCCTATAATCACTTTCGGACTTCGTCCGATTATAGTCTGTCTTCTGTTCCACCTTCGACTCTACCTGTGGTAGTCTTCCTCTGTTAGTTTCTACTTCAGACCTTGTCCGAAGTAGTCTATACTCTCTCTACTTCACATCCGGGCCTACTCCTCCATAGTAGTTATACCACTTCATCCATCCGTACACCTATCCATCTATCTGTCCATCTGTCCATCTGTCCATCTGTCTATCTGTCCATCTGTCTATTCATCTGTCCGTCCGTCCACCCATCTGTTATCCACCCAACACTCCGCTACTCCTGTTCTCGGATCCTTGGACCTTCAGGTCCTCGTACCTTCGGATCATCGGATCCTTGGACCTTCGGATCCTTGTACCTTCAGACCTTCAGACCCTTGGTCCTGTGGTCCTATGGTCCAGTCCTATTCTATCCTCCATCCTATTGTAACATCCCTCACTGTTCTACTCTGGACTTTGTCCAAGTAGTCTTGTCATCATCCCCCATCGTCCAGGAATAGTTCCGGCACATTCCCACGCTCATCTGGAAGTCCTTCGGAGCTCTATTGAGCTATCCTGCCCTAGAGTTTGTCCAGACTACATCTGGACTTCACCAGAACTCTCCCTAGGACTTCATCCAAAATTAAGGGGCAATACTCGGGTAAGGGGCACAGCGCATGAGCTGAGGCCAAAGCCCTTTATGATCCATTAACCCTCCGAGCACGTCTCTAACAATACCCCTCTTTTCTCCTTTGAAACAGCTGACAGCTCCTGGGTCCCTCTAACAAAAACATGGTTTCTCTCTCACTGTAACAATGTTTGGGTGGCCACTGGCCATCCTACCATGCCTGGTCATGCATTCTGCATCAGTGGTACCACAGAACTGCTCCTGGAAGGGGTTCACCCAGACATAGTTGCTACACAAGGACACTGGAAATCACAAGCATTTCTTGATTACTGGCATCAGATTGAATCTATTCTACCTTTGTTCATTTCCATGGCTATCAATTCCCCAATTGCAATTACTCATCTATACTCTGTCATGTATGATTTCCAATGCACCCATGCCTTATTTCACATATAATCTATACCTGCTTCCTTCTAGAAATGCCATACTCATTTGTCTCATATTGTGTGGGGTCTGGGTTCCTCAAAGAGGAACTTGACACATAGTTCAAGCCACACTTGTCATTGTGGTCTAGTCTCATTTTTTCTCCTCTTTGCAGTCCCTTCAGCCCACACTTCAAGACTGACTTTTGCATGCTCAGAAGGTTTGGTTTTTTCACATCCAACTTTCTCTTCTCCCAACTCCCAAAACTGCTGGATCAAAAACCTTCCAGATTGCACTTCCTACCATGGTCTGGCTGAGCCAGACCTTCCCCACCAACTACAAAGGCTGCACCTTCATAGTCCAAACCACACCTTTCAGATCTCATCTTCACCTTCATCTCACCTTCACAACACTCTCTCATCACCTTTGTCTTTGCAACACTTTCTTATTACTTCCTCAATTATCATACTACTCTTCCACAATACATTAAGTGCTCCATCACTGATTTTAGACTATCACAATCCCAACAATCCATGCAAGTGCCACTCCGACCGATTAGTTCATTCACCATCCCTAACTAAGCGGTTCCCTCCAGTCCAACCAGTGTGATATCATACAAAGCTGGACGCTCGACGAATAGGTGAGCCTGCGATCCAACGAACGTTGAGCTGGGGCTTTGTAATCACACGTGACTTTGACACTTCCCGCACTTGCAAAAATCTGGTCTGTGCGCACTCTACATATGTGTGCTTCTTCCGTGAAGATCCTCAAATCTCTCTCTGCCTCGTGCCCCCTCCTTCCAGGCCCTCAGCACGAGAGAAAATTTTGTCCATCCATCCACCTCCCTTTCTCTGTCGATATACCAGCGTGTTTTGGTCTGGTCTCGTTTTTTCTCCTCTTCGCGGTCCTTCAGCCCGCACTTCGAGACTGACTTTTGCATCCTAGGTAGATTGTATGCATTAGCCCGCTGTTGGTTGGAAACAAAGTAGTAGCGATGATGTGACATTGGATGGGGAGAGTTGATGTATAGTTCCGATTAAAGCTAATCGATCTGAGGGCTAGGCTATTTGACTGTGAGCTTGCATTTCATGTCACGTATCTCAAAAAGGTCAGACTGCTCACCGCGTTATATTATCCTCGTAAAAGCTTCTTTTGGGTTTGGTGAGACGTTCAGGTATAATAACATCTCATGGTACTGTGGGTCAATCGAGTTCCTCATCAGTGTTAACATACCTGGCTAGGCCCAAGAACGTGTGAGGACATTGAAACGATTGTCGAAGCGTCTCGAGCTCTGTACAATAGATCTAATGATCGATGAATCGTTGAACCATGCATATAGATTCGGGTCGACCTGTCTTGGGTTCTCGTGATATGCAGCACCTTTGCGTCATCTTGATAGGATCTCAAGTTCAATGTTGAGAATACTGAGCTATCTGATACCACTCAGCAACTTTTATTTGTGCCCACATCTCCCTCTCTAATCTTCCACTCCTTTCCTCGCACCTATTTGAGACTCGACAGCTGTATTGAAGGTATGAAGTGTAGGAATTCATCCCCCAGGGCAGTTTGTGGTAAGCCAGGCTGTGTGTGTCATCAAGATACGGCTCTGACGATGCCGTGTATCTAGGCAAGCAGGGAGAAAGAATTTGCTGTTATGACTCGGAGGAGCTGAAAGGGGAGAGGTATTGCGAGGGAGAACTATGACCTTCGTATGACTGAGCGGAGGTAACCACAACTATGTAAGGCTGGTGGTGAGTTTGGCAGGGAATTGTGAACGAAGAAATATAAACGAGGCGTGTTAACCGGTAACACGAAAGCAGGAGGTACTAGGACTAGAGAAGAGGACTTTTCGAGAGGCTTTTTCGGTCTAACTTGGAGCGGGATCTCACTGTAGGATTCGCTGTAGATACGAGTGTACATGGACTACTTATACTGAAAAACAATAAGGGTCCTCGGTGATGGATGAGCCGAGCGTTTTATGTGTAGGGTATAGCACGGGTATACCCGCGGGTAGGAAAATCTACACCGTACCCGTACGGGTAAGGGTACGGTATTACCGTTCTAACCCGCGGTATAGCAGCTTACCCGCGGTGTTGCATTTACCCGCGGGTACACATACAAGAAGTACAGTA
>MU172930.1:318836-370670 GCA_016695475.1 Suillus decipiens | reverse complement strand
AAAGTAAGGATTGTAGTGGGTGGTGAATCCTGTCTTGACCAACATATAGCACCGCGGAGAAGATCCGGAGATAGCGCGGCTACCCGTGAACATACTCGTATACCGTGCTGACGGGTACGGTGTGACCACGGGTTGCACATCTCTACACCGTACCCGTACCCGCCATACCCGTGACCCCCATACCCGCGGTATGGCCCGTACCCGTGCTATACCCTATTTATGTGAGGACCAGGGTAGAAAAAGGTGGCGTCGTACTTGGATAGATAAGAACGGAAAATAAAGAGGGTACGAAGATTGAATGAGTAGTGTTGACGGAATAGCGAGGGTCGAATAGCGTAGTTGACAGCGGTGAATTGAGAATGGTGTGCCAGTAACGATGGCGAAGGACAGAGAGTGGACAGAGATAACGAGTTTGTTGTAAAAAGCTGTGGTCGGGGCGTAGAGGACATACGGTCCTTACAACTAATTCAATAACTTGCGTGAGCTGAGAAGGCGACATGATCTTGATTCTTTCGTTGTCAAAGAACCTTGTCAAGGTTGCAATTAGCAAGCCGAGTGAGATGCCAATCATATCTTACATGATTACTGTTTGGGATCTTCGGATGCTTCAAAATGCTTGACCAGAGGCATACTGGCCGGCAGTTATGTGAAAACTAGTCGAAAACTCAGAGCTTTTCACGGAACCCTAACACATATGCAGGGTAGAGGACAACTAGTGTCAGACGACTTTATTATCAGTGTCAGTGAATGATGTGATTAGCAGACTCCAACTATTTTGACACGTCGACGATTTGTGCCAGCGTTGTGGGCTGGCAATTGTCAGTTGTGCTGCACTGTTTGGCGAGGTTTGGAAATGTGCCCTAACTTATGAAACTTATCATTCACTTTACAAACCATCACTGAGACTCACTCAGGCTGTCGCCCAGCGCTCGACGTTTAGCGTAACGACACTGCTGTCACAACCGACAATGTCAAGATATCATTTCTATAGTATCAGTTCGTTCGGTGTCACTGGGATTGTTGCATGACTCTAGTACCAAGGAACGATGTATACCGAAAACAAGAATGGCGATATGTTCACTAATCACGGGGAGTCATCTTCATGTAGGTGCTTATAATAGGCCGCCTATGTGCAATGTGGTCAACTGGATCCGGTCTATTTTCTCAGCTGACCTTTCCTCACTTACTGCGAAGCTGATTGAGAAAGTATGGAGAACATCAATGTGAGGTATGATCACATTTGAGTTGTCACAACGCTCGGTGTCATCATATCTGCTCTACTAAAGTTCTTGTATGTTCATGCTGCAGGATAATTGAGTTGCCAGACGATTTGACGCCCTTTATCACTCGAACAACTCTGGACCCCGCTGGTGGAGGTGGATTTGGTGATGTCTGGAAATGCAATTATGATCATGAAGCAAATGGTATCTCTGCCCTTGTCAGTCCATGTATTGGATTCAATTCACTATGCAACTGGCTGATAATCAGGCCACTGATCGATAAGGTTGCGGTCAAGGCCTTTAGACTTCCAGCGCACTATGATTTAGAGAAAACAAACAGGGTAAGTTCCGTATGAGAACTACGTATTGGCCTATGTTAACTTCTGCTTTCTTTGGACGCACCCAGAAAATCAGCCGAGAAATTGGCATATTGAAGATTTTACGTCATAAAAACATTGTACCGTTGTGGGGTATAGCGACAGGATTTGGACGGATGTCAGAGTTGCGCTGCTTGGTGTCTCCGTGGATGCCAAACGGCACCTTGACCATCTACCTAAAATCTAACCACGACGATCTAACAGTCCTGGACCGTTCACGTATGGTGAGCAATTCCTATCATGTCCTTTCGCTTTTCATGACTCAATCAGAGTTGGAAGCTGGAGGATGTCAGCGCTGGACTTCATTACCGTGTGTTCTATCTTCTCAAGACGTTCAAGTTGTAAACTTACCTTGAATGGAAGTGCATTCGATGCGTATCATACATGGGGATATTACAGGAGTAAATCCGGTGCTGCTGGGGCATTTTTGAAGACTGACGAATATGCAGGCAAATATCCTGATCGATGAGGAAGGCCACGCAAGGTTAATCGATTTTGGTCTTTCCACTATCATCCAGCCCCTTCTTGGCCAGTCGGACTTAGCCGCGACATCTATACGTCCAGGTGCACTCGGCTATGCTGCACCAGAACTATTCTTATCGGACGATGTAAGTGACCCGGAGTTGGTGAAAAAAATTGATATATACTCTTTTGGTTGTGTAATGCTTCAAGTAAGCTGATGTCTGGTCGCAATACGTTCCCCTGAGGACTGATCGAACAGATCCTCTCTGGTCGGCCCCCTTGGTCTGAGATCAAATCTAAAAACCAGCATTTCCGCATTCCTCTCATGATATCCGAAGGTCGTGGACCACAGTGTCCAGACGGTCATCCTAAAATAATTGACTTCAACTGGAACTTCATACAAAAATGCCTGCAATTCGAACCCAAACTTCGACCCTCAGTAGATGAAGCACTTGACTTTGTTGTGCATAAGTTTCACACTTCAGGTAACGCTGCATAGTTCATGGTGCTTTTCAATCGTCCATTCACACAACCTTTAAGATTCTTGTGGTAGACCATCTGATGATCCCTCCGATGAGATGCAAAGCAACTTCCATGGCGCTTCCCTGGATGGTAGTTCTGGTGATCCGGATGTAGTAGAACAAACATCAGACAGTCCACCGCTCCCTTCTGGTCATGAAGCGAATCCTTTAACCATACTAGAGTGTAAAATTCAGGAATCTTCGCATGTCCGGCCTCCAATTCAACAATTTCGGTATGCCCTCACAGAATATTGACATGTTTACATTTATATTTTCCCCAGGCTCGGTTCAGTACGTCTCGCTCGAATGGTGCTCAATAACATGCTCCAATGGAGATATGGTCCATCTGCACCTTCTCACGTAAAATGGGAAATTTATTCCCAAGGACCTGAACAAAGTCTTACCTGGTACGCTACAGTATACAGTAAGTTGTCAGCAAAGTGATTCTTAGCGCTTCTCATCAAAATCCCATAGTCGACGACAATAATCATGGCCATGGCACAGCGAACACTAAGGTGGGGGCTCAAGAGATCGCGGCGATACAAGCGATAGAGTGGTTGGATAAAGAACGTGAGTAACATGCAGAGCAGACGGGCCAGATGGAGCGGACAAATGTATTTGGGTCACAGCGGAGTGACCCTAACCACTATCTCTATGAAACGGAGGGAAGGATGTACTACTACACCCCAGTTTCATGCGGACGAAGGTGTGAGCGTATTGACTGTGCTCGGCATCGCAGTGGAATGCATCTTAATACTTGGCAACGCGGTATGTAGCATACGTAATAATCAAGATTCCAGATCTGCAGTGAAAATCATGAAGTGAGTATTATGTATGACTGCGTGTACATGTAGCTAAGTAGATGGATTATCAAAGACGGATCGGAAACATGGTATTCACCTAGCATAGCATACACCACCTCGTATCATCTCAGCCCCAAAAAGCACCACACTAATCATACTGCCTCATGGTTGCCTGCAGAACATCTGCATCCACATCAAAAAATATATCAAATGACGAATCTGCACCCGCAGCGCCTAGTTCATTCTCTTCACTACCACCATCGTTGCTATCGTCCTTGACGAGCTCGGGTGGGCTTTCAGGAGTCTGGACGACCTGCTTTGGTGCGGGAGTGTGTTTCAGGTTGGGTTTCTTGAGCAGCGGAGGCGTGAAGGGCGGAAGCATCACTGGCTTTTGACTCTTCGCTTATGAAGCTGCATAGGGCGATTGTGTGGTGGGTAGCGTGATTGTGACGAGGAAAACCCAGAATTTGGGAGGTTGTATTATCGGCGCATCCTCAGTGGTGGGGGACCCCGTCGAGTTGTTCAGGGTGCTACGACAGGATGTACATGTCTCAACTGGGGTATCTTCTCAGAAGCTGCTGTAAATGTAGAGGTGGAGGTAGTTGTGAAAGCTTTGGAAGAAGTCATAAACCCAAACTTTGAGGAAGATGCCGTGTGGTGAAGAATAGACGTGCTGGTGCTTGATGCCTATGTGGACGTGTGCGCAGACACATCCAAACGAGCTGCAACCATAACAAAAACAAGTCAAAAACACCTCGTACGTTTTATATGTGAGAACACATACATTTTTTGTTCTCGCTTCCCCTCCTTTTTGTTCTCTGCATTGTGCAGGGGTTCACGGATGACAGGGTCGGGTTGGGATTGTTTCCATGTAACGTAGCCGACATCTTCGATGAGTGTCCTCAATGCCATGCGGATTCGAATGTGTATGGGCTGCAAGCAGAATAAAAGCGAGTCAAAACACCTCGAATGTCTCATGTGAAAGAGCACGCACGTCTCTGTTCCTGCTTTTGCAATCTGCTAGGAATTCTCGAGAACAGAATTGGGGAATGAAGAGTCGAGACTCATCCACCGAACGGGACGTAGGTTCTCATGCCACGGCAGATGTATACGGCCGAGTATTGGCGACGCATGTCCACTGTATATGTTGGGATAAAGAGGAGCATAAATGGGAAGTACATCTTAGTCCAATATGTGCAGTGTTAGTTTGGTGGTACAAATGTGGCGAGAGAAAAGACAGTCAAAATTGAAAAGATGTTGACCGGCGACGGTACGTACCTGATGCCTAGCCAAATCCCAATGCCATTGAAATGAGATAAAGTTCAAGACAATCCCTACGAGCTAGAAATTCAATCAGCAACTTGGTAACATATAAATATCAACCTTACAAACCACCTCTAGGACTCACTCAGGCTGTCAATATTCAATGTTAGCCATTGAACTTCCAACTCTCGAATATCCGCCAGGCACCGCTATTACAACCACAATGTCAAAATATCATTTCCATAGGTTCGTCCGGCATCACTACGCTTGAAGTGTACGGTGTTCGGCAAAGAAAATATATACCGAGGACAAGAATGGCCAGGTTCACTGATGACTACTAGCTTATGTTAACTAAACATGGGTCATATAGCGCTTATAGGCTACATCCAGTAACCTTCAAGGCCTTGGCCTACGACCTTTAACTGGATCTGATCTATATTCTCAGTTGACCTCTCATCACTTACGAAGTTGATTGAGAAAGCATGGAGGATGTCGATGTGAGGTATGATCACGTTTAAGTTGTCACAGTGCTGTCTGCTTTACTGAACTTCTGATGTGGGTGACCGTGCTGCAGGACAGAAGACTTGCCAGACGATTTTACGCCCTTTATCACTCGAATAAGTATGGATCCCGCTGGCGGAGGTGCATTTGGCGATGTCTGGAAATGCAATTTTGATCATCACGGTATCTGTGCCCTTGTCAGTTCATGTATTGGATTCAATTCAATTCACGATGGAACTGACTGGTAATCGGACTACTGATCGATAAGGTTGCTGTCAAGGCTTTCAGACTTTCAGATAGTTCCAACGATTTAGAGAAAATCAACCGGGTAAGCTCCGTACGAGAACTGTATTAGCTTATGCGCTTACTTTGGATGCACTCAGGGAATCAGCCGAGAAATTGGCATATTGAAGATTTTACGTCATAAAAACATTGTACCGTTGTGGGGTATAGCGACAGGATTTGGACGGATGCCAGACTTGCGCTGCTTGGTGTCTCCATGGATGCCACATGGCACATTGGCTACCTACCTAAAGTCTAACCATAACGTTCTAACAGTCCTGGATCGTTCACGTATGGTGAGTGACTCTCATCACATCCTTTGCTTTTCAAGACTCAATCAAAGTTGGAAGCTGGAGGATGTCGGCGCTGGACTTCGTTACCGTGGGTTTCTATCTATCTTCTCAAGACGTTCAAGTTGTAACTCACCTTCGATGCAAGTGCACTCGATTCCTGTCATGCACGGGGATATAACAGGGGTAACTTTGAAGCTACTGAAGCATTCTTGAAAACTAATGATCATCCAGGCAAATATCCTGATCGATGAGGGAGGCCATGCGAGGCTAATTGATTTTGGTCTTTCTACCGTTACCCAGCCCCTTCTCGGTCAGTCGTACTTGGCCGCAACATCCATACGTCCAGGTGCAATTCGCTATGCTGCACCAGAGCTCATTTTATTGGATAATGTACGTGACCTGGGGTTGATAGAAAAAACCGATATCTACTCTTTTGGTTGTGTAATGCTTCAAGTGAGCTTATGTCTCGTCACAAAACGTTCCCCTGAGGACTGATTGAACAGATTCTTTCGGGTCGGCCCCCTTGGTCTGAGCTCAAATCTGAAAGGCCGGAATTTCGCATTCCTATCATAATGTCCGAAGGTCGTGGACCGCAGCGTCCAGATGGTCATCCTGAAATAATAGACTCTGATTGGAACTTCATCCAAAGATGTTTGCAATCCGGACCTGAACTTCGACCTTCAGCAGATCAAGTACTTGATTTTGTCATGCATAGATTTTATTCTCCAGGTAATCCTGCATAGTTTGTGATACTTGCCAACCATCCACTTATACGAGCTTCAAGACTCCTGTAGCAGACCGCCTGATGATCCTTCCGATGATGCGCCGGATGATTTCCCCGGGGCTTCTCCACAAGGTGGTTCCACTAACTTAGATGATATAGCCGAACAACCACCCGACAGTCCAACACCACTCCACCCTGATCATGAACTGAAGACTTTGACCACGTTCGCGGATAATTTGTCTGCCTCCACCTCGAGTACTCCTACATTTCCCGTACAGCCTTTTCCTTACAACTGCTCAAGTGATGAAACATCTGGGTCCTCCACTACACGAGGACCTGTAAGTTATCGACCTCCTGACAATGCATCACTACGACTAATCGGCCCTCGCAGGAGCACCATTCTCTCGGCGAGATATTTCAGTGCATGTGGGTTAATGGTGAATTCCATTGCAACGACTTGTTTTGTGGCCACGATCTCTCTTCTCATCTGCGCGGGGCTCATGGAATTCATGGCCCAGGCAACCGTCGTGTCAGGTGCAATTGGAATGTTTGTAATAAGGAGCTCAAGAAAGAATCCCTCACAAGGCATGTGGAAGAGGTTCATTTGGAGATCGGGTACTCCTGCGACTGCGGAGCATCGTTCTCGCGTAAAGATACTCTCTCCTATCACAAGAAGAATTGCCCGATTAGTAGTAGTTCATGATTTGAGGAGACACCAACTTCGTACCACAGGCTGGTTTGAACGTTCTTACCTCATTAGTTATATTGAGTCTCATTTGTGAAGATATGATATCCAATACGCGCCGACCATAACTTCCGATCACAGGGGCAAACCGTTCCGGCATGTCTCTACATTGCTTCTTCCTATAACGTTTTATATCTGATAACGCGAAGAGCTGCGCAGACAGAGCACGCTTCGCTTCTTGAATCCTGTAATTACTACAAAACTTGATACTGCTACAAAGGTCCATTTCAACATTATACGAGGTGTGAGCACATTGGTTGTGCTCGGCGTTAGTTAGGATTCCAGATCTGCAGTTAAAATCATGAAGTGAGCATTATGCGTGATTGCGTGTACATGCAGCTAAGTAGATCGATCATCAAAGACGGATCGGAAGCATGGTATTCTTCTCCAGCCCCAAAAAGCACCACACTAGTCATACTGCCTCATAGTCGCCTCCAGAATATCCGCATCCACATCAAAAGACACATCAAACGACGAATCCGCACCCGCTGCACCTAGTCTATCCTCCTCCTCACCATCATCGTTACTATCGTCCTTGACCAGCTCAGGCGTCGAAGTCGGCGGGCTTTCAGGAGTCTGGACGACCTTCTTTGGCGCGGGAATGGGTTTCGGGTTGGGTTTCTTGAGCAGCGGAGGCTTGAAGGGCGGAAGCGTCACTGATTTTTGACCCTTCGCCTGTGAAGCCGCATAGGGCGATTGTGTGGTGGCGTAGCGTGATTGTGACGACGGGAACCCGGAATTCGGGAGGTTGTGTTGTCGGCGCATCCCCAGTGGTGGGGGACCTCGTTGAGTTGTTGGTGGTGCTACGACAGGGTGTACATGTTTCGACTGGGGTATCTGTTCAGAAACTGTTGTAGATGTAGAGGTGGAGGCAGTTGTGAGAGCTTTGGAAGAAGTCATAAATCCAGATTTTGAGGAAGAAGCCGTAGGACGACTGGTAGGAGGGGCCATAACGACACTGGGGGTCCTCCCCACTGTGCGCTTGGGGGGTGGTAGGATGTCGTCCACGTGCATCGAAAAAGACTCGTCTGGAGCCAAGTCGCCTGTGAAATCGGCGAAAGGGCTTCCCTCGCGATCCGTATCTCGGTCTGAGTCCAACGTCATCTGGATGTCCCCGCAGGTGCCACTTTCTCTAGAAAGTTTAATTGTAGGCTTCAGAGTTGCAGAGCTCAATGATCTACTGAGTGCGCTTCCCCGCGGAGGTGCAGAAGAAGCAGACGAGATGCTAGCCGTCTTCTTTAAAGGCCTTGCAGTCGACGTTGTAGATGTTGATCTCGACCCAGACGAAGATGTATGCGTATTCCTCCGGGTCGCGATATCCCCCGACGTGCTACCAGCCGCCTCCTTCTCTGCCTTTGCCCTCGCAGCTTGCTTTCGCCTCGAATTCTCGTCTATCTCCGCAGTGCCATTACGTATTATATGAAGGTATCCCGCGGCCAGCTCTGGATCAGGAGGAACGTCATCCTTCACGGGTGGGGTCGCTGAATACGCACGCGACGGTGGTATCTTCTTTGAGATGAGTTTCATTGGATGTAGTTTCCTTGATGAATTAGACATAGATGTAGATGGGAGTGTGCTTGTTGACGGTGCATTAAAGCCGGCGAGGGATGCAGTGCGGTTAGGGACAGACGTGCTGGTGCTTGACGCCCATGTGGACGTGTGCGCAGACGCATCCAAACGGGCTGCAAGCAAGACAAAATCAAGTCAAAAACACCTCGAACGTTTCATATGTAAGAGCACGCACGTTTTTCTTCTCGCTTTTCCTCCTTTTTGTTCTCTGCATTGTGTAGGAGTGCCTGGATGACGGGGTCGGGTTGAGATTGTTTCCATGTAACGTAGCCGACATCCTCGTCAATGTCGATGCTCATGTTAGCAGATGTAGTCCGAGTGATTGCACGCGCCCATTGAGATGAAGAGGAGAATTGGGAAGGGGATGGCCCCACGTCCCAGTCCATTGCAGAGTGTTAGTTTGGTGTAAACAAATGTGGTGAGAGAAAAGACCGTCTAAAACGCGTTTTATACGTCAGATCACGATAATAGTTGAAAAGGATGCAGTGAATGAATTGTCACTGAGATAAAAGAGACAGACAATGGCTCGGAAAATTCAGTGGCCCACTGAGTAGTCGACGTTCCACAAGGGACAAATTTTACTTTGGAGTGATTTTTTCAGTCACCGAGTGTTTCTACTAGGCATAGAGAGGTCCAAATCTGCCACAAGGTCAGAATTCGAGTAAATCACTGTCTGTTACCGTTGGCACTTACCGTGTAACGGTAGCAGTGCTGTGCAGAAAAGCACCCACAAGCGCCTGCTCCAAATCAGGAAGGAGTCCTCCAAAGCAAGTTCAGGTAGACTTTTGTTTGTTCCTTTGTCTCATTCATTCATTTTATCTTTGATTGACTTTACAGACAAGCACGCGAAGAAAGTAAGTGCTGTAGCTCCAGATGGTCAATGTACACGTGCCGTATTATCTCTCGAAAGTTAGCTACTTCATAAGGTCTATCGATATCGATGACTAGAGTACTATTTTTGGCTATACTTAGTCGCCTGGCAGCTAAGATTAGTATATCTTCCTGTACCCATTTTTAAGTCGGTTCTCCTGGGAGAACATAATTGACAAGTCAGTCTAGATTCACAGCTTTCTGAAGTGCCTGAACCGCCGGTGAGGATATTGAGGTTTGGGGATAAGTACCTCCGTCCTGTCATATCAATAGGTTAAATGCGGTTAAGCAACCTCAGTGATTTCGCACCGACACTTGTGTCCAAATTGATGCCAGCTGGCTTAGCGGGTCCCGCACGTCACCGATCCATCAATCCATTACAGATCAAGTGTTGAAAAAAGAAATACATCCGTTTGGTGATACAAATTACAACTACAACCTCCAAAAACTATAATCAACATCATTTACAGTTCCGAAACGTTGGCCGTACAACAGTTGCACCGCATTGTTCATGAGTCATAACGATCAAAAGGGGTAAGCTTGTGCTTCGTTGAAGAACCGCCAGTAGGCAGGGAGAAGATTCGCGACGGAAAACCATAGCTATAACCTCACATCAGGAAACACGCACGCTAGTTAGAGAGCCCCACTTACACTATACAGTTTGCAAGACATTCGCGCTGCCTGCGATGTCTTGCAGGTCGTAAACCTGATCCCCACCATCGCTGCATATCCTGTGAATGCAAGCGTGCAGGGTGTATTTACTCCCCAAATACGAGAGAGGCAGATGGACCACAGAGGAAGGGCCACCAACATAGATATCCGCGCTAGATTGGGGTATGCTATGGGCAACGTTTGTCTGCCTATAAGGCGGTCCCCCTCCACGTCTTTGAAATCCTGAGCGTGCAATGTGCTCGTAAACACTGCAAGGCTCAGGAAAATCGCCGAAATTGCGGTAGGTTCTAACCGCGACATATCTTTGCCTGTTTGAGCACTGTCAGTAAAGAGATCGGAGATAGGATGTTTGGTAATGAACCTGCGATAAGAGTGGAACCTATTTCGAAGCAAGCGTAACCAACTGCCGTTATGAAGTTCTTCGAGATCCAATGCTCGTGAGCTTCGAGCTCGTTATAGAATATTATGAACAGCGTCAACACGAAGCTCAGGCCAAAGACCTGGGAACTGTAGCATGCAGACAAAGCAAGACATATGGGAATGAGAGCCCATCGTAGCACAACAGCATCTTCCAGGCTTATTAGCCCTGCAGGTATAGGTCGGGAAGACTTGTTCTTCCCGTCCTCCTGAGGGTCGATTATCTGATTGGCGACATTAAAATGGAGTAGATGGAGCCATATCCAGAAAACAATATGTGAACAACGTTGGAAATTGTAGAGTGGCCCAGCCACAGCTGCGAATAGTGTCTGGTATGGTCAGAGCACGACAAGGAACAGCAAAGGAGTACACACAATGGGAATAATGGTGGTCGTGATGTCGTCGCTCGTGAAAGAATACAGGATTTGGAGGTAGAGCATGACGGATCGTGAGGGGATGGACGAGGCCCTAACCTCTTAGTAACGTACAGCTGATCCTTAATAACTGTTTAGTGGGTGAGCGGCCCGGTATTAAAATCCTACCACCTTGTAATGATCTTGTAATTCGAATGATGAAAACTTGATTGATCGACATTATGTTTCAACCCCGATATTCCACCGATCGGTAGATTATTTGATAAACCACAGGTCCCGTGGGCACGAGGCCTGACGAGGCACGAATGCGGTTGTAGGTGTAGGCGGTTGTTGGGAGACAAACGTCCTTGTGGGAGTGACATATCCACATACTCACCACTTCAAGTCGAGTGCCTTTCTCAGAGCACCTGCATAGCCACTAATCAAACACAGAAACCGTCAAACGTTTCCTATGTTTCTTGATAGCATCAAAGATGAAGCACAGATCTGCGTGAACGACCCCGTTGAATGCTGAGCCTCATCTTTCGCGGGAGTGTTGGCAGGTCGTGAGATTGACTGAACCGATTAAGCTCAATTTCCGAGAATTCTGATTGAATGCGATGAGTAGCGAAATCACATCTGAGATAGGCACATACGATATGTGATAGACAATCACAGGTTAGCCTAGAACTGCAGAAAACTGCACTCGCTTAACCGGCGTGCAATATCACGTTGTTCAATTGGTCCAGAAGCTATTTCTAAACAAGTCTGCATCCGATGAACGAAGGACGTCTTTAGTGCCGCATCTATCCTTCTTTGGTTCAGAGGTCTTGAAATTTTCTAACCGGTCTGGTGGAGCTCCGAGTGATAGGACTTGAAACAATCTCTAATCTTTCCCCTCAATATTTGAAAGTTGTGGGAAGTCACTATAACAAGGTTTGTTGGATGGGATTGTGGGGCA
The DNA here is from genome assembly GCA_016695475.1 of Suillus decipiens. NCBI lineage: Eukaryota > Fungi > Basidiomycota > Agaricomycetes > Boletales > Suillaceae > Suillus > Suillus decipiens. The sequence goes on along the minus strand of MU172930.1, from coordinate 358,637 downwards.
CAGGAAAAATTCATCGTCGCTGACATGAACATATTTGTATCCACTGACGCACGTCAAGCAGGCGGCTGTGCGAAGGAGATAATAAATTCCGACGAGCGCCGCGTCTGGATAGTATCATTAGTAACGGAACGGGAGTGAACGGGGCAGAATGTTAAGCGGATTGTGTGGAGTATCCTCACATGTCTGGCTATGTATAACACCCACGCGAGCCTGACGTTACTCCGAGTCGATAGGGGTTGTGATGCGGCCGGCGGCGGGTTCATGAACCTCAGCATGCATGGCCTCATCTTCCTCATGTATGTAACCATTACCTCGTGTCCGGGACCGACATCAGGGTCGATTCCCAGTACCAAGGAACGGGAGGAACAGCTCATGTCTGGATCTTGGTTTGTGTTCCTTCTCTATATTGGAAGACGAGTACCTAGCGAGATGAGTTGATCATTAGGGCGACGTCGCTACTTGAATGCGGGACTTCAAATTTTCAAAGGTGGCGTACAATCAATACGATAAGACTTACCTTTGAACAGTCAGGCTCGTAGTACCACCCTTAATTCCGACGACCATATTCGAAGGGTCGAACGAGGGCAACTTGGATATTCTATGACACAGCTACGGCAGGGCAGGGATGCGTCGGTAGGCTTTAGCTACTGTGTGCACCTTCCTCGCAATCGTTGATATCAGGCCGCCGAGTCTTTCAGTCTAGCCCTACTAATAACGCCAGTTTTGAACAACCATTGTCCTTCTAATTGTCAGTTTGTCTAGGGACAGCTCATCACTTAAACCGAGTTTGGTCATGAGCTTCTCATTCCTCAACTAGGGCTAAATTTTGAAGTACTTATACTCCGCCTGCTTCGACCTCGAGGCTTCCATTTTTGTGTCTTCTCGACCTCAGGAACCGTTGTCCATGAGAACGTTCATGTGTCATTAGAATAAACTTGAGTTGGGTTCATGCTTGCCGGGAGTTCATCGTGGGTTTCAGTACGATTCGCTAAAGCCAGTTTGCTTATAACGTTAGGCATCTTGGAGCCAGTACTCAATTGGTACTAGTCTTCGCCCCGTTATGTTGTGGTTGTCAGTGAATACCTCACCAGGTTTGTGTCAGCAGGTGAGTACAGACCGCTTCAAGGACGAGCACCTACAACTCCGAGTCCGAGTACTTCCGATGGTCCGATCCACAGGTTCGACCGTGCCACAGTTCGCCTCCCTCCCTTGGAAGCACCTTGATTATTCTCAACCTAGACCAAACCCGTACCAATTGTATTTCCGCAGGTTCTCCTCAGCCAACCACTGGGAGTGTGATCGAGTCGTTTCCAACCTAACCCAACAAGGTCACTGCACACTACTTATGGTAGTCACTGAGCATGTCCGCATGCATATGTACGTCCCTCATAGAATGTCTGATGTTTTTAGTGAACTGACATGGAAAGCGAAGTCCATGTTAGAAGCGTCCAGCAGAGCACCATCGGGTCTGGCCACCTCCTTGGTGCTCGTCTCCTAGAATAAGAGTCTTAGAAGACTCGGACGGAGGTTATAGCGGGAGCGTAGCCGCGAAAGCTCCCGTCAGGGGGCTGCCACTACCTACACCTACCGTTTAGGATTACTACTGGGCCTACGTGAAGAATGGGAGTGTACGACACTGCAAACTGCAACCGCTCTAGGGCCAGCCAGACGTATCAGTACACATGACCCACTGTAAGGGTAGTGTACGGCTGGAAGACACAGGGCTGGAGATGGGATAGAGTTTTATTGCAAGGTCGGCCTTTATCCGATCATGAGGCCTGCACGCCGTGGGGTCTTTGAATGAAACCAGTGGAGCAACGTTCCAGTTTTCAGCGACATCCCTCAACAAGATTAGATACTTTTTATTCAACGAAATACACAGGAAAGTTCAACGGAACGTTCAACGTTCAACTGCAAATTCAAATCTGTAGGTAAGAACATTAAAGAACGACAAAAGAACGCAGACAGATACACGGTTCCAATGACAAACATCCCAATTGCCCCGAAACGAGAGACACTTGAAGCACACAAAGCAATAGAAAGCTCCAACACACAAATGTAGGCGATAGTTATAGCTATTAATGAATGAGCAACAAGAAGAAACAAGATAGAAAAAAGTCAGATATTGCACACAACAAACGTTGTCTGTCCGTTTCTATTATCATGTCCATGGTCATATCCGCTGTCCACTACTATGTTGCATCCCTCCATCTGGATTATAAGGATCATAGTCTGCCTCTTCTCTCCCATACGTATCCCGATACGGCGAATGAAGACTGGCGCTACTCGCGTTCCACGCGGCGCTTGAATTATCCTGTTGTAACGGGACAAACGCACTCGAGTCAGAATGGCGTACGCGATCATCCGTGGCTCTTCCGCGGGACGCGCCGCCACCATACCCGTCGCCTGTAGTTTTCATGGCGTATGCTGCCGCAGGATGCTGGCGGCTGGCGGCGCGCCGACGGCGAGCCACAAAAATACCAAATAGCGCACCGAGAATACCAATAACAGCAATCGCTCCAATTACACCACCAATAATGGCGCCGGTGTGAGTGCTTCCTGATGCACTGTTTGATGAACTGCTGCTACCTGAGCCTGAGCCTGAAGCAGAAGGATTCTGAACAGAGGCGGGGAGAACAGTAGCGTCTTGCGTAGGTTGCTGTCCGACTTGACCGTTGCCGACAATCACCATCGTCCCGTTGCTCGGAATACCATTGATCACGACGAACATGAGAGCAGGTCCGGGAGTGAAGAGATTAGGGTTTGGGGGAACTTGAGCCACATGAAGGGTGATTGAGTTGTTACTGTTGACGGTGTACGTGTTGTTGAGCTGTAGGAACCTTTGACCCATGTTCATGGCGTGTGTAGTGAAACCACCGCGCAACAAGACAACAGTTGTGTTTGCAGCAGCAGCATTTCCCGAGCCGCTGTACGCGCTCGAAGGGACAGTGAGGTCAAAGGAGCTACCACCATAAGAGAGAGTTTGCGGGGCGCCAGAGAAAGTTGGACGTCTACTAGCGCTGAAGTAGGGCGGATAGAATATCTCTGCGGCGTAAGTTGTGGGGAAAATGGTGGTAAGGTTGACATCGATGTTGGGATTGGAGCCGGCGATCATGACGGAAGCGTCAGGCATGAGTAAAGCACTGGAATGGTACAGACGTGCAATGTTCGAATGACTCAGGCCAGCATTCGACCAGCGACTGCCTGCGGGCATATTTGGGTTGTAGATGGCAGGAGTTCCAATAGGGCCAGAGGCCAACGACTCGCCGTAGGGCATGTCACCGTAGAGAGCGGTCTGGCCAGTGGCTTGAGCATAACCAGCAGTACCGTTCACACCACCATTGATAACCAAGAGAGTACCGTCTGGAAGGATGATAAACTGACCCATAGTGCGACCCTCGAGCATGTCATCATCTTGGACATAGACAGGAGAAGAGCCATCTGTGGGTTCCGGGGTGATGCGTTGACAGTCCTTGGAAGCAGGATAGGTCCAGGTGTTGTAGTTGGGAAATGAATAGTTACCCCAATACTCGTCAGGCATATCACTGCCACCACAAAAGATGACGGTGGGGGTGTAGTTATTGGCGGGAGTGAGCGGTAACATGGCAACAGCGCCAGAAGCAGGGTAAACACGAGCAACACCGCCGGGCATGTTGGGAAGAGGTGTCTCGACATTGGTATCAGGGTTCCAAAGGACTAATTAGAAGCGTAAGAAAATTGGACAAGAGCATAAAAATGAGACATACTAGTAGAGATATTGGCTTGGATGAGCATGTTACCGGAAGGCATGAGGTAGGTATGGGCATATGAGTTAAGACCCGAGGTGGTGATCATGAAGTTCATGACAGTTGCGGCACCCCTCGAAGGGTAGAACTCATATGTCGGTTCAGCAGCACCACCTTCGTATTCTGGGTCCGTATTTGGGGTATTACGGTTGATGTAACCACCACTGACGAAGCCGCCGATCAATGCAATAGTACCATCACCAAGAGCCTCAGCGGCAGAGTACCAACGCTCTTTCTGCATAGACAGAACAGTAGCATTGTCAAACCATTGACATTGAGCACTCGACATGTCATTGGCACTCGTGCAAGGATTGAGGATACGGATGGACTTCCTTCCGTCATAATCTTGATAGGTCGTATCATATGCGCCTGAACCAACATTGCCAGTAGAACCAAGGGGGCCAATGGCACTGTTGCCACCAAACGTTGCGTACGAGCCATTTGGAAGGTGCATACCAGAAGCACAAAAGGTATTGGTCAAAATCTCCATTGTCTGAGCAGTATGAGTGTTGACATCCCTGAACGAAAAATGAAGCAAGCTATTAATATAAAACGGATGAGAGAGCGCGTACCATGCAGCACCCCAAGCAGGGTGACCATCTATTTGAGCAGCATTGCCCTCCGATTTGTCGAGAATGTAAACCATCTCCTCGTTGCCAAGGAACATCTTCAGAGCGAGAACTCAGCACAAAACACGACAAGGCAAAAGATTTCGTACCATCATGGCGCTGACTTGGGTATTACCGACCTGAACGATGGAACCTGCCTGCTGAGCAGCTGCCAGCTTGGAAGAAGCTGCGAGGCCGAAGGCCAGCCAAGCAACGGGTGTGAACATCGTTGAGTGGGTCGTACTATATGTTAATGAAAGCTTTGAAAGACAGAATGAAATATGGATAAGGACCGAACAGGACTAAAAGTGAAAAAGAGTGTGAGGGAGGGCGTAGCAATGGGTGAGGTAACCCTTAGAATTGGCTCAAGTGACGTTGTTTGTTCTACAATGCTCCGTTTTTTTTTTTTGGTGGTCTGTAGAGGTCCCCGGACACCCAATCTCCTCGGCTCCACGTCGGCCAATGTTCTAGATCATTTCCAACCATTTGTAGAGCCTTGTAAATGCCCTATTTATGGCACAAAATCTATGTAATATCTTTTGTTCTAGATCTAAATCATGTTCTAAAGTCTTCGTGCCGACGTGCCGCTATCAGTATTTTACAAGTCCGCATATCGGGGGTCGTACCAGAAGAACGTCATTCTAAATCTAAATCCGTGTTCCAAGGTCCTCGTGCTAGTGTACCGCCATCAAACGTCAGTGTATTGCAAGTCTGGATATCAGTTCTAAGGTGATATCGCTTAGTACACCCCTTCTAGATGCAAACCTCATCATGAACTTTCAAACTCCGTAACAACCGTCGCTTAGTACGCGCTCATTCGAATCTGGCCTGGAAAACATTTCTACGAGGACCAACACTCCGCATTCTAATGCTTGAATCAAATTCTAGGATTCGAAATCCCGCGAAAAGTCGCCCAGTCTCTACGCATTCATAGGACATGACGAATATCTTGAATGATGTCTTGAAGCCATCCCTCGGGTCCCATGGCCAGGCTGGCCCATCATTTAGAAGATTCAAGAAGTTTGATTAAACTTTGCATCACACACGGTGAATCTGGAGTCTATACGCGCTCTAATTCCCACTGCTATATGTTCCTAGTAGTACGCAGGTGCACTTGCTTGTTTCCGATCCAATTTGCAAGACATCGTCTTCAAGCCTCAGGACTACAACATCATGTCAATGCTCGTAACGACGATCGGAAGGTTTAATGTCCAATTTGATAGAATGCGGAAGTGGCTCGGTTTAGTGGGGGCCGGCCTGCATGCCGCACAGGAATACAAATATACTTACAATAGATCGCCGCGATGACTCGAACGAGACGTTGAGTGCTTGTTGGACTTTGTCCGACGGCTTTGAATGATACCAGAGACTTTGAATGGAATTTTGACCTTGAAAACTGAATAGATTCACTGTCATCATTTACCAGAAGTACGCGGATTTTAATATCCGAGGAGCTGAGACCTAGGCGTTGATATACAAGAAGGGCGTAGTTCAGATATAAAGAATGTGAACAAAGTGTGAGAATGTGAAACATTAGAAACGGAAATAGGGCGTAGTACCGGAGTCTCTGAGAATAGTTCAAGTGTTCGATGCAGGCTACAGCGTGCTAGAGGCGTAAGCCTTACTTGCAGGGCCAAATTGAGGAGGGGTATACCCCGGTCCCTGTTTGACTTATCTCCAAGAGGTGCACGAAACAGTTCGAGTGTACCCTAAACATAACTCGCAGCCGCGCTCTCGGCGCCCTGTCACGGTAACCTGTTCCACAGCCAACTCCAAGCCTCGGACCACAGTGCGCAGCGCATTATTTTTGTCTCAGAGCACGCCGAGTTTGCATAGCGACCTCAAATTATGCACGCTAGAATCACCATCTCAGACACTCAGAGTGGTAAGTACAAGCACAGTATATATATATAACTCTTTGCGCACGCTGTCGTGAGCTTCTGACCATGAGCCCATCAGTAGATGTGATTGAGGTGAGGAAAGATTTTTGTGTACCACTAGTGACCCTTGTGAAGTGCTTAAAACAGATACCGCCACCTCGGTCCCGGATTTAAAGAAATATTTTTGAAGTCGCTGATGCGCAACCAAGAGTGAGTTGGACATCAACCAGCCCTAAAATAACTCATCACCGGGCCTCATAAGCTGTGCAGGAACAGATGGCACCATAGTACAAAGGCGTTAGCTAGTGCCAGAAGAATCAGACATTTAGCCACGTAGCGATGATAATCACAGTGCTCAAGTTTCAAATTCAACGCCGACAATGTTCAATGAGAATGCGGGAATGTGAATTCACGGATTATGATGCTACAGGTACATGATGAATGCCATCAAGAAGTGCTTTTGTCGCGACACGGCGTCCACAAAATGCCGCCTGCACCTACCGAAGCCGCCATCCAAAACAACAGGGTCTCGGATATTGGTGGACTAGGAAGCATATCCTGGTGAACCTGTGCGTCATGCGGGTGAACCGGAGCTCGGAACAAGTCAGAGATATACCCGGTCTGCATATCTAATAAGATCATCAAAACGGTCAGCAGATGAAACGGTGCCGAAAGAGATAGAGACGAACCAGAACTGAAGTTTCCAAATGCCCAGAATCCATATGTTGTGACGGCAAAATATTGGCATTTCCGCTTGGAGCATATATCCCATAACTTGTCGTGTGAGACGGTGGTGCACATAAAGGTGTTGTCAAAGACTTACCAAAGCCCACATAACAGCTGACGCAGCAGGAGGTTTGGCGGTGGGAATCCCATCGAGACTTCCAGAGGGTACCTAAAACGCGCAAAAGGAGTAAGGGTAATGTTTCGAATAGGGACAATGCTCGCACTGCTCCTGTATCAATGAAACTGAGGAAGTCCATATTATTAAGGGCCCAGGGAGGAATGACGAGGATGATCATGCTCGTGTGGCCGCGATGAGGGCTGGGCTGTAATGAACGAAGCACTATTTAGAGCAAATCAGACTCGAAAAATAAAGATGCGTACAAGGGAGACTACATCAAAAATACTATTCTTCACAGGGCACATTTTGGATGAGTGTTTAAACTGGAGGAGTTCTCGGAGAGCATCCCCATCCGCTCCTTCAGGTATATCATGGAAGATGTGCAAACAATTTGCGATCGTCTGTAATACAAATTTTGTGAGGAGTTTTGTGATGTCAGTGACAGAATTGATATCTTGCGTATACATTGCCAGATCCTTCTCATCGCATTTTACAAAATCGATGGAAGGCAATGTGAGGTCACTCGAGTATTTCATGTCTTTGAGTGGCTTATCCTTCTGCCGCTGGAGGTCTATCAATAATGTTATGTGAAACTCAGCAACATAAAGAAATACGTCAAAACTTACATTCGCATGCAGCGCCGTGAATACGGTACGGCATGATCCGTAAAATGGTGTGTAGCTTCCGCGTCCCAGGCGCAACCTGTAGCTCTCGGTAATGGGGCCACACAAAATTCTGCTTGACCTGAGACCCAACTTTGAACACCGGAAACCACGAGTCATGAATATATTGCCTGAGGGAATTTTCCAAGTCATGCTCCCAATTGTCTGTCTCGAGGGTGCTGGCGTCCAGTAGTTCCGTAGGCGCGCGAACAAAAGGGACTACACGTGGTGCCATGGGGAGTTAGAGACTTGCAAAACTTGGAAGAGATGAATGGACTTCAAAACAGTACGGATGCCTTGCGGCTGCTGACCTCTTTTATACTCATGGGTATGACTGGGCCACTATCCCATCTAAGATGAACAATATCTGAAAGATGTACCACCTGTGGTCCGTGGATGCATCAAAGGTAAAAACATTATTGTACTAGGTCTCTCTCCCGGGACCTAATTGTTCCAGAGGCCCCGCCAGTGGATGTGGCATGCTTGTAATGAAATTATACCAAGACCGTCATCCCAATGGGATAATGCGCATGCACTGTGTTTGGTCCGTTATGCAAGTACTGTCCACTAATGGTGGACAATGTGTGGAGTGGATACCGAATCCAACGATGACCACAGCAGAAACTGCAGTATCATTCACGTCTGACTCAGAGTTGTGGCATTGTAAGTTCTTGAGCCACGTCCTTGGATTGATGAGTCCGTGACATTGTAGTCACGAGACCTTTACCTAACACATCGGCGGTTTCGGAGTTTTGACGGTTTACTCAGTACTGCCAGTGGCCCAATTTGCACTATGTTAGATTAATCCAAGCAGTCAACAACTCATCTAGCTATGCAACGCTGGACCATCTATCATCAAGCAGAGACAAGCACGTCAAAGCAATCAGGGGTTACCCAGACATAAGCTTTGAAAATCTCGGGTCGTGTAAATTTCCGATCCACAAGGAGAAGGCGCACATTTTCGCCCGTCTTGACAATAGGCTCCCTGTCTACAAGGTATAATAAACCTACCACATCAAGCAAAGCATCACTGGTTGTAGGGATCAGCCTGTCATCATCCGACTCAGAGCTGTTCCGAAGAACTTGAGTCAGAGCTAGAAGAGACAGCACCAAGGAGGACTTGGAATTCTGTTACTAGTGCTGCAAGATATGCCTCAAGCACTGATTCTGCAACTTGTTGACGTTCAGTCTGAAAGGGCGAAGGTTCGTGACATTCTATCACAAATTTCGATACAACGATAATTACATAAACTCCAACGCGGCAAAGTGAAAGTGGTGTTGTCAAATTCAAATCCGTCAAAAGGTCAAAGTCGAGGGGTGTCAACTTAAGGCCGTTGCCAGACATTCGCTGCAGCTACATGTCGACGATACCCATTTCTTGCATAGATGAATCATATCTCCGCGTGCCGATGAGCCCCACTTTGTTTCGCCTCCGAATCCGCCCTAATAACGTTCTGACATTTTAATTATGACACCATATAAAACGGCCTACTGATAGTACTAGCTAGGATGGATGCAGCTCAGGAAGATAGTCCCTTCCATATCGCTTTCATACCTTCTTACCCTGCCAGGGCTTGCCTTCCTCTCGCTGCCAGCGAGCGCTTTGCCTCATCCTCAGACAGCGTCAAGCGCAGCTGCTCTCAAGCTCGCCGTTAGAATAAACTCGTACGGGATCAAGAACATCGTGGCTGCAGATCGAGCTCGAATCCATGCCCTACGAGCTGGTGGCAGCTCTTCCGTCAATGCGACTAATGTTGGGATGTTATACATCGCTGACATCGGCGTGGGGAGTCCAGCAACATACCGTAAACTGCTCGTGCTCCTGCAATTTCTTTATCTGACGTGCCGTCAATTCCATACAGACACACTCCTGCTAGACACCGGAAGCTCAAATACCTGGATCGGGGGCACCAAGTCTTACGAGCAGACTATCACGAGCCATGACACAGGCAATCAATTCGTGAGTATTCCTTTCTACTTGGCACATACATTTTGTGAAACCGTTTCCAGTATGCTGCATACGGCGGTCATAGTTACGTTACTGGAAAGGAATACACAGACACCATAACGCTCAACTCTGATTTAATCATCCACAACCAATCTATTGGCATCGTATCTGAAACCTCGGGGACTAGCGGTCTGGATGGAATTCTTGGCCTTGGGCCAGTTGATTTAACGCAAGGCACCGTCAATAATATATATGAAGTCGCAACTGTGATAGACAACCTCTATACGCAGAAAACCATTCGTTCGGAAGTACTCGGAATGTTCTTCGCACCTGCTTCCTCTGACGATAGTGGTGGAGAGCTTACATTCGGCGGTTATGACCCCTTCAAAATTACTGGACGCATTAACTATGTATTGATCACGTCAACATCTCCGACGAATAGATATTGGGGCATCGATCAATCCATCACCTATGGGGACACAGATATTTTGAGTGAGACAGCTGGTATCGTCGATTCCGGAACTACCTTCATTCTCATTGCAACTGGTAGGTGTTTTGCGCAATATTGAAACCCTTCTAAGACATCGTCCAGATGCCTTCGAAAAATATCGGTCTGCTACGGGGGCAACCGTTGATGAGAGCACTGGCTTGTTGAAGATCTCATCTGTCCAGTACAACCAGCTCTCATCCTTGTATTTTACTATTGGTGAGGTTACTTATGAGCTCACCCGGGATGGGCAAATTTGGCCTCGATTGTTGAACAGCGTCATTAACGGTACTACTGATGGCATGTACCTGGTCGTCGGTGACTCTGGAACCCACTCCGGATCTGGATTAGATTTTACGAACGGTTACTGTTTTCATGTTTTTTGTCGGGAACATAAATGGCTGAGTTGGTTTTTTACAGCGAGCAGTTTTACTCGGTATACGACACGACGCACTCCCGAGTCGGGTTCGCCACCACTGAGTATACCTATGCCATGACAAATTAAATTTCTCCCCTCGAAAGATCACAGTTGTAGTCGTATCTGTATATTTACTTGATATACCTCATCTAAATTTCTTGTGTTTAATGTGCATCAGTGCATGCTTACCAGTGTGATAAACAGAATGGCCCGCCCGATGCGACTAGCGGACCTTCAACTTTTGATCGTAACACCTCTGTTTGTCATTTTGTTCCTTGCTTTCGACCTTATCGGTTCTATGTACCATCGCAGTCTTGTAACCAGTAATTTAACTTATTCCCTCTCCGCGAGATCGTTCAATATTGAAGCTCTCGTCACAGACTTGGGGTGTCGTTGACAACCAGTCCCTGTGGGTATCATGTGTCAAGTCTGCTAACTACATGTCACAGGTATTGTTGGATATCAGGGGTCGAGGTACGAGCTCGACACTTTTCGGGATTCTTCGGGAATGATGGCGCAATATTGGCGGGCATCGGCGGCATAGTTTTACCGCTGGCAGACATATATAAGGAGGTATTTTACGGTACAAGACGCTATGCGTTTGTTTACGGGTTCCCTGTACAATCGAGTTAGATCGTACTTCGAAGAACGTGTCTGAGACTTGCGGATAACTCAACAGGTATTGCATCTGCATCTGGTACCTTCTTTAGCTTGTCTTTTTGATGCATTAGAACATGCTAAGTGGCAGACCTATAGTTCATAGGTCAATCACCTCGTAGTTCGGTCAAATTTTTTTCATTTGAGTGAGCCTTTGGCAATTCAACTCGACGTCCAATGAAAGCCAATTATGGATGATATGATAACCATCATGATGACTGCTCTCAGTGCTCAGCCATCCGGGGTATGCTCAAGGTCAGTTTTCCCTATCGCTCGGGCGTTGTCTTACCACTACTAAACTCTCCTCCCTTAACCTGAACATATTTTCAACACCTCACTGCCACAATTCATTCTACAGAAATCATGGTTCTAGAATCTATGAATCTATATCCACCCAAAAATGCATACCCTATCTCTTATCAGTTCATCTCGACAGTGGCGATCACCGATGACAACGACCCCTCTCCCCCATCTTCTTCAAAGTCTGATTCGAAGCAGGATGAAGCATTTGGGCTCGGCGGGGCGAAGCTGAATGCTGTTTTGTCTGACATGAAGAAGAGCACATAAGGCACTTATTAGTGGGAAAGTGCTAACGGTGATATACGGGCGCACGCAGACTATCATGATATCGGGTGGCCCCGTCACGGTCAAAGGATACCGCACTGCTCTAACTGCAGCTGAGGTACCCTATGTTGAAATGCTCCAAGTATGAGGGATTACAGGTCGTCTCGAAGACCCATACGGGGAGCTGTGTGGCGGAGAGCAAGTTTGTCAGTAAGAGCATTTCGGAAGTGGATTACACATACGAGTATTGGAATAGGATTTCAATGCAATGATCTGTCGTGGATGAATACAGTGGAGGCTACATAGCAAGCGTAGAAGTCATTCACCAGCTCTATTGTATAGTCAGTTGTAATGATACAAGGAAACTGGTCAATCTTTACTCACTCTCCTGTAGGACATGTTTCGCAGAGCCAGTTGGGGTGATAAATCCTCGGGTCATGACCATGGTAGATCTTCGGGTCGTGAGGGTGATAAATCAAGCTTCTGGCACATTGATCTCGGTACGTATATAGTTTCATGCTAGGTCTACATCCTGCTTACTAGAATGTTGTACCTCAGACCATTGTATCGAAATGCTCAGGCAGATCATTATGTGTCGTGGCGACGTAACGATGCTCACTTACGATTGGGTGGAGGGACTTGAAAACCCTTTTCCTAAATTCAACATTCCTCACCGATGCAGGAACCTTGAAAAGGTCTTGGATTGGGTCGATGAGCATCGTGTTTTTGTCCATAAATTCGAGGTGGTCCGCTTGAAGGATAATGTGGACCTGCCTTCCCCTCCTTGATTGCAGTGTCGACATATTCTCTCCAAATGAGGCTCTCGCATAGATTATGACATGTAGCAGAGCCATCTACGAAGGTCTTGAGCAATTTGTGGAGTCGAATGGAAATCTTATCTCTGCTGAACAACTCAATAATATCATTTGCAAAATACGTGACAGCACACCGTCAAGTCGCATTTTGATATGGGTTTCCCCAATAGACGGGCCAACCAAGAGGTTCCATGCTAAATTCATGAAGCTACGGTAATGCGCAGTAACAAGATCGGAAATGGACTCACCGGAACAACATGATCCCCTTTGATATTTTTTGAATTGAGAACTGGTAAGTTTATGAAAGCAACTTACCACCGAGGCATGTTGAAGCGACGACATTATTCGGACTTCACCTGTACGGTCTGTCAGATCTAGGGGAGAACATCGAGGGAGAATGTATGATGCCACTCTTTGCCACGATTCGGGTTTGAACTGGAGATCGACTGATCAGGATATTTAAGCCTTTCAATTGCACGATTTCGTGCTTTGAATTCAACTAGGAAGGGGATCTGATCTTGCTCTGATATGCAGGCAATTGGCCTTAGTAGTCTTGAAAAAGAACAAAATAGATTCCGGTTGAGTGGAAAAAAAGCTTCGCGGACCCTGGCCGTAACTTCCTGAGACTGTCAGCCGTTCTGAACCGCGCGACAATAATAATGGAGTTCGCTGTTTCGACAGTGAGGTAAAACACTCGCCCATTGCTTCACCGTTTTTTGTAAGACATACACGTTTCAAATTTGTGACCCATAGACGTTTTTTCTTCGTATTATGTGCTGACTAAGCTTCTCGGTAAGTGGAAAGTTCATCGGACTTCCTTAAACCCAAGTTCACCAAATCTTTGCAAACAGCCACTCCAAAGCGACGTCCTGCCTGCACTGTTGAAGTATATCTGATGTAGGGCATTATGATGTCTTTATCGGTGATTTAATGTTAAACCTACAGGCCGCCCAAAGGTGCAACCAAGAAGAAGGCCACGAACGACGGTTCCACCACTCATACGCCTGTTCGTGCCATTTTGTCGTTCAATTCGGTCGCTCAATGCAGAGTATCAGACTCTTGCCGAGCAGCTGTCATACCTGCACAGCCCCCGTCCATTCAAGAATCCTAACTATACCAAAAATTCGAATCGTCGAACCAAGAACCTGAAAACCGTTCTAGGTCAGGAACGAGAGAAAGAACGCATCGAAAGGGAGAGACGGAGACAAGAGAGAGATAGTCAGGCGATGGATGTTGATGAAGTCAAGAAAGAGCTTGTTGAGGTGAATGAGGAAATCCCAACCTGTGAGTTGAACATAGATTTCCATGTAGTCGATGGAAGTGATTCTCTTAGACCTATCTATAGAAGCACCACCATCTGTTCTTCCACAGAGACACTACTGCGATATTACAGGGCTGGAGGTCAGTGTTCAACTACTCTGCGAGGAAGGATATTCTGTTGATGTCGAATCACTAGGCGCCGTATACCGATCCTCGAACTGGACTGAGGTATCATGACAAGAGCGTTTATGAACTCATTAAGAACCTCGTAAGAAGTTGCTATCTCCCGTTTAGATTGATTCAAATCGTCTTGCAGAGCCCAAGCGCAGCGAAGGACTATTTGGCTGCAAGAGGCGTAAATCCCATTGTCCGATAGATAGCCTATCGGTTGTCGATTGATATCCCTGAAAATGGATTCTCACCACGTCACTGACTACTATGCAATAGCGGCTCTAACAGATTGCTTGCACAGGTGTACATGGCTATCTTGGATGCAGAATGAGATTGTGTACGGGATATAGAGATTAGTCAGTGGTTCTTTCACGTCAATGAGATATTAAGCCCATGATATCCCCGCAAGGTTAATTTTGCACGGCTGGATGGCCGAGTGGTCTAAGGCGCTAGAATCAGGATCTAGTCCGAAAGGGCGCGTGTTCGAATCACGCTCCAGTCAAGTAATTTTTTTATTCTGCCTCATATCGGTCCTTTGTATGCAGTAGTAGCAACACTTTGGATAATTGGTTTTGGAGTAACATTGAATGGCAGGATAGGGCACCCCTTATCAAAGTTAAAAGTGCCGCGGAGCTTGCCTGACAGACGTTCGTGTGAATATTAATTATATTCGGTAACAGTTCGTACTCAACCGCGCGGTATCCTCTGTGCCTTGGGATATGTAGACTAACTATAAATAAGGTAAGGTCTAGCTTCTTTCTGAACGCATTCGCTCGCATGTCGACCAGTGAAGTTCTCCCTCAAGGCGCAGGCTATGGCGTCGGTGAGTTGATTTTTCATTCACATGTTTAAGCACTAACCTCCATCAACGTCGCCAGTCATCGGTAAGACACATTCAAGTAGTCTATCTTCTGTCATTTGCTGAAGATACTATTCAGGGATCGGATTGTTCTTCAGTGCTTTCATGGTGGGTTTGACTGCCATACAGGCGCGCTACACAGGTGTTTCTCCCAAAGATTCCGAGGAGTTTTCATCTGCTTCACGTTCAGTGAAGCCTGGGCTTATTGCCTCTGGCATTGTCTCGGCTTGGACGTGGGCAGCAACCCTGGTATGTTCATGTTCAACATATATATCCTCGTGTGACTTAGCAGGCAATATCGTCTAGCTCCAATCTAGTGCAGTTGCTTATAGATATGGCATTTCGGGACCTTGGTGGTATGCCGCAGGTGCAACAGTACAGGTCCTCTTGTTCGCCCAGCTTGCCGCAAAACTAAAACTCAATGCTCCCTACGCACACACCTGGCTTGAGATTGTTGCAGCACGGTGGGGAACTGTAGCGCATCTTGTTTTCATGGGTTTCGGTTTTGCGACAAACTTGATTGTGTCCTCAATGCTTGTTTTGGGTGGTTCGGCTACCGTGACGAGTTTGACTGGAATGAGCACGATTGCCGCGTGTTTCCTCATTCCGCTGGGTGTTGCCATTTATGTTGTCGTTGGTGGAATGCGGTCTACATTGCTTTGCGATTAGTAGGTGGATGTCGTATATGTCACAATGCTCCCTGACCCATACTCTTATTTTCAGTACACATACAACCGTCCTCTTTGCCATCATCTTGACGTTTGTGTTTACCGTATATGCATCCTCGGGCTCCATTGGTTCCATCAGTCGCATGCACTATCTATTGAGTGAGGTATCTAAGACCTCACCCGTTGCAGGTAATGCTGGCGGCTCGTACCTGACTCTCCGCTCCAAAAACGGCCTCATCTTTGGTGTTATCAATCTCATTGGCAACTTCGCAACTGTTTTCCAAGACCAGGCATATTGGCAACGTGCCATTGCCAGCAGACCTTCCACGACCGTCAAGGCGTACCTTATTGGTGGCTTGGCATGGTGAGTAACTTGGCGTGCCGTTGCCGGCATGTGCCGTCATTTCTAATTCTAGCGTAGGTTTGCTATTCCGTTTGCATTCTCCACCACGCTCGGGCTTGCTGCAGTTGCTTTTTCTGCGGTGCCTGCTGCCAACTCTGCGTCGCAAGATCCACTATCGAGCAGCTTTATTCCACTGCTTGCGCCGCTCTCGCAAGATGCTATCTCAGAGGGTCTTCCAGCCTCGTTAGCTGCTGCGACGTTGCTCGGGAAATCGGGCGCAGCTGCACTTCTTATCGTCCTCTTCTTGGCTGTGACAAGTGCCACGAGTGCGGAACTTATTGCGGTATCTTCTATTTTGACTTATGATATCTATGTGGTATGTTCTTATCCGACATCCAGCGCCAAAATTGCTTACAGTTGATTATAGAGATATATTAATCCGAAGGCTACGGAACAACAGATTCTCCGTATGAGCCATGCAGGGGTAAACAACTTTCCCGCAAGCAAATCTAATCTCATCGATTGTCATGAGTAGGTTGTTATCTTTGCCCTTGTGATGGGTATCGCTGGTGTTATTTTCTACTACATCGGAGTGTCCATGGGTTGGCTTTATGTCAGTGCCTATATCCGCGTCATGTACTGTGCCTGACATGGTCTGCAGACATTCATGGGGGTCATCCTCGGCTCTGCCGTCTGCCCAATTGCCCTTTGCATTACCTGGAAAAAAGCCAGTAAAGTGGGCTGCATTACTGGTGCGCTCGTTGGTTTTTCTGCAGGTATTATTGCCTGGCTGGTCACCACCTCTACGCTTAACCAAAAGGTCATCAATGTCACCGTACGTCTCTTATTCTCCCTTCGTTTCCTTTTTGACCTTACTGTGTGATCAGACAAGCGGAGGTCAGATGCCCGTCAACTTCAATGCTGATGCGAAGCTGAATTGACTCAATGATCGATAGGCAGCTACGAAATGCTCGCGGGAAACCTTGCATCAATTGGTGTTGGTGCTATCATCTCAACTGCCGCTTCACTTATCGTGCGCAAATTGTTTCATCCTTTGAAATCATGGGCTGATTAATCTTGCAGTGGCCAGAAGACTACGATTTCGCTTCGACTCGTGCAATCAACCATCGCAGTACTACTGCTAGTAGCAATGTTAACGACGAACAGGAGGACCCAGAGAGTGAGAAGAAAGTTCCGGACGTGTCAGTGTCATCCGTGACAAATGAAGCGCAAATCGATCCCGAGCTGGACCCAGCTAGCCTAAATAAGGCATTCAAGTTCGCTGCCAGGGCATCAATAGTACTTGTTCGTGCTTCAATGTTTCCTTGTAACTGCTCAGATACTGAAGCCACTTGCTCTACAGACTTTGGTACTGATGATACTCATCCCTATCCCCCTCTTTTTTGCACAGACAGTATATAGCGTTACCGGCTTTTCGGTATGGGTGATAGTGGGTATTCTTTGGACATTCGTGTCGGCGTTCGCAGTCGTGGTATACCCCCTGTGGGAGAGCAGAGGTGCGCTTCTGCTCATCTCGAGAGGAGTGATCAAGGTAAGTGTGGCATTTATTTTATTTTAGAACTCATCTGACAGTGTGCAGGATATTTTCTCTCCTGGAAGTGGTAAATTTATTGCTCCATCTTCGATGACGGAGCCCGGTGAATGAAGTTCCGTGACAACTTTTGTTGGAAAGTCTTTTTTATTTGTCCTTGCAGTCGTGCACGGTATATACAGGCAATAAATACATAAGGTATACGTAGCCCTGCAGGCACTTATCCGTTTAATCCATATCGACCAAGTTCATGATTCGGACGACAATGAAACCTTGTGAGCTTTTTTGCCTGTGACACGACCAAGAACCGGAAAAAATCTAAAAGCCTCGAGATGCTGATCAACCTTGAGCTACCTGTTCTTGTGCCACTCCCACCCGGTGACCTGGTCACGGAGAAAATGATGCAAGCGATAGCTTCAGCTTTAGTTTCTGCTACGCTAAACGCTCCCACGCGTGATATTTGTAGGAAGGTATGTTCAAATGATTTGGCTGGAGGACCGATATAGAAACACTAGTATCGATCATTACTTGCAGGGTATGCAAGTAGGGGCAGAGACGAACCGCGAATAGTCCACGGAATGTAACAGTAATTCATGAAAATACCCATAAGTATTAGACAGCAGATGTGCGGCCAACCTGACATGGCCACAAGGCCGTCGTTGATGTGAATGGGATAAACATGCATCCAAAGAAACTCCGAATGAAAGCACTTGTCGAAGATGTTATGAGACATCGAAACATTAGTTGACCGAACAGAAAGAATGCAAGAATAAGACATCTCGGATGGGACTGAGAGCTCTAGCCGGGTTGAACGTTCGTTTGGTGCTCATGGCACGAGATAATTCCTTTCCTCCATAATTCGGACTCGCAGGAGGGAAAATACGTTGTTTTTGTGCACGAAATTAACAGGCATGTCCTTGTTGGAAACCAAAGCCTCCTGGGCGCCTTGTACACGCGATGTAGGGCGAGAAAGGAACTTCTAAATGCTATCATGCCAATGATACCGGGTCTCACCGAGCCCGCTGCGAATGGTATACCTATTGCTGCGTCGCCCACGTGTTCAAGTTGGGGTGTCGATGCGTCGAACAGCTTCGTTCGCATGTGTGATGCGCTTGATTTAATATGAATGGCACTGGGTTTTTGACTGCGAGAGGCTGAATAAGGGTCTTTCGCATAGACTTTCGCATTGAGTGTATCGCACGAGTGGCTCGATGTGACGTCCACGTCCATAAACGATTTGGACCGATTGAGAAGTTTTCTTAAGAATTTATTAAGTGGCGAAGACTCTATGCAAGACTGTCCAGATTCCTCCACCTTGCGGTTGTTCGCAGACAAAACACTGATGCCATCGGACATATCGCCAATGTTATGGACAAATTCAATTGAGCGATTCCAGATCGTGAAGGACATAGGTATGCTTTTTGGAGGAGGAAGGTACGCGTCAAGGCATTGCGAAGTGGCGTAATGGGCGCTCAACGAGCGAAAGGTACAGACAACGGGAGAACGGAGAGAGAGTCGGGTACTGGTGTTGATCAAACGATGAAAATAATACCAAGTCTCAAGTCGTAATGATAGCGTAAGGTGAAACCATTATCGGTATCTTGAGATATAACGAGTCCGGAATCATCCGAACAAGCTGTCACTGACGTCGGACTACATCGGCGCAATGTTTAGTACAGTAAAGTGGCCATGATCTAAATAGAATGGCCGTGAACTAAATAGAATGGCCGTGAGCTACATATAATGTCCATGACCATGACAAGTGGAATTTCTGGATGTTTTGGTAGATTTGATACGTTGGGTTGGCTGTTTGCCTCGTATGATATCTGGAAGGAGTGAGTCACTCTTGAGTCCGGTTGTGCAAAGTAAGAAAGGGGAGGCGGGCGTGTAAGTACCGGGTATTCGGGCGCGGGGATTGTGCATGCATGGTTGAGTGGGAAGGTAGATACAGTGGTATTGGAACGTGAACTGGAGGGGAAAGCTTGACGAGTGGTTCTTGGATATGTTGAGAGTTACTGAGAAGAGTAGAAGAAGGCAAAGGCGGGGAAGAATTGGACTGATATTATGAGCTTAAGGAGATATATGGTCGATGGGGTTGTCACTGGAGGTAGTAGAAATCATGGGTGTCCAAAACCAAAAGTTATGAGGGTCAGAGAGTGGTTGTGTTTGAGGAGACTCACCTTGCTCGACACTTTTGCCAGTGCTGTCCATGTGTCATGCGGCTCAAATCAAGCTCACAACATCTGGGTATCACTAATGCAGTCCCAGGGCTATAAAATGGGCGTTGAGAAGCGGGTGGTACCCAGAATAACAGCCGACGTTTGGGCCCTGACACCCATCCACTGCCAACATTCAAGACAAAGGGGGCCGAACTGCGGTCTTCATCAGATGTTCCCTCCGTTAGCTCAGAAGTGTTCCACAGTGCGTGAGCAGAGTTAGACGAGAAGGAAATGACGCGATTGTTCCAAGTGTTCAATGTCATGGTGGTGGTGGCTTCGATTGTAGGATGTTCATCTGAGAATGGCAAAGGTTCTGATACGGCGCACTGCTGCAATGGCCGCCTCATCACTGCATCCCACAGCCGAACAGTCTCATCACTTGAACAAGTGAGAATGCGAGTGCCGTCCGGCAAGAATGAGACCGACTCAACTTCAGCAGTGTGCCCCCACAAGGGCTCACCGACTTGCTGCCCCGTTGCAACGTCCCAGAGCCGAACAGTCTTATCCCAAGAACCAGTGACAATGCGAGTGCCGTCCGGTGAGAACGAGACCGATAACACTAAATCAGTGTGCCCCCACAAGGGCTCACCGACTTGCTGCCCCGTTGCAACATCCCAGAGCCGAACGGTCATGTCCCAAGAACCAGTGACAATGCGAGTGCCGTCTGGCGAGAACGAGACAGACGAAACTAAATCAGTGTGCCCCCGCAAGGGCTCACTGACCGGCTGTCCCGTCGCAGCATTCCACAGCTGAACAGTCTTATCCCAAGAACCAGTGACAATGCGAGTGCCGTCTGGCGAGAACGAGACCGACGAAACTTCACCAGTGTGCCCTCGTAAGGGCTCACCGACTGGCTGCCCCGTCGCAGCATCCCACAGCCGAACAGTCTTATCCGAAGAACCAGTGACGATGCGAGTGCCGGCTGGTGAGAATGAAACTGACAAAACTGAATCAGTGTGCCCACGCAAGGACTCACTGACTGGCTGACACATTGTAACATCCCACAACATAGCAATATTATCCCCTAAACCAGTAACGATGCGAGTGCTGTCTGGCGAAAACGAGACCGACAAAACTAAACCAGCGTGCCCCTGCAATGGTTCACCGACTGGCTGACCCGTTGCAGCATCCCACAGCTTAACGGTATCATCCCAAGAACCAGTGACGATGCGAGTGCCGTCTGGCGAGAATAAGACTGACCAAACTTGAGCAGTGTGCCCCCGCAAGGGCTCACCGACTGGCCGACCCGTCGCAGCATCCCACAGCCGAACAGTCTCATCATAAGAACCAGTGGCGATACGAGTGCCGTCCGGCGAGAACGAAGCCGATAAAACTGAATTAGTGTGCCCCCGCAAGGGCTCACCGACTGGCTGACCTGTTGTAGCATCCCACGGCCGAACAGTCCCATCCCTTGAACCAGTGATGATGCGGGTGCCGTCCGGCAAGAACAAAACCGACAAAACCGAATCAGTGTGCCCCCGCAAGGTCTCACCGACTGGCTGACCTGTCACAGCATCCCACAGCCTAACAGTCTCATCCTGTGAACCACTGGCGATGCGAGTACCATCCGGAGAGAATGAGACCGACGAAACTTCACCACTGTGCCCCCGCAAGGGCTCACCGACTGGCTGACCTGTCGCAGCATCCCACAGCCGAACAGTCTTGTCTAAAGAACCAGTGGCGATGCGAGTACCGTCCGGAGAGAACGAGACCGACAAAACTTCGCCACTGTGCCCCCGCAAGGGCTCACCAACTGGCTGCCCCGTTGCAGCATCCCACAGCCGAACAGTCTCGTCAGAAGAACCAGTGACAATGCGAGTGCCGTCCGGCGAGAACGAGACTGACCAAACTTCACCAGTATGCCCCCTGAGCACAGTCTGAGCAGCCGGCCAGTTCATATCACGCCCGAATGCAACCCGAAGAATATTCGGAAAGCATGCAGAAAATGTTCTAGATAGCGAAGAGTTGGAAGGTGAGAATGGGAGTGCCGATACATACAGATGTGGTGTGCTGTGTAAGATCATGCCGCCGAAGACTTGAATAAATTTTTGTGCGTCCATGGCAGTCGAGGAGACATTTTTGAATTTGGGATGGCCCTGTGGTTGCCCATGAGCATTCCATCTGACACCTATATCAGTGTGCTCACCTTCAGCCACTTAGCAATCCGCGGAAGGGCAGCAACTGCACCGCTGAGCGCATTGATCAAGGCGAGTAACTCAAGGCAGAAAAACAGCCATTCGTGGTCGAAGAACACTTGCACTTCTTTCGCGAGCTCCTTGTCAAAGACCGTGGTTCGTACATGGGAAATCCAAAATCGAGATGAATATGATAGATGTGTGGAGATACAATTTTTGATTCGTTCTTCCAGCCCAAAATCCTCGTTATTAGGCAGATACGATGACTTTAGATCACAGATATTGAAACGAAGACCGTCTTTCATCACTTCAAGTGACGCAAATGCAAGGTCGTGTTGAGCCTTTGACGGGTCGATGAAAAACTCTTTACTGTATTGTTCGTCTGTTAAGAAATCACGGAAGGATGTGTGAAGGGGTCGAATTGGGGAATCTGGGTTGGTGGTGCCGCTGAGGAGGGAACCCATGCGTTTGACCACAACTTCTACGTCGAAATTATCTTCTTGAGTTGGACAATGGCGCCTCATGGCGTTCAGGGATGCTAAGGGAAGGGGCTCAGCTGTCTCTAGTATTTGTCCCATCACGGAGCGGAACCTCGCTAGTGCAGTTGAGCGCAGTTTTTGCGATTGCGGAGCAGTATCCCTGGGTATGATACCTGTTAAAATGAGGTCATACATGCCGTGCAACAGCATACTTCTCTCAGCAGGATCGCGTGACACTACAGCATTGTAGCAATCCATTGGAAATAGCCCAGCATGAGACCCTTTGATGTATTCGCAGGCGAGACGCGCCCACTCGAAAAGTCCATCAGCTTTGTTAGCCAGGACTGTAAACGCTGTGTCTTGAAAACCCAATCCTTCCAACTCCTTGGATACGTATTTACGGATGTCGCGCTCTGCGAATTCTGGTGGAATATCGTCCATCGACATCTGTCGAATATGCTGAACACCGTCGAACTCCTTTTTGATGTCATCAAGCGGGCGGGAGGTGACGATGAAGCGGAAATTGCTTGGGAAGTCTGTGATTTTGGGAACGGCGGGGTTTGGATGCTTGCCAGCTAGAATGCGGAGGAGGTCTCTCCGTATCTGTAGTCCACCGCTCTCGTCCAGTGCATCGATTACGATCGTGATGGGTTCCCCAGTTGACCCAGATGACTTCTTCAGTGGTTCGATTAGAAGCTTCTGCCACTGCTGAACGACATCCGCTGTCTTCCTGAGCGAACTCGAGGCACGAACTGCACTTGTCAATGCCTGCTTCATGTCCCGGTCATGGTCAGCTAGGTCGCACGCAATCGTAGAAAAGATCTTTTCATGGCGACGGTCTGCTTCTTGTTGGCGGTCAAAACAATAACATGAACCAAGCCCTCCCACATCTTCGACCCACTTAGCAATGGTGTGGGCGATGGTCGATTTGCCCTTGCCTGCAGGACCAGATAGCCACAGCACGCGTGGAACATTGTCCCCAGTGCTGCTGACCCAATCCGTGATCTTGGAAAGGATTTCCGTGCGCGTCCCTTGAAGGCATTCTTTTCTGGTATCTAGTCCCGCGCCCTCTGCATAAGTCATACCGCTGAGGGCTAATATTTCTTTTAAGAATGTGTGAATATATGTCGAGTCACAAGGACGTCCGAACCCTTACCCATATGATGGACATGTATAACTATGTCATGGACGCCTATGACTACGTCGCGAGCAACCTGGTCCCGGAAGCTTTGCACGAGCTTATCAAACACGTCACTGTACTTTTGAATCGTATCTATTGTTTCCAAGATGACGTTTTTTCCGAGTCTGTTCCCTGTGATGATAGTATAAGCTCGAGACGGCTGAAAATGCAACAGCTTGTTAAGACTCACAAAATTTCTTGGTCTCCGAATAATTTTTGATAAAATTGGCGCATTCACGCGTCTGCTGAGAAACTCTTGCAAGGATAGTGCCCATTGACGAGATTTGATGAAGTATGTTGTCTTGTGTGATGAAGCTGTAAACTTCAGATATCTTCTTGAGAAGTTCGAGTACCGCTTCGTCGCGATCCACTTGAGCCAGAATGATCTGCACAAATGATCGTTGAATAACAGTGGGAGATAGGGAAGAAAAGAAAACATACTTTGGCCGCATAAGATAACACGCCCAGTGCCATCTTTGCATATGGATGCACCTGTGAAACCGGATTAGCCGGGATCTGATCAAAAGAAAGGTTCATACATCCGCGAGCTTCTCGATAACATCATCGAATATCCTGAGGGGTTTCATATATGTATCCTGGAAACTGCCAGCAGCATTGAGATCCTCCTGTGCGCCTTCAACATCAGAATCCGCGCGCATTGCAGGTTCGGAAAGTGGATGCATGTGCTTTGTAGCCTCTTGAGTACCCTGAAGTACCGATGTATCAGCCTCCACTCCCACACCAGACAGAGCCGCCTGAGCCTGCGTGACCACCAGAAATTAGAGATGATGCAGAAATTGGAGAAGTATCTGGCCTACGTACTTCGAGATTTGGGATCGATGAAGCACGTTCATGATAGACATCCGGGGGAGCAGGGCTGCAGTTGCGAGGATCCTTCGAGCGCTTATTCCAATCTTAGTCAGATTCCAGGACAGTCCATTACGCATACTCGTGAACTCACCGAGATTCTTAAGTTCACATTGTCTTTAATCTTCCCTAGAAACCGAGAGAATCTGCCACTCTATCGGGGCTAGACGAAGGGTCCATCGATACCAGTGTCATTAAGTGAACTAAGTGATCCTCATGAGCTACGTACCGAGCGTCCACGAGCTGTTGCTTCGCTGGTTGTAGTGTGTTTCTTGAGCCGAATCCCTCTGAGTTGGTGAGTTAACTTTTCTCATCGTGAGTAGCCGTTGAGGATCAGGATCAGTAGGAAGTTCGAGGAAGGCCTACAGTTAGATGACTTATACAAGCAACAAGGTCATTATTACACTATTCGGCAGAGCGGGGAATCTGATCGGTACCAAGTACTATGATCAGGTTGTATCCAAGGTTTATATTCAGGCTCCGCTGTGTAGCTCAGACTAGACTAGATGCATATTGACATGTCTAGTAGGTCGGCTGTACTAACCTCATGGCATTAGCATACACTTTTCTCCACGTCGCACCCACCAGTACTGAACACATCAACGTCGTCAATGCAGTCACCGCGCCATCTCATACTCTATTTCCACTTTTTTACCATCAAACGATCATTCCTCACTTTCGTGAGTCGGGCAGGCCCGACTCCACCATCTACAAACGTTGTTAGCCACGATGTGTAGAATTCCAATATGTCGTCATATATCGGGCTTTCGATTAGTCAATGATCTTGGCTCCGATTAGGTACGAGCTTATAGATTCCCTCTGACCTGGTGTTTAGGCCTTAGGGCTCATTATATCACGGTAGCTTTGACACGTACGGCCGCCATCTACACACGTTGAGTTTTGAATGCCCTGAAGTGACTTGAGGGCAGCGCAAGAACATCGTCAATTAGATTTTCTCATTCACAAGAGTACTATCAGCCACACAATCAATGAGCTCTACGAGATCGATATCTGGTATATCTCTTTAACTCTTTACCACAACCTCCGAAACTCCCGTATTCGGTAAAAAAACACGGAGTGGCCATTAACGAGAAAACGGAACCGATGCCTGACTTGGTTCGCAGACATTCATGTCATCCTCGGCTCCACTGTCTGCCCAATTGCCCTTATGCATTACCTGGAAAGAAGCCAGTAAATTGGGCTGCATTAGTGGTTCGCTCATTGGGTTTTCCGCAGGTATTATTGCTTGGCTGTTACCACCTCTAGTACGCTTAACCAAAAAGCCATCAATGTCACCGTATGTCTCTTATTTTCCCTTCGTTTCGTTTTTGACTTTACTGCGTGATCAGGCGAGTGGAGGTTAGCTAGGTAACCGCCAACTTTAATGTTGATATGAAGGTGAATTGATCCAATAATCAGTAGGCGACTACGAAATGCTCGCACGAAACCTTGCATCAGTCGGTGTTGGTGCTATCATTTCAACTGCCGCTTCACTAATCGTGCGCGAATTGTTTCATCCCTTTAAATTATGGGCTGCATTGGCTAGACGATTATGATTTTGCCTCGACTCGCGTAATCAATGCATGTAGTACTACTGTTGCTGGTAGAAATGTTAACGACGAACTGGAGGACGAGAAGAAAGTTCCAGATGTGTCGGTGTCATCCGTGATAAATGAAGCACAAAGCTGGACCCAGCTGGCCTAAATAAGGGATTTAAGGTCGCTGCCAGAGTATCAATAGAACGTGAATGTTTCCTGGATCGTAATTGCTCGGATACTGCAAGTGGGGGCAGAAACGAAGAGCTGCGAATAGTCTACAGAATGTAATAGTATGTTTACGCAGCTGGCCCATAAGTATTAGAGAGCCGATGTGCGGCCAACTTGATATGGCTACCACAGAAGGTCGTCATCAATGTAAATAGGGTGGACGTCAATTCAAAGGGTTTTCAGCTGTGTGAAGCAAAGAGACTAGATGATCGCTATCAAATACATGCTCAACTACTCATCAGGCCATGACCGCTCACTAGTTTCAATTTTGATGTGCAGGAGAAATTGTCCCTCAATAGCGACTTTGAGAAGGCTAGGCGCGCTGAGAGGTGCTTCCATGCTGCGCAGTCCGACGGTGCATTGCACGACAGAACGGTCGACTCGTCAGAAACCAGGGACAGCTTATATGCTGCGTTATCGTAAGACCTGTTGAAAATAAGTCCTCCCAAGATAGCACAACGATCTACAATATATTTCATGTGGGGCTGATATCGGCATAATGGTGCAACCAGCAGAACGGAGGAACTGCGCGTGTCAGGCATCTGGAATCTGGAATAATAACAATGACCACAATACTTGGAACAAGCGTGTATAATATAGTATGATTGGTGAGCATACCCGCACACGGGCAGCAGGACGCATGAATTGACGGGCCTCGTGCTTGCATAGTGCTTTGATACCTGCAAGTATATAACAAAATCCCTGCATTGAGATATTTAGTGAGCAAATGGAGCAGAATAGAATTAATAAGCATGTCCAACCAGCTCGTACTGACCTAGCAGCACTTGCCACCTAAAATTAGAAATAGCCTGGGTACGCACCCTATCGTGTTATCCCATCCAACACTCACAAGTAAACTCATCGCGAGTTTATGGAAGGTCAGTCCCGTACCGAGCGTAGTAGCCTAATAGAAGGATTTGATATGTACAGGACTTCCGAGTGAAATAGAACCGTACTGCGGTACAATGATTTATTTTGTCATATTTGTACAGAATTCTGTACGACCAATACGCGGGTAATGCAACTTGAACACGAACCCAAATAAGGTGGGTTCCTGTTGTTCTTGTTGTCAAGTGTACATACTCTTTGGTCAAGAACTTTGTACTATTTGTTGTGTTGGAGTCGGACCAGTCATGCCGTAGCGCATGTCCAACTTGAACTCCATATCGGTCTTGAGGGGGGCATGTCAAGTTACGCCTTCACCCAGGTGACTTCTATCGCTTCGTTTCTCGTTTTAATATCCGGGAGGTTCAGCCGATCACTGGCCTCAGCAGTCACCAGTACATCGTGGAGGCAAGCGAGAGTGATAAAGAGATGAACGTGTTGGGGAACCCTGCACCAGGTGCTCTTTGAAGCTCATTGGATGCCAATAGTCATCCCATGTGAGTTTTCAGACTATCCAAGGATCGACCAACAGAAATGAGTTTATCATTCCCGGGGTACATCCGAGTCAGTGGGCTCATCGATCGAATTGGAAGGTGAGTATCTTCGAAGTCATATTGAAATTTGTATTCGATATCACTTTGCTACACGTATTTTACTCGTGTTCTACACATGCACTTTTAGTTCTCCGCTTCCG
The DNA here is from genome assembly GCA_016695475.1 of Suillus decipiens. NCBI lineage: Eukaryota > Fungi > Basidiomycota > Agaricomycetes > Boletales > Suillaceae > Suillus > Suillus decipiens. The sequence continues at coordinate 330,891 of MU172930.1, read as the reverse complement.
CAGGTTTCTTTGTTCTGGCATTCCCAGGACAAATCTCCTCAGTCTCTCAATCCAAAGACTAAGGTAAGTATTAGCTTTAGCGATACATACTTTCATTCTAACTACTTCACATAGTTCTTCTTGCCTTTCTAGGTATGCACTGCCATAGAATGAGTCTCTCAATCCGAAGACTGAACTCCTCTTTTATTTCTAGTCACTCCTGAATCACTAGGACTTTGACCCGATGATATTTGGTGTGAATTTCACTGCTGATACTGGAACCGATTTCTACGACCGCAGTCCGACAAGTCGTAGATGGGCTCTTGTCGGAGTGGCATGCTCAAGTCTCTTCAGTTACTCATGCATCGTTGCAGGCATCATCACTTTAGCCAATCACGGAGTCATGGGAGTAGCCGTGCCCAGCCTGGCCAATCCTAAACCGGGTGATATGTTGCCCCTGCAGAATGAGATATTGGCCTTGGCGCTTAACTTAATCGTCACGTTGTCCACCGAGTCCACAGGCTTCGTACACGGCATCTCATTGCGCTCTGCGCTAGCCTCAGAGTCTCGGCTTCGTTTCAACACCAATCTGCGTCTTCTGACTGCAGCTCGTGGATGGTATAACCCTAACGGTGCCCTGATTAACAGTATCTCGGCTGTCCTCCTTATCATATCCTACAGCGCAGCCTCACTTGTCGTAGGGTGGGATGATCGCTTATCTGGGAAGTGTAATGCGTTCGTAGGGTTACCTCTCCTCATTTTGGGCGTCGCAATCCACCTGCAGGTGATGATCGCATTCTCAGGAATGTGGACTGTCAAAATATTGACATGGAGTTCCTCACCTCTCGACTTGACCGCCGCACTGGTTCACCACATACAAGTGACTCCTGCTTCTTCCCGGTGCATGCGTTGTGTGTCTGACCTAGACACAGACAAAGGTCCAGTGAAGCCGTCAGAGATACAGCCCTCTGCGTGGGGCGCTCACCCTAGCATCCGGAAGGTCGTCATCTCTCTTTGGGGGATGGTTGCAGCATGCGCTGGATGGGCCGCAGTCGTCATGTATATTTGGCACAAGCAAAGCGTCGGAACTGCCGTCATGAATGCCACCTATACTGGCAACCCGCTAAGCATAAACGCGTGGTCGTTCTTCGTTGAACCGCAATCCAACGGCATCTACTTGTTTATGCCACTTAGCGATCTTGAGGCATGGGGTTTGGCCTTTTTCATCATGACGGTTATCCAGGGGCCGTTGACACTTGGGCTGCATCTGTCGGAGCTCATCGTGAATGTCATCAGAGACGAAAGACAGTGGAGACTGGCTACCGAAAAGAAAGGACTTATAACTGCCACAAACCCGGTGATGATGATTTTCAGGCATCGAATATGTTTCATACTTTTCATTGCGAAGCCTTTCCTGCGTGAGTTATTCCTTCTATCGAACACTATTCTTAATGATCACAGACTGGATGTTTGGACTTTCGTTCATGATATCTAACATCGCCTCTGACGGAAAACTATCTACGCCTTCGGTACACATGTGGACTGCCCAGGTTCGCACTTATTGTCCATGTAAAACTGCTACGACATCCTCACACCCTCGTGCAGATCTGGAACTTATTCATAGCGCTCTTTATCTTTACCTGTTTCCTCACTTTCGTCGCACTGCGTCGACCCCGTGGTCCCCAGCCGGCTGCATACGGCCACGTCCAGACGCTCGCCAACCTTGTGGACGAATGGTCGCCTGTAATGTGGTGGGGACACAAGAAGGACGGAATTCGGTACTGTCATGCTGGTAGCGTACTTGTGTGCTCACAATGTTATTGCTTTGATGCTTTTATACAAGGGACGAGTGATCATCCGCTCCCTCATGTGAAGATGGATTGCGTTTATGCTGGTCCCGGCGCTGGATCTCTGGTACCCTTTTCATGAGAGGTACTTGCTTTGCTTTTAAGATGACATTTCTTGATTTTTCTTTTTGAACAAACAGAAGATATATATTCAAATCACGCTGACGGTGCATTCATGGTGCACACAACCAGCAATGCTAGCGAACGCCATATATAATTTTTATTCTGTCTGCTGGGTCCAATAGTCCGTCTTGTCCTTAGTATACCATTCGCCCCACGTAGGGAGCGCACCCAATCCTCGGAGACGGTGGCCAGCGGGATAGGTGAAATAGGCGGTCAGCCTGGGCTGGCACAGAGACCCAAATCTATGCCAATCGAGGCAGAGGCACTCATGCTTCGGCCTCTTTCTCGAGGGCTAGATTGACAATTGACTGCTGTTGGTAAACCTTTGGATGGTCCACAAACTAACACGGGATGACTCCTGAACCGTAAAATTGACGGAAGTATTCGGGGTGAAGTCAATTGATGATGAATTCGAGTTTTACGAGTTAGTCGACATGAATGCGGAAGGCGAAGATAACGAACAAAAATTTGATGACATGATGAGTAGTACAATCTAGCAGTTTTTCTCCAGCCAATGATACGCATGCTTTGTTGCTTCGGGGAAAAGCCAACCGCCGTACCAACTGGCGCAACTTGAAAGTTTCCACGTGCTTAGGTCTTCTGTCACAGCTTATACCTTCAAGTTCCTTTATCTTACTTCGTGCCGACTGCTATTCACAATGAGGAAAGCAGCTAATCGAGTAGGAGGGATTCGGATCACACATCTAGCGAAGTAATAGGCCCGGTGCATGGCTCATAAGGATCGCTTAGTTCACTCTACTTCAAATAGTGACATTGATGCATTCTTCGTCTAGTACCGATCCCATAGCAAACCTGTGAGTTGGCTTCTGGAGAAGGTTAAGGACAGTACTAGTGCGAAAAAATTGAAGGTCTCGGTGAGCCCACGAGTACGCGTAATGAGTGTCTTGGCAGTGGAATATGGCTAAGATTGACACAAGCGCTCGAAGGATTCCCGCAACCGCAGCCCTGCTCCCCCAAATGTAGGTTCTCATACATTTGTCCAGTCTCTGCACTCTCCAATTTCCGGTGGTTGCGCGGGTTCAGGCGGGTTCATCTGGTTTGGAAGGGAGGCTGATACCCAATTGACGCTTCAGGGTGCTCAAGAGGCTGCAGAGCACATGCGTCCACTTTCCGGACCTGCAATAACTGCGGTTTCTGTTGTCCAAGATGCACGAGGGGATCTTGATGCTGTTGACAGTTTACAGGATACATATCTCAGACCCCTCTCTAGCGGTTACGAGACGAACGGGGTAGGAGCGAGGAGGCTAGAAACACAAAGGTACGATCTCAGTCTTTGGTCAAGAACTCTGTTAACAATGTGCGCTACCTAGAAACACAAAGGTACGCTACGGTTTTGGTCAGTCAACGCTGACATACATGGGCTAAGTACTTACATCTCAGTCTTTGGTCAAGAACTGAGATGTCTGCGTCTGCGGGCGCTTGACTTTATACTAGGTCAGTAGGAAATAAAAATTAAACATAACTATATTGACGAATGTCTCAGAACTTCGGCCGACATCAGCGCGAGGCGCTGATAGGCTTCTTTTTGACTTGCGCTCGTACCACGTTGCTCATCTTCTCCCCCTCGTGCCTCGCTTCTCGGCTTCTTCGGAACTTCCCTTCTGCTTTGTCTCCGGTTCATCGGACTCCAACACCCTCGAGATATTCGACGCTGTCATCGCAAAGATTGCGGATGTATGCAGGCCTTCCTCTCGAGCAGAGATGAACTAATCCCGTTCCACATATACAATCATATGCAAAGATGGCGCTGTGCGTGTTGTCTTGTGCAGCCAAAGTATGTTCTATTTCTTTTTGATTTCTGTTACTGAGCAATTATCTATGCAGATCTTTCTAGCTCAAGCAAATCGCGATAAGGCGATACTTGAACTTCTCAAGAAGATATGTGAAGTTTACAGCTTCATAACACAAGATGACATGCTTCACCGAATCTCGTCGATGTCGATGCGCTCTGTCCTTGCAAGGATTTCTCAGCAGACCCGTGAATGTACCCACTTTATCAGAAACTACTCAGAGACCAGCAGTTTTTGTGAGTGTCACAAGCCTCGCGCTCTGTACCGTCCGGAGCTTGGCCCATCATTACAGGGAAGAGACTCGGAAAGAACGTCGTCTCGGAAACAACAGATACAGTCCAAAAGTACAGTGAAGTGTTCGATAAGCTCATGCAAAACTTCCGGGACCAAGTTTTTCTCGACGTGGCCATACATGTTCACCGTGCGGGTGAATGTTCACGCGCACTTGTGAGTTGACACACTCATACCTTTTTAGAAGAAATATTGGATCTTGACGATATAGCTTATGCAGACTAGATACTAGAAAACAGTGTCTTGAAGGGACTCGTACGGATATTCTTTCCGATATCACGGACTGGGTCAGCAACACTGGGGGAAACGTTGCACGCGTGCTGTGGCTATCTGGCCCTGCAGGCAAGGGGAAATTGGCCATCACCCACACCATTGCTAAGTGGTTCCAAGATGTGGGAGGGCTTGGTTCGTGACTCTTTTGACCGCCACCGAGGAGCAGACTGTCGCCATGAAAAGATCTTTTCCACGATTACGCGCGACTTGGCTGACCGTAATCCGGGGATGAGGCAGGCATCGGCAGATGCAGTTCAGACTGAAGAAAAAGAACAAGGGGGATCCCGGGCTCGCCCAGCAGCGGAAGAGTTTTCTAATCGAACCACTGAAAAGTCATCTGGGTTGACTGGAGAGCCGATCGTGATCGTGATCGACGGACTGGACGAGAGCGGTGGAGAAGGGATACGGGAAGACCTCCTCCGGATTCTAGCTGGCAAGCATCGAGACTCCACTGTTCCCAAAATCACGGACCTCCCAGGCAATTTATGCTTTGTCGTTACCTCTCGCCCGCTCGAGGACATCAATGATGAGTTTTGGTGATGTTCAGCATATTCAACAGATATCAATGGATGATATTCCACCAGAATCCGCAGAGCACGACGTCTTTGCTTACGTATGCGAGAAGTTGGAAAGGTTTCATTTCCGGGATGAACAGCTCGCAATCCTCACTGAGAAAGCTGATGGACCTTTCGAGTGGGCGCGTCTCGCCTGCGGATGCATCAAAGAGTCCCGACTTCAGCCTGGGTATGCTCCCCTAATGCAGCATCTTGCACCTCATCCTCACCCTCCGCATATTATTCACCCTCATTTTGCACCAGCGAGTCACGACAATGCAGATTTTCGAATTGGCGAGACAGTGCAGACGCGTCAGGACATGTATGCAGGGCATCAATTCTATTCAGCAACCTATCAGTAACTCCAGTACAATCATATTAACTATTACCGTTATTAGATGAACTATGATACTTATTAACCGCTGTATTTACCGTTTTTGAGCCTTTCGTGATGCGCGCACTGGACGAAGACTGCGGAGAACGAAAGTCGACTGTACCGCTAATGTGCCAAGGCGTGACAGGATGTGACAAAATTGTGCAAATTAGAGGTCCTTTTTATCGGGTTTGCTCCGACACCATACCACATTATTTTAAAAATCAGTAAGAATTAAATCAATGTAGAGGAGATATGAATTTATCACAGGGCAAATTCTCGACAGAACAAGTGGTGTGGTTGAGGAGCTACAAAAGATTTGCTGAAAACGTTGCATATTACCGGGAATGATAGTAGGCCCTCGGTCCTCGGAGAAAAATATGTTTTATTTTGTTGTGTTTGTGAATTCTGCATAACTTAAACTTTCACTTGTACGACCAATCCGTGGGCAATGCACCACGAACCCAAATGAAATAGGTTCCTTTTGTGCCGTTCTTGTTGTCAAGTGTGCTCGTTGATCAAGGACTTTGTATTATTTGTTGTGTCGGAGTTCGACTATGGACGCTTCGTAGCGCCTATTGTCGGTGTCCAATATGAACTAGCACTCGTTCTCCCTTGTGTGTCTGGTAGGCCAATTCGAAGCATTCGGTTCGTACACCTTGCTGTATGATAGGTAAGATATCGTATCTATCTGAGACTTTGCAAATCTGATTTCATTAATCCAGTGTTCATCGATATATTTACGTCTAGGCTAATATAAGGCTTCAGTCCTTGAGCCTCCTGTGGTCCTCATCGTCTCCTCGTTTCCCCGTAGTCTCTCCCTCCGACTTGATGGCATCCCATAACACTGCGCGTGACATGACAGGAAAGGTTTTCAAGACCAACGAGAGAATCTCGACCACGTACTCCCTACATTCTCCTGTCGTATGGAAGGGTGCCTTCACATTAGGAGGCAAACAGGTCATGGTACGCAGTGAGGATAACAGTATCTCAGTAGCTCACGCACGCTCGTTGCAGGTAGCCATGAAAATGATGAGACCAATGTTGTTTCTCGACAGTCAAACTGCGAAGCAATCATTACAGGTAAGTAATCTTCGTTCACAAGTCAGATATCTGTTTTTTCAATTGAATCTTTACAGTGTCTCCTGCAGGAAGTAGGAACATACAGCACATATATCCACCCTAACTTGGCCCCATTTTTTGGAATTTCTTACGAGGTCGACTCGGACCGAGGGAAACGCATACCCTGTCTTATATCTCCGTTCTACAAGAACGGGTCTATCATGGAGTACCTGACGCACAATCCGAGTGCCGTACGAATGGACTTGGCACGTTTTTCATTATGTCGTTGATTGTTGAGGCATTTTTTAAGACTAATCGCACAGCTTTGCCAGTTCTTTACTGGATTGGCTTATCTACATAGCCGGTCTATCGTTCATAGGAACATCATACCTGTGTGGCAGACATTCCAGATATTCTGCCGTACCGGAACTCATGTAATTCTCTTTGTAGACAAATATTCTCATCAACGACGGAGGCAATGCTGTGTTAACGGACTACGGACTGACTCCATTTCCGCCCAACGGGTTATGTCATGCAACAGTAACGACGAGGTCCCCTTCGTTCCGCTACTTGGCACCCGAGTTACTATTACCTGGGAACATGGATACAATGCCGACGCCAACAATACAATCAGACGTCTGGGCAGCTGGTATGACAGGCCTGGAGGTGCGTCTGCGGATGATTGTAAGAAACGCTGAATTGTAATCGCATCCTTAGATTCTATCGGGGAAAATCCCATACGTGGAATGCCGCCGAGATAGCGAGTTCGTGAAAGCTACAGCGGCTCATAAGATACCCAATAAAGCGTATTACCCATTTGTTCGGCACGGTGCATGGTCTGCATTCGTGCATTGTTGGAAAACGAACCCGAGTGAACGACCCACTATCCAGAGACTGAACGATTACTTGGATCATCAATATGGACCTGACTCGAAGAAGGCAAGCCGCTAGGATTTGCTGCTGAATATGGATGAAGGGATATTTGTCGCCTCGTTGTATGGATGAGCATTGCATTTGCGTGTATAGATAGCCTTTGATAACTTAGAAAAGCATTGAACCGATCGACACTGTATAGAGTGATCCGTCATCGTCGCGGCGTATCCGTTGAACAGGCATGCCTAACTTTGGCATGAATATTAGAATTGACGTTGCAAAAGAGACTTGGATCGCCGTCGTTTATTTGTCCTTGTTGAATTGCCATTTCAGGCCTTTGCGGAACTTCATGGCCCGTGCGTTATTGAAGAATCATATAAAACGAGGGTGCGAACGAGATGAAACCTTACCACTCTGGCCTTTTGGCTTAGATCAAGTGTAGTATCTGTTCTTAATAGTTTAACCACTATTATGAGGGCACCGCCCTCATTCTTTGGTTATCAAATTTTTGCTGCCCTTGTTTCTTCGAGCTCTGCTTGCAACTCGGAGGACATGATGACCTTGCTACTGCACTACTGGCTTGTGTTGTTGGGGGTTCTCTTTTTTAGGATCTCATTCTCTCTTTGCTTGGTAACTACTTCATAGTCCCTTGGCTATGTATGGTGCTTGGCAAACAGAATTTGGGGTTTATCTAACCTTTCTCAGCTCATGTTTGATCATGTTTCTGTTTCATTCTTACTAATATTTGTCTGTTCAGATCTCTAATGGAATGGATGGTGCCTGTTGGGATCTTTTGTAGACTTCTACATCTCAATTTTTGGCTTGTCATTCATCTGCTTACCAGGATGGGCTCAAGATCAATTTCCTCAATTCCTAAACTTTCTTTCAAATTGAATATATCACCACCTTGTTGCAATACAGTTGACAGAAAACTAACAGTGCACATCCTATCCTTTATTTATTTGGCTCATCCTCAAATGTCTACTGCTGATGATGACACCTTTTCTTCATCATCTTCTTTTAGGTTTAATACAGAGCAGGTGGCACAAGATGACATACCTGGAGTTTGGCGAGGTGGAGCTCAAGGTCATTCTCTCTGACATAAAGAGACAAGGAAGTACTAACAGTGATATATGCAGATCATGTTGGGTAGCCCCACTACAGTCAAGTTATATGGTAGTCTCTTTAATGCAATGAGAATACCCTATGTCAAGATTCTCCCAGTATCAGCAACTACAAGTCATCTTGAAGATCCCATGTGAGGAGCTGTGTCTCACCATGGATAACTAATTACAATTCAACATTGTGACTGTATTTAAATTCTGGTGAGTCTCAACGCATCTTTGTGAGCCTCCAGTGCTCCTTCTCATCCCTTTTGAGGCACTCTTACGAGCATCAAAAGCTCTAGCATTCCCTCCAGGGCTTCCTTGTGATCATCCCTTATGAGCCTATAGCACCTCCCCTTGTCCCAGTATGCCTCTCCAGTGCTTGCCTTGTATCACCTCTAGAAGTGTATCAGAGGCACTTGGAGCTGGATGAAGAAGCTTCCCAAGTGGCTGCTCTGACAGTATGTCAACATGATGTTGTCAAGGGTTTTCTTTTCAGAGATTTTATCTTTTCTTTGCTCAGTATACTCCATAGTCTCTTGGCTATGCATGATGCTCAGCAAACAGAATTTGGGGTCTATCTTGACTTCCTTTAATGACTTCAGTTCATCTTCAATTCTAATGACTGAATGTTGACTGTTCTTTTTTGTGTAACCTTTCTTGGTTCTTGTGCTTTGCCTCGCCCTTGAAACTCCTGCTATGTTTGTATAGCAGCTTAGGGGAGATTGACCTTGCTCATATTTTTTTCCAGACATAATAGAATGGATAGTGTATTAGCGCATATCAGCATTTACCAACATCACTATACTGCTATCTCTTCCTCTTTTGTACAGGGCAGAGCCACCTTGATCTTCAGCTTGCCAATCATATGCTTTGTGCCTCAAGATAAATTTTCCCCATCACTTGAGCATTGTCTTACCACTACTTGACTCTCTCAAATCGAGCATACTTTCAGCGCCTTGCTACAATGTAGTCAACAGAAATTATGGTTCATGTCCACCCAACAGTGCATACCCTATCCCTTATTTACTGGCTCATCCTCAAACTGGCTGCCATTGATAATGACAGCACCCCTTTCTTATCTTCTGGATTTGATCCAGAGCAGGCAGCATAAGATGAAAAACTTGAGTTCAGCGACATGAAGTTGAAGGTCATTCTGTTTGATTTTCTGACATGAAGAGATGCACCTATTAATGTGAAGGATGGAGATATACTAGCAGTGATCTGCTAGTACATGCCACAGGTTATGTCAGGTGGCCCCACCATGGTCAAAGTATATGGTACTCTTCAATACCATATTGTGTGAAGACATATGAGTTAGCATTGCGAGAGGCAGATTGTATGAATGGTTACTCAAGGTCATTACTATGGTCAATGCTGAGGAAGGCAAAAGACAAGTCTTGGTGGCATCCCATGTCTAAAAGTTCAAACAAGTTGTGCTCCTGGGAGCTCATGGGCTCACTTTTTTTTTAGCAAACACTGGCTTTCAAAATATTTGTGATTCTGATGGGCCCTAGATGCAAATTTTGTTAATGTAGATTGTTAATTCCCCAGACCATAATATTGTCACCAGATGGTGGTTTAGCTAGGGCAAGAAAAAACAGTGGCTTGTAGTAAAGAGCAGAACTTGGACTGGGATTGTGTGACATAGCCCATGATGGGCACACATACTATGGACATGCATAATATCCTGTCTAATATGGCCAGCAGATCATGGGCCCATGGTAGAAATATCCTTGACTATGACAGATGGGCCAGGATAAATATTATTTCTGATGGAGATGGGTGGGCCGGGGGGATATCATTACTGATGGAGATGGGTGGGCCCATCTCAGTATATCTTTGGCTATGATGGATGGGCTGGGAGAAATATTATTTCTGATGGAGGCAGGTGTGCCGATGTAGGGAATATGTAGAGTAGATGAGTGGGCTAATGTACATGAATATTCTATAGACTGATGGGCTGAGGTAGTTGAATATAATGTATGTAGATGAGTGTATCAATGTAGATGTGCGGATGGATGGGTATGCTAAGGGTATTTGTTATCAGATATCTAGGTAGACCCAGACATACTGTTACAGTTGTATGTGCCCCTATACCTTTTCCTCTGTTTTCCAATTACATAACATGTACAACCATGGACTACCCTTCTCACGATACAGTCTACGAACTGGTGGTTGTAACTATGTGGCTCTGCCACATCATCTCTTATCTTGTTTGCTTTCTTGTATCGTCTTACACTCATGCCTTCCGTATTTGTCCCATCACTTACTTACTAGTTACAGTCTTGGTCTGTGCGCACATACTGGCCTATTTAAGCACAGTGTATTGTCTGTAGTTTCCTCACTTGAATCTTACTGGGTTTTACCTGGAATCTCCTTCGCTTGAGCTCTGCCACTCAAGTCGTCTGAATTGTCTTCTAAGTCTTAGCACTCCTGAGGTCTTAGTCTGAACACGATCTCGTATTTGACTCAGTTGGCCTAGTCCTTCTTTGACTAGTCTGTCTTCATCGTCTACTGAAGCATAGTACTCTTTTGTACTATGATGCTGATACCGAACGACTGTCACTCTCTTTTGAGTAGTCATGCTGCAACCAACCCCAGTCATAACACATACATTGAATTAGATGGGTAGGCCATGGGTGATATATCATATATTATATTAGATGGTGGGCCAAGGGTGTTATATGAAATATTATATTAGACAGGTGGGCCAAGGGTGTTATATAAAATATTATATTAGACAGGTGGGCCAGGGGTGGTATATAATATTGATGGGTAGGCCCAGGTGTATAATCCACTGTGGTAGTTGTATATCATCCAAATTGGAGGATGTAATAATTCAAAGTCACTGAGTTGACTTGCAGAATGTAAAAACTGGCATGTGAAGCTTGCATTGCCCTGAGAAGCCAGCCGGAGGTTCCAACTGCTGAAATTCGGGTAAAGCATACTGAGTGTCAGTGGAAGCAGGTACTCTCTTGACATGGACATTCATGGCACTCAAATCATCCTGTAGCATGTAGAAATCAGCATGCAAAGCTTGCATTGCACTATGAGATGCCAGCCAGAGGTTCCAACTACCAAAATTTGGGTGAAGCATATTGAGTTCCAGAAGCATACTGAGTTCCAAGACCCAGGTCTTGAGAAAAGAATATTGGATATCCAGGACACTTGCAATTATCTGCTATTTCATTAAGCAATGGGTGATAATAAATCTTTGAAAGCTCATATGATCCAAGGGCTCCCTTATCTGATCCTCACTATCTCCACCCACTGTAACAGCAAAGTCAGGACACCCAGGATTCAGGGTCTGATTCCCCATCAACTCAATCATGAATGCTTCTTTCACTTCTGAAGATCAAATAACCTTATGCAGGACTTGAACCCTGACTGTCACTCATGAGGCATGTGAATATACCAAACAGAAATTTAATGCAGAGAAGACAGGAGGAGACCCAGTGATACCTTCTCCTCACCTAGACACTGATCTGGTGATGGCATGTGATTGCTTGGTTGACATACTAATAAAGGCATATAAAAATCCCAGTGAGTCTTCCTGCAGATCCGGGAAATGTTAAGACCATACTCAATAGGTGAAGGATTCAGAAGGGCTTTGGCCTCAGTTTGTACATGCAGTTTATATACTGTAGGTACAGTGGCTCAAAAAACTGTCCACATGTTTTGACATTTTTCACTATCTATAATATTGTGTGAGAACAAACAAATGCCTCAAGGACATGCTGGTACCACATTGTAGCATGGC
>MU172930.1:298607-310183 GCA_016695475.1 Suillus decipiens | reverse complement strand
TCTATCCTCCATCCTATTGTAACATCCCTCACTGTTCTACTCTGGACTTCATCCAAGTAGTCTTGTCATCATCCCCTATCATCCAGGAATAGTTCCGGCACATTCCCATGCTTATCCAGAAGTCCTTCGGAGCTCTATTGAGCTATCCTACCCTAGAGTTTGTCCGGACTACATCCAGACTTCACCAGAACTCTCCCTAGGACTTCATCCGAAATTAAGAGGCAATACTCAGGTAAGGGGCACAGTGCACGAGCTGAGGTCAAAGCCCTTTATGATCCATTAACCCTCCGAGCAGGTCTCTAACAATAACACATATATCCAGCATATCGGCAAACATGCTATTAACAAAGCATTGGAAAGCCACTGGAGCATTTATAAGACCTTCCAGCATTACCAACCATTCATAGGAGCCATAGCGCATACAGAAGGAGGTTTTCCACTCATCTCCTTCCGCTATCTAAATGAGGTGGTAAGCAGAATGGAGATCAATTTTGGTATAGACTTTGGCACGGCTTGGAGAGTCCAGGAGGTCGGCAATGAGGGGTAATGGATATCAATCTTTCTTGGTAATCTGGTTAAGGCCACAGAAGTCCACACAAAGATGAAGGGAGCTGTCCTTCTTTTTGACAAACAGGACAGGGGCTTCATGAGGGGAAGACAAGGATCGGAGGAGTCCGGATGAGATGTTTTCATCAAGGAACTTCCAAAGGGCTTCAAGCTCGACTGAAGAAAGAGAGTATATGGTTCCAAGAGGTGGACTGGCCCCTTCCTCCAACTCAATTTTGAGGCCATAGGGTCAGTGAGGAGGGAGCTTCCTCACTTCATCCTTGTCAAAGACATCTGTGAACTCATGGTATTTGGAAGGGATTCTGGGGGGGTCTGGAGGATTGGATGTTGTGGATGTTATGGATGTTACAGATGTTACAGATGTGGATCGGAGGTTGACTTTGGATGGATGGAGGTAGATGCTGAATTGAGTGGATCCTTCTAACTTGCAGGCATGGCAAAATGCCACTGCATTTATCAGAGATATGTTAGGGACTGAGGTACCAGTGGAGGGTTCAGATTTGGTTGGAGGAGGAGTCTCTTCCACAGATGGGATGCCTGGAGGCAATGGAGATGTTGGAGAGGACATTTCTACCTTGGATGGGACTTCCAGAGGTAACAGAGATGTCAGATGAGAAGCTTCTGCCTTGGATGAAATGTCCAAAGGCAGCGATGATGTGGATAGGTCCAATGATGTTTCTTGTATAGTTGTCCAGAACTCAATGCTGCTCATTACCCAGTCAATCAATGGATTGTGTTGGGTGAGCCAGCTATATCCGAGAACAATATAACAAGAAGAATCCAAATGGGTAATGTAGAATATGTCGGAGGTGACTATGCTGGATGAAAATTGGACAGACAGTTCTATGGCTTTGGAAATATTGTTATTGCAGGTACCATCAAACAAACAGAGCGGTAGTGGAGGAATCTGATAAGTAGGGATTTTATGTTCTCGGACAAAACTAGTGTCTATGAAGCAGTGAGAAGAACCACAATCTATGAGGGCAGGAAATTCAGATATATTGGAGAAAAATGGAAGAGAGACGTATGGGCATAGAGAGTTCGGATCCAGAAGGGTTACAGCATTGAGTCATAGCTCTGTTGTATGGGTTGGGCCAATGCAACCCCCATCCCATACAGAGTCAAGAGGGTTGTGGGCTAATTTTTTGCCTCATCCAAGGCTTCCAGATCCACTTCTGGGGCAAGTGTTGTAGTATGACCCTTAGCTGCATGCAAGGTCAACTTGGTGCAGTTTTGGGCAGTGTGACTGGGCCTGCCACAGAACATACAGAGTCTTTTATCAAAACATCTCTGATGCTCCTCAGTGGTCAACTTTCCATCAGCTCCAATCCCATTAGGAAGGTCTGGGACCTTAGGAGTGGAAGAGGTTGCAGGATTGGGTTTTGTGGACCTAGTCATTTCAGATCTGGACAAGTTAGCATTTATCTGGTCAGATACCAACTGTCTAGGAGGGTTGGAGGGGGTTGATGTGACAGTCTAGCTGGTGCTAGCCTTGCATGAGTCCATTTCTATTATTTGTCTAGCTCCTATACCGAATAGTGCAACCACCCCTAACCCTAGCATCATCAATATATACAGTTACTGAGGTTACCGCACCCTTTCCGGACTACCATACCACAGTACTGAGACACATTTCCACAAGCCGATGCCCATCAAATGCCCATGCCATGCCAACTAGTTCCATTTGGTGCATAGTACATTCCCATTTACTGCTGCTGATCCCACGGCAAGCTTTATTACATGTAGAACGTGTGCCACAGCACATGCAGCACTATTACATATTGCTAGGGCTAAGTCTCACATACTCGCTACTACTCTCACCTATTGATTCTGCATACTTATGATGTATGATAAAAGACTGATGACTTCTCCTCTGTTGGACACTCCCCTTCTACCGTACAGTGGTAGGAGTAGTCACTTACAATCATTTTTATATCATATCATTCATTAGATGGGATTCCCATACTGCTACTGCTCTCGCTATACGCAATTATATTCTCTTTGAAATCCAAATATCTTTGAAGGATCCTTTGACATTGCTTGCTCTCAATGCTTCCCTTACCACTACCTTCGCTAAGCACCAGCATTCATTGGTACCCTCGGTTTCATCACTATCACACTATCACTCTTCACTGACCCCTGGTATACTGTGCTATCACAGATATCGGCATATGCTATCACCACGCTCATCATTAGTGACCCTCATGGCATCATTGGAATCACCAGTACTATTGGTATCTACCTTTTGTGTGGTGCTTAACATTGGCATCCATGGAAAGCACAGCACTATCAGCGGTAATGCTACCGCTAGCATCAGGATCACTTTATAGGAGCATCACACATCTTATAGCAGCGCTTGATAAAGTATATTCACCTGTAACCCCTCGGGTCGAATGTACTTGCACTGCAAGAATAGCAGCTAGGCAAGCACTTGACATATACTAGCTTAGGTGGTAGTTTGCTATCAGCTTAGCTAGATTGTAGTATTTACATCGATCTAATTTCCCGAGTGATTTCCCTCTTATGTTCCCAGTAACAGGCATCAATGGTCTGGGCGAGGGTTTTGAATTCTGAGAGGGTGGTGGGTTTACCCATGTGACTGATCTCATCTTTGATTCAGGCTGGAAGGCTATTATAGAACTGTTGTCATAGAGCTCCATCCCCTCATTTCCATACTTGGGAGGCAAGTGATTGGAATTCTACAATGTACTTGTTGATGCACTGCCTATCATGCATATGTAGTTGCTCTAGCTGCATTTCCACATCTCCAGATGGATCATGAGGTCCGAAGTTGGTTTGGAGCTCGAGCATGAACTTGGAGTAGTCATCCATCCAATCTGGATGGATACTATTCTTGTCTGAAAGGAGATCTGGTTCAAACCACTCGAGAGCCATTCCCTTGAGATAGGATTGGGTGAAGTTGACTTTAGTGCATCCAGAATGGAAAACATCAGGCCTGCTTTGGAAGTTGAGCTCACACTGGACAAAGAATGCTCAGAGCTTGCGAGGCTTGGATCTGTTGAAGGTATCTGGTTCCTGTATTTTGACCTTGCTATCATCTGAGGTGTTGTTATGATGGCTACTGTGAGCAAGATGGTTAATGGCTATGGATAGTTGAGCTAAGACCCAGTCTTGGGGGCTTAGATGGTCATCATCTTCTTCATTATCTGTGTACCCAATGTCTGGATCATCATCTTCATCATCTGGTGAATTATCATGCAACTCATCATCAAAACAGATGGTCAGGCATGGATTAGTATCTGGGTCATCCGTGTTCAGGGTTGGTGTAACCAGATCTGGTCTGGTCAGATGAGTGGAGATGCTTTGTCCTATGTCACTCATGCTTGCACGGTGCTGAGAGAAACTGGTAAAGGTTTGGATGATGGGTGTGGGGTCTTGTTGGATCGGACCAAGTCTGGCTCCTTGGAGGGAGTTCTGAGTTTTGCATGGAGGCATGATACAGATGGTTTCAGATATTGTACTCAGAAAAGTGTGAGTTTGAATATACTGTTAAGACCATACTCAATAGGTGAAGGATTCAGAAGGGCTTTGGCCTCAGTTTGTACACTGTGCCCTTTCCCAAGTATGCCCCTTACTTCAGAGGAGTATTATATGTCTGAGGATCTGAAGATGCTTGCATGATGGATCCAAAGGTCTGAAGGTATCAGATATGGTACATCCAAAGGGTATCCAGAACGTATGGATAGGAAGAGTACGTCCAAAGGGTATCCGGAGCATATGGATGGGTTCAAGATATAGGGCTAGTATCAGATGAGGTCTGTACTAGAAACTAACAGATATAGACTACCAAAGGTAGAGTCGGAAGTGTAGACTGCAGGAATCAATCCTTAGTCTCGGAAGATACTTAGAGCTAGGAGAGGCTCAAGTTTTGGAGGAATGGAATGAGCAGAATCTAAGATGATATTCAAACTAAGGTTCTCTAGAGTTGTACATGCAGTTTATATACTGTAGGTAGATAGTATGGATAATCAGCGAGTCCAGAACCAGAGGGCTATGCACAAAGTATAATGGAAGTCTATCAGTAAATGCACAGCAGATCAACAAACATGAGTCGGATACAGGTAATGGATCAGTGAGCAGGACAGGAATATACACAGCCAGGACACTGGTACAGGTAGATCACTAAAAGGGGATAGAAGCAAGCATGCACAGTGGACTTAGAACATGAGAAGCTAGGGGTTTCGGATGGGTGATCTGGATCAGATCTGTGGTCTGGATAGAAGCAGGATTGATCAGATCTGAGATCAGATGTATGGAATATGACAGTCCAGATGGAAGCAGGATCAATCAGATCTTGATTGGATCTGAGATCAGAAGTTTGGTCTATGACAGAAGTCCACCCTCTCTGACTGAAAGTTCCTTGACAGTGTCCTTTTCTATAAAGGCCAAGTGTATGTCTCCTCAGACCTATGTTGTCAGATACTTTTGTTGCACCACAACCACCTGACGGTGGAACACCCAGGCCATTCCACTACCAAATGGAACATTAAAAAGAGCTATTGGTGGCCTGGTGTCATATACTGGACTTTACACCCCACTTCCACTATGATATCCTGTCCAAATCCACATATCCAGACATATTCATCCAATCCCCACCCAATCCAGTTTACACATCCAACCCACACTTGTCCAATCTAATCCGAGACACTTGTCCAATCTATGTCTATGTCTGATCCATGTTCATATCCAATCCATGTCCATATCTAAAACTATTCCTGCACACCTGCACATTACCTCTTTTAGGATGTACCTGTGCCTCTGGCTCTTGGTTATCCCTGCATTTGCCTCTTGGTTATTCCTGCCTCTAGCTATTGGTTATCCCTGCCTCCATCTTGATAAGTCCTTCCATACAAGTCTTATCTCTGTGTTCATAACCTTGTGTTCCATTGTACTTACTATTATGTTTTCCATATACTTCAGACATAGCCTTGGACTATGCTTACTTACCTTCTGGCATGCTACCTACAGTATATATACTCATAGTGCAACTCCTGCAGATCTCAGTCTGATTATTGTTGATATTCTTACTTATTCTGCTGTATATATAACTCTGTTTCCATTCTCACTTGGGCTTCAGCCCTTGTAAGTCTCTGGCTCTGGACTATGGGAGTACTCCCTAGTCTGGAGCCTTGACCCTCCATCATATAATCACTTTTGGACTTCATCTGATTGTAGTCTGTCATCTGCTTCACCTTTGACTCTACCTGCAGTAGTCTTACTCTGTTTGTTTCTACTCCAGACCTTGTCTGAAGTAGTCCATACTCTCTCTACATCACATCCAGACCTACTCCTCTATAGTAGTCATACCCTCCCCTTAGATCCACAGAGCTCCACTACTGCATCCATCCATCCTGTTATATTCCATACATCTGATCTCAGATCCTATCCAGATCTCCCATCTAAAAGTTCCTACTTCTCACACTCTAACTCCCTTGTGGACATCTGCATCTACCTCCTTTTGGCAATCCTTCTGTCTCCAGTATTCTGGCTATATATATTTTCCTCCTGCTTATTGATCCATTACCTATGTCTTATTTCCAACTCATGCTTATTGATCTGCTGTGCATTGACTAACAGACTTCCATTATACATTGGACATAGCCCTTGGTCCCAGACTTGTTGATTATCCATGCTAGTTACTTACAGTATATAAACCACTTGTAAATCTCCATAGAACCTTAGTTCAAATATCATCTTAGATTCTGCTCATTCCATTCCTCCAGTGTCTTGTTACTTAAGGGTCTTATATAGAACATGTATACAGTGACAACACAACTGTACAGGGATAAAACTTCTTGTCAGTCCTTAAGTATATGGTCTCTGACTTTTCTACTTCATGGGAGATAACGTGCTGAGTTCTTGGGTGGGTATGTTTCAATGGTCTTTCTTCTTTATATGTAGGTACTGATAGGAAGTTTCTGTATTCTGGATTTATATTAGGTATGTTTCACCCTAGTAGTTCCTATTACAACCTATGAAAGTCTGTTTCAACTTTGTTGTGTTCTTCTAGTTTGTGTCTTCCTTCCTGATGAAAGAAAGAGTCTTGGTTTGTTAAATATAAAGCTTAGTTGTACAGTTTACAAGTTATATTTGTTATATAGTCAACCACAGTTGGGTAGTATATAACTTAGATAGATGGTCTCTTAGTTTTAACTTCTAGGCACTAGTTTTGCCTTCACTTTAATCTTATGTAATCTCACTCATTTCTGAGAATATATTGTAAAGTGGGTCTAGTATTACCTTCACTTTAGGTCTTAGTTTTATTCTCACTAGTTTTGAGATTCTGAGTGTAAAGAGGGAAGTTTTTTATTACATGCAAAAATGGGGTCCTTTTATATCTTTTTGGAATCCCCTTACTAAGCATGATTCATCAGCTGGATTGGTAAGAAGATAGCTTACAAACCAGACCATGTGACATGATGAATCAGCCACTTACTAAGTACATCATAAATACAGTTGTAATCTTACAAAGCATGACAGAAATAAATGAGTCATCTCATGATCTATATGAAATGAATTTTCCTACTTACTAAGTATATTACAAATAAGGTTCAAAATCTTACAAAGACTTAACATTCATGACAAAACATGATGAGTCAACTCTGAAAGTCTTTACAAATCAAAATTGTTCATAGAGAAAAGATTCTAGAACAAAATAGAAAGTGATAGAATATGAAAGAATCATACTAGGAAAACATAAAAGTGGACAAATAAATCAATGAAAAATCATAGGGTAATTTGAGAGTAGTATATAGCCTCAGCCATTAGATACTCTCATCATGGTAGTCATGGTATGAATCATATACCATGTATGACACCAGACTTGAGTTACTTCTAACTCTAGTTATCTTCTGAGGCTTAGGATTGATTCCTATAGTCTTCTTACACTCCACTACTCCTACCTTCAGACTACTCCTACCTTCAGACCTCCATACCTTTGGACCTTTGGACCTTTGGACCTTTGGACCTTTGGACCTTTGGACCTTTGGACCTTTGGACCTTTGGACCTTTGGACCTTTGGACCCCTGGTCCTATGGTCCTGTCCTATTCTACCCTCCAACCTTTGTGGATCATCTTTCACCTATTCTATTCTGGACTTTGTCTAAGTAGTCTTACTATTATCACCTGTCATCCAAAAATAGTTCCAGTGCATTCCCATGCTCATTCAGAAGTCCTTTGGAGCTCTATCAAGCTATCCTGCCCTAAAGTTCATCTGGACTCTGTCCAGACTTCACCAGAACTCCTCCTAGGACTTCATCCAAAATTAAGGAACAATGCTTGGGTAAGGGGCACAGCATATGAGCTGAGGCCAAAGCCCTTTATGATCCATTAACCCCCTGAGCACAGTTCTAACACCCAGAATGGGCACCTACATTTGAAAATATGTTGATGGCTGCACTACTTGCTAGCGAATAAAGGTGGACACCCATCCAGTAACTCCACCTCTGAACCCAGTCCCCTCAACTTCACCCCAACCCTTCCCCCAGGTCTCCATTGACCTTATAACTGACCTTCCTGAATCTGCTCGCTATGATTCTATCATGGTCATGGTAGACCATGGTCTTACAAAGGGGGTAATTTTCTGTCCTTGCAAGAAAACCATCACTGTAGAGGGAGTAGTCCAACTGTTACAGTCATATGTGCCCCTATACATTTTCTCTCTTCTTGATTACATAATGTGTATGACCATGGACTACCTGTCTCACAATATGGTCTATGAACCGGTTGTTGTACTTACGTGGCTCTGCCACGTCATCTCTTACCTCTTCTGCCTTCTTGTATTGTCATACACTCATGCCTTCCATATTTGTCCCTCTACATACTTATTCATTTCAGTCTTGGTCTGTGTGCACATACTGGCCTATTTAAGCACAGTGTATTGTCTGTAGTTTTCTCACTTTAATCTTACTGGGTTTTACCTGAAACTTCCTTTGCTAGAGCTTTGCAACTCTAGTCATCTTGAATCATCTTCTAAGTCTTAGCACTCCTAAGGTCTTAGTCTGAACACAATCATTGTATTCAACTCAGCCAGTCTAGTCCTCTCTATGACTATACTGTCTTTGTCACTTACCTCTGAAGCATAGTACTCTTTTGTATTCGATGCTGATACTGAACGACTGCCACTCTCTTTCGAGTAGTCATGTTGTGACCAACCCCAGTCATAACACCAACTTTTCTTTAAGAAAGTATTCTTGAGATTCAGGCTTTATGACAAAATCATCTTAGACTGAGGCTCACAATTCACCTCAAAGCTAGCTTGCAAGCTAGGATGACTTCTTGACTATTAAGTTGCACTCTCTATGGCCTATCATCCCCAGACAGATGGCCAGACAGAACAAATGAACCAAGAACTAGAGACCTGTCTCAGGATCTACTACTGAACAACACCCACAGAATGGGCAAAGCATGAACACATCCCCATTCTATCTCATGATGGGATATGAACCACAAGGCATCCCCTATGCATTCCCCAACTCTACCCTTTCTGCCATAGAAGACCACATGCAGATGCTTCAGAAGATCTGTGAAGAAGCCCTTACCTGCCATGCACTTGTGCAGCAATGGATGTTGGACTGAACCCATGGGAAGAAGTATACTCCATGGAAGATAGGCAATAAGGTTTGGCTTAGCACAGCCAACCTAATCACAAAGCTTCCATCAAAGAAGCTTGTCCCAAAACAATATAGACCATTTGAAATTGTCAAGATCCTTTCCCCCATCACATTCAAACTGAAACTCCCAATATCTTGGAGAGTTCATAATACATTCCATGCCTCTGAATTATCATCCTATCAAGAGATGAATGTGTACAGTGTAAAGACTACAATCTGGCTAGAGTGATAGTGGACTACCACCTAGACTAGTATATGTCAAAGCCTTGTCCAGCTACTACACTTGTAAGACAAGAACATTTGACCTGAGGGGGATGCTAGTTGGAAATAGTTCATATTGCCTAAGATGCTGTCTGAGATGGTCACTGAAGATAGCAAGATAGGGGCTGATGATAGTGGGATAGTTGCCAAAGATATCAAAATGGTTTCTGAAGGTAGTGTGATGTATGATGAAGCTATGCATGGCATGGGAAAATGTTACTAAGCAGTAGTAGAGCAATATAGCAGCATAGTAAAAGTATTGCATGCATCAAGACAAGGATTTATTATGATTTTTAATAATGATTGTATTTCATATAAGGATTTAAAACTATACCAAAAGGTAATAGTGACTTCTCCTACCAAGTGTACAGTAGAAGGGTAGTAAAGTACAAGTCTTGGTAGGTAGGAAATTATATACCTAAGTAATAGCTACAGAGATGGAAGGGATAGGAAAACCATGCAGCAGACATGTAATAAGGATGTACTATATGTTACAAAACATAAGGCAAAGAAATTTACATACAAGCAAGGCTAGGTAGACATAGGACAGAATGGAATTCTTGAGCTTTAAGGCTGCCTAATGTGTTTTGGCAAGTTGCTGGAGCTGCACACAGTGCAGGAAAGTTGCTATGGGGTGGCTGCTAAGCAGCAATGAGGCTACCAGAGCTCAGAATGGAACCAGAAATAGGGGTAATGCAGGTAAAATGGGCTTGGTAAGGGATAGGAAAGCTGAGGGCTAAGGATAATGATAGGAAATGCTCTCAGCTTGATACCTATATGATAATAGGGTCATGTGATCCTATAGTGAGTTTGACTGCCACAATGGACCAAACTATGCTAAGCCCCCACCTGACATTGTCAATGGGGAAGAACATTATGAAATTGAAGCTATTCCCCAGCACAAGGGAGCTGGCAATTGCTGCCACTACTTGGTGACCTGGGTAGAATACCCAGATTCAGAGCAAACCTGACTCTTGGAGAAAGATTTAGGATCTGCAGCAGAAATCCTAGAGGACTATAAAAAATGGGTGAAGCTGGCAAGGAGACTCATTGCCTCTTGATTCCAGACCATGACCACCTACCAGCATGTCTCAAGATTCATCTGTGTCTTCCTCCTCCTCCCTATCCTCCACCTCTTCCATTGCCTATTCAAACTTCTTTGCTCTCCCTGAAACCCCTGAACAGATCTAGTTCATGTGGGAAGCCATCATCCTTGACCTACAGTATGCTATGTGGTTGGACTCTTATGTCTCTTGTACCAATGACTTTATTTTGAAGGAGCTGATTCTCATCTTTAGGATGGCTGAACTCCTTGTCACACCTAGCATGGTATGCAATCTGTCCCTTGCTATGTGTTATGTACAAGGCACCATCAAGAAGGCTGCTATTAGGCTTCTTGGTACCAAGAACTTTTCTGATGTTATCTTGAAGCTTGATGTAGAATGCAAGTTTAACTTGTCTCCTGATGATCTGTTGGTTGTCTCCAGACTTTGCACCATCACTGGTGATGAGATCACTTTGGACCCTGTGTAGCTCCATAGGCTTCCTGTTGCATTCATTCCTTCACCCCCACCATCTCTTGCCTCTACTGAGTCATCCAATGACTATAAAAACTACCCAATTAACCTTCATTATGAGGTTCCCCAGAATGCTACCTTCATAGAAGCATTAGCAGCCACCATTTCTGATGCCAATGACAAAGCAGTCATTGCCACCACTTTCTCTCCCTCTCTTGAAATGCATATTCTTCAGGAGTATACCATGTTGGAAAACATCCCCAAGCAGCCTCTGCCTGCTTCTCTGTCATCATCCCCAGAACCCATTCCAGTGCCCACACCATGGGTTGAACCAACTTCTCCCACTTCCTCAAAGTCAATTCCTTGCAAGCATCATCACCAGAAATGTGCTGTTGAAAACATCATCTTGTCATTCAGATTAGCATCCATAGCTGGTATCCAACTCCATATCTTCCCTTGCCTAGAGCAGGCTGACTGTTACAATCGTCGTACGCCCCTATTCATTTTCCTTACTTGCTTATGTCACAATTACCTTGTTGGTTGTATTCTCCTATGGTCAGATGACCATCATCTTTCTCTCACAGTCACTTGACTGTAC
>MU172930.1:239267-276688 GCA_016695475.1 Suillus decipiens | reverse complement strand
TTTTTGTACCTTCAGACCCTTGGTCCTATGTTCCTACGGTCCAGTCCTATTCTATCCTCCATCCTATTGTAACATCCCTCACTGTTCTACTCTGGACTTCGTCCAAGTAGTCTTGTCATCATCCCCTATCATCCAGGAATAGTTCCGGCACATTCCCATGCTCATCCGGAAGTCCTTTGGAGCTCTATTGAGCTATCCTGCCCTAGAGTTCGTCCAGACTACATCTGGACTTCACCAGAACTCTCCCTAGGACTTCATCCGAAATTAAGAGGCAATACTCAGGTAAGGGGCACAGCGCATGAGCTGAGGCCAAAGCCCTTTATGATCCATTAACCCTCCAAGCACGTCTCTAACATAGTCCAAATATCATCTTAGATTATACTCAACCTGCTCTTCCAGACTTGAGTTCTATCTGACTCTAGTCACCTTCCAAGACTTGGGATCAAATCCAATAGTCCATATCTCCAACTCTACCTTCAGGTAGTCTATTTCCATTAGCTTCTAGTTAGGACCTTGTCTGATACTAGCCTTATACCTTGTTCCACCCTCATATTCTGGATACCCTTTGGACGTAACATATTTGCTACCTTCAGATGTCCAGATCTGTCATGCAATTGCCTCTGGGTCATTGGATGTATATCCTCCCTCTGAAATAAGGGGCAATACTCAGAAAAGGGGCACAGTGCATCAACTGAGGCCAAAGCCCTTCAGATCCTATATCCTTGAGTACAGTCTTAACAACATCACAAAAAATCAACTGGTAGGTAGGATGTTGTACCATCATTGATAGGAGTCTACCCAGCAGCTTCCCATCAATGAGCAAGCACCCACTAACTAAGTTGAAGTGCATAGCTTGTGGTAATTGAGAACCCAAAGGTGCAGTTTGCAAAGCAAGCCAACAAGAATTTGGAGCTGGCAATGCTCTCCAATGAGTCCCTTGTCTGTAATTGCCCCAAATCTCTGTCATTGCATAATCAAAACTCTCCCTGTGAAACTCTGCATATTGACAAATGACAGGTTCTAATGCATGGCAGCATCTCATGTCTTGCTCTAGCAGTAGCTTGGAATATTGTGGAAGACTATCCAGTTGGCTTGGAGAGTTGTTATGATCATGATTACACAATATGCAAATACCTTGATGTCATCATGCAATATTGGAAGCAACAAAGTGTCTCTGTTGATATCAAAGGTGCTACAACAATTGACTGCCATATCACAAACACATCCTTGTAATGCCTGGCTGGCCATCTCATTGTTGCCACTGGTTTGCATTTGTCTTGATAGTTGTGTCAGCAACCTAAAAGTCACAGTTCATATCTGCTGAAGGAGTGAATGTCTATGCCTTTTGATACTGTCTTCCTGAGTTGAGGACAAGATGCAACACACAAACATGATAATAGTGCTGATTGTGATGCCTTCCAACCAATTTCCTTCAACACTTGCCATCAAATCCTCTATCTCTCCAAGTAATGCATTCATGAAGGGCACACTGTTCAGCTCCTTGTGCCAAATAAAGTTGTCATCAGATGAAAATGGGCCAGCCTGTAAGATAGTTTGCACCAATAGTAGATGGACTTCATCACATCAGAAATTGAGTGTTTTTGCACAGAGTTCTCATAGTACATTCATCCACTGCAAGAGGGGTCCACTTCATAAGGTTCCAAATGCAATGAATTCATGGATAGTCATGTCATTGTGACAATCAGCTTAATTGGCTATGACTTCATTTGATATATAGGATGTCCCTGCAATGTATCACTGCAAACCATGATATGGTCCATTGGAGAGCAGGTGCATGACTTGCTAGAATCATAATGCTGTAATACATTGGCCACCTATGTGACTGTGACTGTATCAAAAGGCTGGAATACAAGCCCATTATTCACACAGACACTGTTGACATCCTTTGTGGGAATGTGAACATCCTTATAATGGCATCTTATGAATGGTTTGGCATCCAATGCCAAAGTCAGCCTCTGCCTTGGATGGCACTAGCAATAACACTGCAATGCAGGATAGTTCAGCAGTGTTATGAAGGTGTTAGTACATAAGATTGCTTCTTGTGGAGTACAAACATCAACAAGGACATGGAATGTCATAGATCTCCACATGTCCAATGCGATGGGGCATCCTAGCTCAAACACCACCATGATTGCCTCATTTTCACAGGCTGGTAGTGGCCACTCATGAACTGTAATATTCATCAACTGTATCTCCTTTTCCAAACAACACTTGGCACAGTGCTTGTGCTTATCCATTTTCTTGCCACATGAGGAGACACAGTATGTATGCAATAAGTCTTCTGCATGCTTCTTTTTGTCAGTGTACCTTTGGTTGATGGTTTGGAGCTTGATCAATTTCTCCCCCTGCTCATTCAAAGCTTCTGCCTCAATGTGAACCTTCAGATCCTATATCTTGGATGACTGGTGAAAATATTATGCAGCAAATGATTTGTTATTGTTGGTAAACAAAAACACTGACAGATGGCTAGAAGCTTGACAATGACAAGCTTTCAGGTAGGCATGCAATTTATTCAAACAATCAAGGGCAGAAGCATTGCAGATAAGAAGACACTCT
The DNA here is from genome assembly GCA_016695475.1 of Suillus decipiens. Classification (NCBI taxonomy): domain Eukaryota; kingdom Fungi; phylum Basidiomycota; class Agaricomycetes; order Boletales; family Suillaceae; genus Suillus; species Suillus decipiens. The sequence continues at coordinate 274,111 of MU172930.1, read as the reverse complement.
CAAAAGGTCAATGGGATTTTGGGAGAGTATTCTGCTAGGAGTGATATTTGTCCAATGATGATCTTATTTATGGCTACCCAGAGCTCAAAAAGGGTGGGAAGCATGATAGATAAATTCTCTTGGCTTCCTCCATAAGCTGCAGTTGCTCTCAAGAAGTATGCAATGGCACATGCCTCAATTGAGACACATGCAGAATTAGTACTCTGGAATGGAATGCATACCAACCAGTCATCAATCCCTAATCTAATAGTGGTCTCAAAATCCTGCAAGGGCAAGAGATGGTTCTGCAGCATAAGCAGCTATCAGGAAGCTGGCTTCAGCATCAAGGAAATTATTGATTGTTCCATGCATGTAGTGGTCAGGATTGAATGTAGTTATTTCAGTAGGCAAATGCTTGCTCTGCAAAGCTTGGCATATGTACTCTTGGCTCATGTTCAAGGAAAGATGGGTATCTTATAAGACTCAGAGGGTCTCAGGTGCCCAAAGAGGTGAGGCCCATTGCATGTTCTGAACAAATCCCCATCTTTCCTCTAGGACACTCCTTACATTTCTAGTGACAACAGTAACCATCTGTGATAACTCCAGAGAAGCAGAGCATCCAAGCTTGAAAAGATGGTGTGCAATTTTTGCCAACATGAAATGTAAGATGTCATTCAACAGGTCAAAGCACCTGTGCCCAATGGTTGCTAGGTATTCATTTCCAATTATAATACTATAGCTTATAGTTGCAGAACTTTTACATGAGATTTGAGGGCTACCATTGGATGATTGTCAAGGCTGTATATGGGCATTCACTTGAAGAATGACACAAGCAACAATCACAGGCTCAGTTTTGAGCCTGAAGATTTGATGCAACCAACAGCAGAATCTGCTTATCAAAATTCTTCTTCTTCTTCATGATTTGGTACTCACTAGTCTCAAACATTCTCAGCACCAACATCCTCAATCTACCTTCCTTCCCTCTCCATCACAGCAACAGACCTTCCTCCAAACCTCTCCATTGTACCTTGCACAACTTCACAGATGGCAGTAGGCATTTTGTTTGAAGAACTGTCATAGGAGCTTGGGATTCATTGTACATTAGTTAAAATCTAGACCCACCCTGAGATGATAAGGATACCATGTTGCTCCCTTAGCGTAGTCCAAATATAACTGTGCATCCTTATCTTGCATATACATCCATTTGACACCTGCTGGTGTATCATGAGAGCATGCAGTGTGGTAGCAGAGTTTGTGTTCTTCTGCATAAAATCCTTGTGTTAAGTGATCATGCTGATCCTTGTGTGCAGAACAGTAACCAAAGTATAAGGTAGTACCTGGGGTCATCAAAGATCAGAAAGGATCAGCTTATATACAAAGATGGCTAAACAGACTGGTTAGTATCCCTGCATTGTTCAATGGCACCACACATAGGTGCAATGCCTGTTCCTGGACCAAAACAAGTACACTCTGTGCTCATTTTGTCGCTGTAATACTGGGCCTATGTGATTCAGGATAATGGTACAAATCTTGCTGGTGATCATCAAATCTAAAGTTTTAGCCTTTGTGAAGGCAGATGAGTAGGCAAATAAATAATGAATGAATTCTTAATGATCTGAGCTTGATGTTGCTCATTGTCAGGCCCATGAGCTGCTTTAGAATAGCATACTTGAAGATGAAGAGGTCACCAGCACAGAAGTAGGCTATCATTGGCTCTAGTATCCCTTGGGCACACCATCATAACGGGGAGAGTGCAGTCATTCCCCCATGTCAGACACGTTTGTCAAAGTACGACCAAACTCAGGTGTACAGGGAACCCATAGATAACGCATAATGTACAATAATTGTAAACTACTCTTAGAGCCTGTTCGGATACTCCCTGCAGCCAACATTTGCTTGTAAATGTTGACACCACATTCATTGGCATTGGAAGCCGAGATGTCGGAGATTGAACTTTGCAGCCTTTGTTATCGCCTAGATAGAATATCCCCCGTCATACCATGGCTCACCCAATAGATCAAGCACACCTGGCTGTGCTAATGATGGATCCTCGACCAGAGATCCGGGAACGAATTCAAAGACTCTGTCCTTTGATTATCGGTGTTATTGTTAATGCAGCGTGTAATGCGGTGCAGACACTATATCCCAAAGACCGGGAACCATACCATACATCGGCTTTATCTGGGCAGGACTGGGTTATCGAACTACTCACAGGTCACCCTGAACGAATCAGGTGTGAGCTCGGTATGCATGTTGGTGCCTTTGCTGAGCTTATTGATGAGCTTCGGACCATGGGTCATTCGGACTCAAAATATGTCTCGCTCGAGGAACAGCTTGCAATCTTCCTCTATGCATCTGTCACTGGCCTCTCAATCAGACATCTTGCAGAGAGATTCCAGCGCTCGAATGATACGATTTCACGGTAAGCAAATCTTTTTTTTGAGAGATACATCTAATAGTACATAGTTATTTCCGCAAGATGCTTAACATTTTCACAAGTGACCCGCTCTATTCAAAATATGTTCAATTTCCAGATGGTTCGGTCCCTTCCAAAATCAAGAACAATCCGAAATTCTGGCCATTTTTCAAAGACACAATCGGAGCAATTGATGGCAGTCATATCCATGTCACGCCCAAGGCTGCCGATCGTCCTGTCTATCGTAATCGGAAGGGATTTGTGTCGCAGAACTGCCTCTTTGCGTGTGATTTCGACTTGAACTTTACATACGCACTCACAGGGTGGGAAGGGTCAGCAACGGATGCACGCGTCTATGAGGATGCATGTTCTTTCAACTTTCATACTCCTCCCGAGAAGTATTTTCTTGCCGACGCAGGTTATCCTCTACGTCCTGGCCTGCTTGTGCCTTACCGAAATGTGCGTTACCACCTTGCCGAATGGGGTCGTGCGAGCACAAGGTAATTTTTTAGTTTGTTTTCAAGATGGCATTCTAATCTACGTTTTACAGGCCTGAAAATAAAGAAGAACTGTTTAATTTGAGGCATGCGTCTGCGCGGAATGTTATCGAGCGCATCTTTGGCGTTCTGAAGCAACGTTTTCGCATTCTTCTTCTACCACCTGCCTACGCTATGGAGATCCAGGCACAGATTCCAGCAGCACTTTGCGTGTTACACAACTTCATTCACGTGCATGACCCTAGTGAGAGTAATATTCCTATTGACGATGAAGATGGTGAGGTGGATGTAGGTGCAGAGGATGCTGTTGCTGATACCCGGGATGCTGAGGATGCTACCGCTATGGAGGAAGATAACGAGCATGATTTTCGTCAAGCTGCTGAATTGCACGATCGCATTGCAGAAGCTATGTGGGCTCAGTATCAACGGGTTGTTCTGGAACGGGGCTTAGAAGCGCTTGATATCACAGAGGATGAGGATGAGAACGAGGACGAGAACGAGGACGAGGAATGATGATATAGCACCGCTATTTCATAGTTTACTCAGATGTAAACAAAACATATTCATAGTGAACACAATGTGAATGTCATTGATGGTACATAGCGGTGATACATGGTATTGAAACGGTTAACGATTGTAAGCGATTGTGTGACTCAACCCATCATTTCATCAGCCTGAGGCGCAGTGTGATCTTGCTGGCCAACGAACTTGGGAACTGGCTGGCCAATCATCTTCTCAACAAAGGCACGTCTTCTGACGCCATCATTCATGGTGATATAAAACTTGAGAAAATGTTCATTGCCCTTCTCGCCAATGACGCTGATGAGCAAAGCCTGTTGGTCCACTGGAATATCAGCATCTTCACCCTCTAAGATGGCAACAGCGCGTGTGACTGAGTCATCGGTGGCACCCGTTCCTCCTCTCATGAATGTCTCAAAGACATCAGTCATCCGGTTGATACTACCTTGCATCCCCACCACCGCAGCAGCTGGAGTGATCTTTGCAGCCTTTGCGATGCTGCTGATCTTTGCATGGCGGCTGTTCTGGGACTGCGCCGGAGTCCGCGCCTTCTTGGATGGGGGAGCTGATACTACCAAGGTGGTAGACGGAGGTTGCATGGACATATGACTGGATCCAAATGATGCCATCTCAATATCCGTCAATGCTTCAGCATATGGGCGTTTGCCAGCATTTGAGCTAGCAGCAGTAGAAGAAGCAATGCCCGAGGTGGCGGATGAAGAAGCAATGGCTGAGGTAGCGGGTGAAGAAGCAATGGCTGAGGTAGCAGATGAGGTAGCGGTATTGTGATGAGGGATGGTAGCAGCGCCAGCTGCAACAACAGCATTGGATGTCCCCCCAGGCTCATTGTCAGTGTTGACAATGGGAGGAGCCATGCCGCCTGGGTGAAAAGCATGCCGGCCTCTAGCACCACCCAGCGGAATAATGGCCTGCATTTTTTCAAATTGGTCCCATCCCTTGTTGCGGAATTGGCGCATCAGAGGATTTTTCTAGTAATATATGAGCTTGAAGACAAATCAGAAATGATGAGGGTGCACACACCTGGATATATGTTCCCCATACATTTTCCGCTGCTGATCCCGCGATCCCTGCTCCATTCTGATTGTCCCAATGAACCCCTGTCTGGTTACGATACTTCTCGATAGCATTGAAGATACTTTTAAGCTAAGGATCACTCATCAGTTCATGATCAAACAAGAAACAACTCTAGACATACCGATGTCCACTTGTTTCGGACTGATTTGGTGGTCTTTGGTGGACCCATATGAGTTGTTGCGAGATCCTCGTTGTTGTTGATATAGTCTGCAGCATCTGCCAAGACCTTGGTCTTGAAGTTGCCTCCTCCTTCAGCATTTGAGCGATGTTCATACAGATAGTCGACAAGTGCGGTGATCTCGCTGTCACTCCACTGAGCATGGGGGACCTTGCCTTGATTGCTGTGTACTTCAGGCTGGGCCATAAGAAGAGTAGTGTATTGAGCACAGATGGCAGTAATAAAAACAGCACCAGCAAAGAGTTTCCCCTGCTGTTCAAGCGTTAGGTGAGGGTGATCATCCATCGATAATGATATGTACAAGTGTGAGGTAGGTAAAATTTAAACTCCGATATCTCGGGTTCCAATGCCGATGAATGTGGTGTCAACATTTACAAGCAAATGTTGGCTGCAGGGAGTATCCGAACAGGCTCTTATGTACTGTAAAATATTAGTGCTTTCGGACGGGTTTCTACATAACCGAAACATTATAAATCTTGCTGCGCGCTTTGTCAGTTTCGAGCTCCGAGTTGCCGGTATACTCTAAATCCAACAAGTACCAGTGTACACCATCAGCATAAGTGTGATATCTTGTGCACGCGCATTGAAATATTGATGATCAGACCCGAAGGATCAGGGGCACTAGCCAAGCAGAATGGCGTATATTAGACTAATACAGCGAACGTTTCAATATTTGGGCCATTTTGAACTCTTGAGTCAAGGCAGAAGTTGGAGAAGAGTCAACGTTAACTTGGTAATTTCCATGGTGGACACTATGTAGTATATAAGAACATAATTGACGTTCTACCTAAGATAACAGTAACCCGTGGCTACTTAAGATACAAATCCGTGAATGTTGGTTACAGACCAAGTAAAAATGAACCCTATCGGTGGGTCAGCATAAAGGCCACCCCCCCCTCCCCCCCGTAAAATAGTACCCTTGACAATAAAAGAACATCCATCGAAAAAATAATTAAACAGACGACACCGCTCACCATCCCTATTCGACCTCCAATAAGTCCTCCCCGAAATCCTCCATCTTGATAATGCGGAACCTATCTTTCCACGGCGTACCCTCCCCAAACTCCTTCTTCCAAGCACGGCTCAGGCCCTCCTCCCATGCGTACAGCTCTACACGCCACCCCTTCTTCAGTGCAATTCGTACAGGACCAAGGAAGCCCTGGTCGCTGAACTGCCCAACGTTCCCATCACCCGTTGCTAGCACTATTGTCGCACCCGGGCGCGGCACGTCCGCATCCGCGATCGCCTGGTGCAGCTTCAGCTGCAACAGCTCATCGACGCCCTGCTCCCGGTAGCGAACACGTCCGTTGCGGCCGCCACTCCCAGACGCAGTCAAGCCTGTACCTCCGCTCCCACCTATGCCTTTGTCAGAGTCTGATGACGCTCGCGTGTGTCCCTTGCGCCATGATTCTGCATTGGTGTTGGCACTTGGTGGGCGACGGTACTGCCCGTTCCCACCGTCTGGCACGCGCACAAAAATGCAGACTTCGTACCCGAGCTGTTCGGCTGTGTCTGTTGGTTGATACAGCGGGGATGAAGTAACTAGGCACCGCCGCGTGATGGGGCGTCCGCGTTCAAGGAGGAGCGCGAGGGCTGCATGGGAAAGGCGTAGCTTCCTACCCGAGTGAGAGGCATGACGGCGAGCATAGGTTAAGAAACCAATGAGGATATTCGAGCTGAACTGATACATTAGCAGCCATTGGATTCAAATGACAAAAAATCTCACTGGTCGATAAAAACATGAATCAAAGAATCTCTAGGTCGTGGTGCTGGACCCCTAGGGTCCGAGAAGTCAGAATCAGCACCGCTGAAGTCCTGCGTGAGTAACGCCGTAATGCGGTCGTAGTCCTCCGGGAACTTGAGTCGTAGCTTATGGGCAAGGCAGCGTAACTTAAGAATTTGAGGATTGGTGGGTATCTGTGATAAGTGCAATGATGGGGTAGAACGACTGTGGCGCAGCCCATCTAATGATGACTTGGGTGCAGGTGTCGAAGGAATGGTGACAGCAACATTATCGCCAGAAGACGACGACTCTTCTGTCTCAGGTTCGGGTTCTGGGTTCGAGGAAACAGCGATAACCTCGGTTGTCCCGGATATACCTAGTACCGTGCTGGTTCCTATGGTGTGACCTGTGCTCTCCTGTTCCCTATTTTCTCGATCTCGCTGCAGAGTTTGAATTATCCTCGCTTTCTTTCTTCTCCTCTTTCGTGTACGGCGAGGTTCTGTCTCGTTCCTCCAAGCACCATCGCTCGTAGAACTATCTTTGCCTGTGCCACGATCACGGGCAGCAATTCTGGCACGCTCTGCAGCAAGGAAGGAAAATGCACCACCAAGATCACCAAGACTGGGTTGGTCACCCAAGTCAATATCACCATCAGAAAGCGAATGATCGTGACTCAGATCCGCATCCGAATGATGAGACGGTGATCGACTAGGTGTTGTAAACGTGAATGTGAGCGGTTCAAGCTCGCCTTCCGTTTCCTCTCCGGAGTCATCAAAGTTGTGGTCAGGATTTGGAAGATGAGGACTTGCGGTCATGCTGGTCAAGGCCGAGTGTGTGTGTGAGGAGCTCGAGGATGCGAGATAAGACGCCAGCATACTCTGATTCCATACCGTAGAGCCTTCTATAAACTCCGAGTCCGTCGGAAGTGAAGAGAGCGTGCTAGCTTCGGTAGATGGTGTATCAAGTTCTGTGTGGAAGTGGGCACCTCCTCGAGGAGGCACGAGTGGCTGGAGGTGGTTGAGGGCCCTAAAGACGGTGGTAAAAGCGCCAAGGTCGGGTGACTCTGACGCCCACAAATCAAAGTTGATCATATCAGATGGTACTTCACCAAAATGGAATAGAGAAGATCGCGATGGCGATGACTCACCATCTGACGTTGCGTCACTAGCAGCTGAATAGTTGGAGAAAGGACTGATTGGAGTCGGCGAATTGTTTGTCGTTTCAGAGCTGGAGAGGATCGTGGACATGAAATAAGGTTATTTGACGCAAATTGATACAGATGGTGATGCAGTAGTGAGTTAGATAGCCAAGGCTGTATGTCGTTGACTCGAAAATATATCGTCAAACGGGTAAGAGCTGAGAGAGAGAAGAAAGAAATGAAAAATAAGGGTGATTGATATAAAAAAACAGTGTGGACGGAGCTATAGTATGGCTTAGGGAAACGTGCTGGCAGCGTGCATCTCAGGCTCAAGTGGCGGTAGTGGTTATGGCCACTTCATGAGTTGGTCACCTAATTGATTGAGTGTGATTTTAGACTCACGTGATCAGTCGCATTCAAGTTGATTCTGATCAATTCATAGCACTGCTCGTACATCCTGCAATATGAAGGTCGCAATAAGTACAAAAGATGCAAGAGGCAATATGAATGACCGCTAATGATAATTTTGAGTTCCACATGTAATTTTAGTGCTGATATTACATGTACAGGTAATTTGACAATGAGATGAAGAATCAAGATGAAAACAAAGACTTTAATAGGCATTGTATTCGTTTTGTAAACGAGTGCCCTACCATATAATACGATACATTTTTAGGGTACTCGAAGTGGCCTTCAAAGAACACTGACCCATATTTTTGTAAAAACTCTTCCAGTTCAACTGGTAGTTTATCGTTCACATCGGTTCCGGAGACGGGCTGATGCTCCTCATTGGCGATGGGCTGGGACTGAGGCTGAAATCCGACAGTGTGAATGGGCTGCGGGGGCGCAGCATCGGAGAGTAATCGCGGCTGGAGAGTGGAGAGATCGATGGGGACGGTCGGAGGCTGGAAGTAGTTCGGGATGGGGACGGGGAGCTCAGAGGGCTGACCACATATGGTGAGGAGGCTCTTGACGGAGAGTTCGGGGAGGAGTCTGTCCAAGACGACTTCCGTGAACTTGGCCGAAATTTGGGAGTCATTGGACTCGGATGGCGAGAGCGTACCGCAGGGCGTGAGACCTGCAAGCTCATGACATGTTAGGTCATTGAATTCCAGAAAGGCAGTAATTTCTACCTCTGGCTTCACAAATCGAGTAGACGGGTAAGGCGCGGTGGCAGCCCGCCGAACAGCTTTACCGTCAGGAATACAACGCAATTTTGGCTTGTAGCCGTGTTCTGACTTGCGGTGACGCGTCAGGCTGCCTGGATCCGTGGTGGAAAATGTGCACTCGGGGTGAGGGCACATCTTCGAGCGCTCCCCGGTGTGGGTCCTGATATGCGTCTGGACGTTAGACTTCTGGAGGGTTTTGTAATCGCAGCCCTCGTATGGGCATGAGTGCTTACTGATGAAAATGGTCAACAGGTCAGGAACCATTGGTTTGGTAGAGGACGAGCACGTACAGGGCATCCTTGTTTTCATCGTGGATTAACATATGTCTAGGCATATCTGCCTTGCGACTAATAACCTTGTGGCAAACAATGCATTCAACAGGTTTCTATAGAGAAAGTGTCATGAGTACGAGAGGCGCGAAGTGAGGTAGGCTGGAAGCGTACCGGGCTGCGTCCTGTAGCAGGCATTTTGGATAGTGTTTGAGAGAAGAGGAACAGTTGTGGATGATCTGCGAGGTGGGCTTAAATCCCTGGAATGAATCAATGGCGCGTGTACTGTGGCATCATGTCCACACATTTTCCTGCTTCTTTTTAAACCACTAGGCGTGTTGTGAATTTCAAGTGCGATTGCTTTTCTGTGGCACGCATTTCTGCCTTTAAAGGCAAAAAGCGCGAAGCAATCGTGTGCGATGGTCTGAGCATAAGGGACGAGCCACTCGGTTAGCGGGGAAGGCAAAAAGTGGGAGGGGGCTCGATTGTGTGTCAACACTTTTTATTATTTTTTCCTTGTAAGGTAATTTCGGGTTACCTGCTCGATGTGGGGATGAGTGGCTCAGTGCTCAGGCCTCATGAATAGGGAATTAGGAGGCCGGGGGCCATGATGGTCCCTGCCGGAGAGTGTCCACCTTGGGACATGTCCAAAAAAAATGATGTCGCCAAATTTAATTCCAATATTATGCGTTCGCAATCACCGGTTGTCAATCGAGTTTTGGAAGACTCGGAGGATGAAAAAAATAAGTCCAGTTTAGTGAACACTTGTCATTGACATCGCTTACGTTATCCAGGCAAAAGGTATCATCCCCAAGTCTTTACGTACTTTCACTCACCTTTGCCGACCTAGCCAGTGGAACGGATATAGCACAGGCGCTATTAATTGCAGAATCGTATACCAAAACCTGCCTTAGCCTCTGACATGGCCGAAGACCGAGTAAAGCTGGTTGTGCAGACTAAACATGTCTATGATCGGAGAACTTCCCTACATTTGAAAAAAAAGTCAAGAGATACCGCGCCCAACCTTTACATACATCAGTAAGCAAACCCCTCCTTTCTTACCTTCCCAACCACACCCTGAATAACCTCTCGCTCGAAGATTTCTGGACCGCAAACATACACACATTCAGCTTTGAAGTCAGAGGTAAACGAGGAAGTGATCCGTCCAGAATGACGATGAAGTGATACCGAAGCAGGCAAGGAGTTCTCGAATTGTTCAACGTGCGAGAAGAGATGAACGACTAGTTTGACTTCGTGGGCAGCGGCTTCGATGGCATTGGACAGAAGAGGGAGCATCACATCTGGTTCGCGGGTAGACAACAAAAGGGTGATTTCATACTTGGCAAAGTATGAGGGAATACCAGAGAGCATAGCGAGGAAAGGTGTTATTCCAATCCCGCCAGCTAACCAAAGGAGCTTCCTGGGAGCACTTTTTTGGACAGGCGTCTGTTCTTCCTCACGTGTAACCGCGATTTCAGCACCCTCGTGGGGGTCTGCAGGCTCGAGGACAAAGTCCCCTGCTATTCCCACCAGCGTAACGTCCACTCCAAGCGGACGTGAGTCCTCAAGCAACTCAGGGCGGACCGCTGAGAGTTTTCTGGCAATGCTAAACAGTGCTCCGGTAACGGCACCACCAGGCTTCAGGCGCATTGTCAAGGAGAATGTCGTGCCTACCCCATCCGCAACCGAATTCCACGAGCTGCACCACGAAATGGTCCACGTCCTTATACGATCATCGTTTACTAAATTTGGGTTCTCGGGTGCCATGTGCTTGTATGACGATGCACCGAGTAAAGAGGTGAAATCGAGGATGGCTGCTTGGCCTGGGATGACATCGAGCTTATGAGGAGATTCAAACGTGAATGTGGCGAGATCGGAAGAATGAAGCTCGATGCGGGAAAGTGTCACATGTATAGCGTCATCGGTGCTGAAGTACGTTGAAGAAGTTTGCTCTTCTTTGAGCAACTTCACAGGGGGTGTATATGGACTCCTCTGCGGCTCTGTCCCTTCACCCTGTCGGACAGGTAATGCGTCCTCGATAAAAATATAACCAGTTATTTCAATCGTGGTGAGAGCATTCTGTGATGGCATAATTGCTTGAGCGGAAGCGCCAACAAGGTTATGGGCAATTCCGGTAACATATAAGAGCGATCCGTTAGTAAACGATGGGAATGTTAAAGAAGCAAGAGCTGTGGCTTCTATATTCCCGAGGGATGTCATCAGTCGATTGCCTAAGTATTGACAGGGGGTTTGTGATCGATTTAAGTATACAGACACGACAGTACTTACCCGAGTAATCAGGTAAGACGAGAGTGCGCCCATCATTGCGTACACGAACAAACCCAGGCCTCCCGCCACGATGATTCATGCCGAGGTGAGATGGAAACCTCGGTGCATCTTCCTCAGAGGCCGAGTATGATGAACCTAGGAATACAGTGTCGGATGAATGGACGAATGCAATGAGATCTGAGGGAAGGCGGCCAGTCAGGGGGGCGTTGAGCTCTTGATGGGTGATTCGAGGATTCGTGCGTGGAAATGGAACAAGATTACGAATTGTGATATATTTCGGACAATTTCTGTTGACAGTCAGTATATTGGAAGCAAGTTCAAAAGAACTTTGGACGTACCCAATGGCTTCGTTGACAGACGCGCATATATCTAATAACCCCTTTTTCTTTTCAATAGCCTTGATCGACCCTGCAAACTTATTCCTGCGTCTAGTTGAGAACTCTACACCTATACCAGCGATTAACATTTTCCTTCGAGATCCATCCATAGTATTAGCATGATAGTCCACATTCGCCTTGAGTGGATCGCCGTCCCAGACCTGTACCCGCATAGACAGTTGGTCGTACGTCTCGCTGGAAGCCCACCCAATTCCTCCATCTGGACCAGCGAGTATTGAAGACCAAGGACGACCCATAGAATCAAGAGTGGTGACAGGAATAAATGGGAGACGTGTAGAGTAGAAATTTCGGTGCTGCTCAGGCATTTCTCCCTCGATTGCAGTCCAAGACTGGGACACAGCTCCATGAAATCCAAGTTTCTCCTGAATTGCACGTTCACCTTTGTGCCAACCATTGAGAGAACTCATTATGAGATATCAGAGGATTCAGATGCAATACAGATAGTTAGAAAATGAGAAGACGCCGGCAACTCCACACTCCACTCCCTCATCGGCCCGGTCATGTGACAGGTCGGAACTCCGAGAAGCTTGCGAAGATTTGCGATTCGTCTGTGAAAGCGCAGAGAGCGAGAGAACTATGACTGAGATGGCACATTATTGCAGGCAGGGTCAGAGTTATGCAAAATGGGTAAAGCGGTATAATTATCAATAGTAAAGAACACTGGAATGACAACATGGACAGTGAAAACAAGCTTGAACTAGCCTCTGAAAGCGGAGATTGAAATATTGAAGGTCACGTACACTTTACATCGAATTGCAAACACTTGTTATTGAATATTGAATATGCAAGTGTATACAGGCCCCCAGTGGGTGCTGCATTCAGTACTCACCATATACCTACGGTGATCGTCCCTCTGGCACTCTGTGTACTCGGAAATGTCAACCTATCTCATGCATGTGTTTGTTCTGCATTGCCTCTAAGATCTATGATATGATAATTTTGGTTTTTAGACGCAGCGTGAAGTATTGTCTTACTGTGTCAAGCCTCGATCCCACCTTGCTGCTCTGTACCAACATGTCAGGACTGGATCAAGCACCATTCTCCCCAACGTCTTCGCAGCCTCTGTACTGATGACCTCCGTACCGCATCAAGCAAATGACGCTGTGCCAGTGTCTCGTAATAGACCAAAGAAGCCTAATGCCTGTTGTCGATCAAGAACTATATCTCTGAATCCGTCAAAGCAGATTTTTAACAGGGCTACAACGTATCCAGGTAATAATCTCCGAACATTGTGGTTGGGTGGATGTTGTAGGGGCGAGGGTGTCACTTGTAGTAGACGATAAAGATGACTCACTGGTCTGGAATGAAGGTGATGTGTAATGGTAAATATTGGATAAGTTCGTTTACTGATTCTTCTGAATTTGACGTCTACGCACTCCGGATTGTAGATGTGAATGTACCCCGGGTGGGCACATGATGTCGAGCATTTCTTTAGTAGCAGGCATGGTTGCACTGAAGGAAACCAATTTGTGCACTCTAGACGAGCGTATCAGTACCCCGCACTTGGTTTCAATGCCGGCCATTCCTTGGGGTTCCGATCCGATCTGCACAACGGATCATCATTCCCACAACGACAATAGCGATGATCATTAGCTGTAGTCCAAGTGTTTTATTGTTATTTTAGCTGTGCTGCTTGGTGTGTGCACTTTTAGTCCATTGGGATCCGGCGTGGTTGAGTCGAACGGTCGTGGGAATGTGAACCATAAGGCTGTAAATGATAGGATCTGATACTGGACATGCGTTACCTCGGGCTTCGTGTATTACTAGTAAGCCTCTGGTAAAAGATAGGTGTATCATCACTGATCAGTGTTCAGGGACCCCTTGTCACTTCTTCTCGCTGACCTTCTCCACACAACCACGTGCAACGCGATCTGCATAGAAAACGAGAAGGAGTCAGTACGTCGACACGTGGTAGATCTCGTTGAGATTGGAGCATTAATAATGTATGTTATCAGAGCGTTGCTCATGTTATATAAACAGAACTTAAGCCACACTTCGCTGGGTTTTCTTCACCACCATCGCAGGAATCTGGCTGTTTTAGCCACGGCTTCAGGGTAGTTATCATTGCTGTACCTTGTGCCAAACATCACACGTGTGGTGTGCCACCGTGACTGGATTGTATATATCCGATGAAACGATGGTAAGGTGTGTACCATTTCATGCAGCGACATGCGTCATGATAGGATCAAGAAGCGGCGGCCTTGTACAATGTTGTGCTGGATAAGCACATAACCTACATCGTCTTGGAACACAAGATTGCTGACTCGAATCCATATGGGAATACCAGTGCCAAGGCAGTTGCTCTATTTCAGCACATGTCACCCATAGAACTATTGAGTGACACTCTGGGAAACTGGACCTACAAACTGCAGTGCATCCTAGGAGGTTCTATGGTCACATGCTCAGCCTATATCTGATGTGCGTTATCTGTTGATCAAAAAAGGTTTTCTTTATAGGTGCTGTGCGCGCTGAATGTAGAACGGAGGCTGTATCGTCGTTGAGTCATGCTCAATGGAGACTTCGGTCACCAGCGGCTTCCCACAGCTTCCTACTCACCTGATCGACTGATGCTTCCAAATGCTAGGATTGCGCGACTGCGCTCGTGATTGAACGTGTTATTCTTGAGCAATCGGAAATACTATTCTAGTCTCGAAGCGCCGGACTGGTACACATAACTGGAGTGATATCCGACAACCTTTCCAGATTCCGACCCCTTACCACGACTTTCCACTGATCGTACTATCATGGAGTCCGACTCTCAGAACGGCGTTTCTCCCGTTCAGCATCATCCCGAGTTCTATCTTCCGGACGGAAATATTACCTTTCTCGTAAGCTATGATGTCCTGAATATTTCTCACATGCGCTGACCGCTACTGTTGTACAGGTTGAAAATACATTCTTTTGCGTTCACAGATCCTTTTTCGAGCGCGAATCTCAATTTTTCATCCGGGAACTTGCACAAGCTCCCCAGGATGGAATATCCGATGAGAGCGCATTTCGGGTCGAAGATGTAACCAGTGATGACTTCACGACGCTCCTCTGGGTCTGGTACAGTCCGTAAGCTCTTAATTAGTTTTCCCGCCGACATCGTCCTTGACTTCGAGTTATAGGAAGTACAGACTAGATAGGAATTCGTCAGACGACTGGCTCGTCATACTCGAACTCTCCACGAGGTGGCAATTTCCTGAGATGAAGAAGCTGGCTATCGAACAGCTGCAGTGTCTCAAAATGGATCCCGTGGAAAAGATCGCCATTTATAACAAGTACGAGATTGATAGATCGCTACTTTTGCCTGAGTACAAGCACCTTTGCACGCGGGAGGGTCAGATGTCGATCGAGGAGGGTGAGAAGGTTGGGATACTCACTGTCCTCGCTATACATCAGGCTCGGGAGCGTGCAATGAAGAGTGCAATGGAAAATGGGCGTGATAACCTGACTCCTGCTGATGTCGATGACGAGGAACTGGAACAGATATTGAAAGACGTTTTCAATCTCAACAAAGGTTCTACTACCGGATCACGACATGACGCAGATATTCAGATGACCTCGGGATACACTAACGGCCAGGATGCTCGAGCGCAGGGGCAATCAAACGCGCCCCCTGTTATTGACACTGCGTGGGTAGATACAAGCGAAATCACGAACAGTTCTTCTGGGCCAAATTCGGTAAGTCGGGTCTTCCGCCAGAAAGAGGGTGTCACTTAGCCGATTAAACAGTCCTCTCAAACTGCCGATTGGCAAGGAGATGCTACGGGAATGGTATGTCATGCAGTTTAGTAAGCACAACTCATACTGAAGGGATATAGGACAGAACCGGATGAGTGATCAATCGGAGGGTGATCTGAGAGCTCGCTCAGGTGAAGGTTCGACCGAGACTGGAGTCAATTCTATTCCAACGTCCATAGAGTTTTTGATAGCACTAGTGCTTGTCTATATTGTCCTCTACGTACTATGAACACCATGAAGTCTCGATTCTCGAGGACACTGGCGGTCCGTTCGTTCCGAGGACACAAAATATCCACAATGCTGCTGTTATACAAACTGTGCCAATCTACTGTATAAGTGCATCCAGTGTGCAATACTATCACCTGATCTGAAATGCACAATAATGCACAATGCACTCCAGAGCTCACAACTCCACATATATCTACAGCTAGAGAATAAGTATAACAATTCAATACCACTCATCTGCGAAATTATATATATATATTTAAAATCGACGCTGTGGAGCCCTCCTGAGACGAAACGTTGTGCAAGTGTACCCAAAACGAGTAGTTTTCGGTCACCAAAACCAAGATCCACCCAGATCTTATTAACTTATCAACATAGGAACTTTAACATATATATAATAAACCATTCTGAATCTGCTCCAGGTGTTTCTATGTCAATAGAACACTGCCACAGCACGCTATTCACGATTCATGAGTGAAGCGTGACAGTTGGACAGGAAATCACACTCTCGGCTTAGTTGAGTCTCCGCTTTGTGTCTGAGCGCTATCGGAGTTTAGATATCATTATGTATTAGCCGAGGTGCCGCGCGTGACACAATGTGACGAAACTGTGTATTTCTATTACGTTTTCGACAGCGCTGCAACGAGCTCACAACAAAATAAAAAAATTCTTTTTGGGCCCAATTTAAGGTATACCATACAGTAAATCTGATACGAATATGTGTTGTTGTGATGTTATTTATTAATAAGTGAAAATTGTGCATTTCCCGTCGAATGATAGTAATTTTTTTTTCGTATCTAATTTATGTCATCTGAGAGCTCTGTGTAATATGACAGTACATAATATGAAAGTTGCGATTCGGTAACTGGCCGGCAACTTGGTAACTTGCCGGTTTAAACGTTCACGGTTTAATGACCCCGGTGTGACGACACAGTGTCAGCGGGCCCGTTTGAATTGAGCACAGATACTTGCATGTTTGCTGCATCATTCTCGTGGAGGATATTTCTATGTACGTCGTAGGAACGTGGGTCCAAGGGATAATTCTTCAGCCGCAAATTCGAGTTTCTGAGCTGCTGCAGAGGTACTAATTATATGACGGCAGGATAAATTACAAAATCACGACATTTTGTACCTCGCGCATGAGTCGGCGCTGGCCTTACGGCGGACCCGCCGACCCGCGGAACCCGTGTGTCCCAGGTAAGAATCTTCGCTTCACTTCGCTCTGGGATGCGCGTTTTTTTGGCAGGACTTCGGGTGGGCAACATGTGTTAACCAGATTCAATTTTCCTGTGCGACTCTACCATATGCCACTGCTGCTAGAAAATACAGTTCAAGTTGACATTTTTCAAGAATTTCCCCGCATTTCCACATAGGCTATATATGGTATCTCAACACGATCTGAACATATTCTCAAACTATTCTTTCAAAATAGTACTATGTCGGATCAATATGGGTCTTGGTCGCAATTCCCTCGTGATGAGTCGGCTCCAGCACTCGTGAGTCTTGAGTCTTGACTACCACGACCAGATCATCATCGATACTGACCCAATTGATGACAACATGGCATTGGTTGTTGATTGTGCCAATACCACTCGTGGCTCACTGATGCAACAAGTTACTGGCAACTGCTGCTTATCTATATGTATGTAATATCCATTGTTTTTGTCGCCCCATTTCTAGGCTGATAGGCTACGTGGTGTATTGCCTAGAATTGACTGTCAGGGTTCTGTTGTCATGACTCGGATGATGCACGAGATGGTAACCGTTCATGTCACGCCATCATCTCAATTGGTGAGCTCTTATTCTGACTCCAACTTCTGCTCTCGATCTTCTGATGTGTTGTTACGCTCTTTCATCCTCTTTTCTCTCTCTATTATATACTCGTCGTCTCAATAACTTTCATCAAAGGCTTCTGTACACTTAGCTGGAAGTTACGGAGACCTGTTCGACAGGTGGTCAGATTATTACGATATAATTCATACTACACTATACATGTCCCATAATGTACATGTTGTTAATGTATCATATGATTGAGCTGCACAGCAGGGTCAGGGATACAATGCCAGCACAGTATCGAGCAAATATTTCGAAATACACCGTTCCATCGGTAGAAATCTTCGAAAATGCAATTATTATGAGGGTAATTGTTGGCAAATTTCTAGATGAAAGAATGTATTAGCGAACTGATAGAGAAGGTGAAGCCCATGTCAGAAGCGTCCAGCAGAGCGCCATCGAGCCTTAGTGCCTGCTGCAGGCACTCTCACCCTGGGATGAGAGCATGTTAGCTGGACCTGAGTGAGGCTATTAGTCGAGCGGGAAAGTGGCTGTTTAGAGCCTGCGAAATTTCTCGTCAGGGGGTGCCGCTACCCCTACCGTTTGACACTTCACACTTGTACCTCTCGTTTCATTTAGGATTACTACTACTGAGCCTTTGTGAACAGTGGGAGTAAATGGTTCGTGAGACGTTTCAACCACTCTATGACCAGCCAGACGCATGAGTACTCATGACCCACAGTGTATGGTTGAGCTGGAAGAGGGTGGTTGGATGGGAAAAGAGCTTCTATCCCAAGGTCGGCATCACGAGGCCCGCGCACCATGATTTTTCGGTTCTATGCGAGTAGCTAGAGGATGCTGTATCAGAGAACTGAGTGATATTGTGGTATATTTTTAAATGTACTTCACCCACATCTACATACTAATTACTAGCCGCGTCGTAATCTGTCGTAAGCGGCCGCGGAGTATACAAGGATCATCGAGATCGACCAGGTCCAGGCACAGAAATGAGCGTGGGAACGTCTTGCCTTTTTGTTTTTATAGTCCGCGGGATTCGGAACAATGCGGTCTCTGCCGTATGTGTTTTCTCTTATGTCTTACTTGTTGGACAGAGCCCAGTACAAGTGACAAAAATGTTTGAGGATTAGCAATTATCACAAGTATCGTCACCAGTGGAAGGTAACAAGAAGGACGCGCGCGCCGTGAAGGTGCCTTGACTCTTGGTGGTACCGTGCTGGTCACACCACTTTGGACTCGTCTTCTTCTCCACATCGACTCATTCTCTCGCTAGCTTCTCTCACTCGCTTGCTTATTGAGGTGCGGAACGATTTTTTTATTCTAGTCTTGTTTTTTAATAATTTATATTTATGTAAACAAAACTATTCTAGAACGATCTCTTGCTCGATTCATTCTCTCGCTTGCTGCTCTCGCTCGCTGCTCACACTGCGTGGGCCCACCTTGAAGGCTCATATTCCTACTTTTCGGTTTCTTTATCTCATCAATATCGGTATTAGTTACTTAGAAAGCACCATCCGTCATCACTTGCAGGATTATGATACTATTCGCCTCGTCGTCAATCCCTAATGTCCGCTGCCGTTGTGTCTTGCCGGAATCAGCTAATACTTTGTCCACGCCTGTTCGCATCGAAGTGATGCAGTTATAAACATAACAGTTCAGGTACGCACTTGATTTTTTTTCAAATTCTAATTTGGTTCTTTGTATTCAAGTAGCTATTCTAAGCTGGAAAGCTCAATGCCTACCTCAATGCGAGCATCAAGACAGTGGACGCTCGAATGGCGCTCGACTTCCACGTCGTTGCTACCTACCGCTGACCGTCGCTGCTCGTTATGTGATGACTTAACCGTCGCTACTCGTCCCGTAGCCGTTGGTACCATTGGGTGGATGGGTATGGGTGCCGGTCTGACCTTCGGCACCCGTGAGTTTGCTTGTGCTAATCCACAGAGCCTGTCATCATTCGATTTACAGTCCAAGTTCACATCGCGAGTTTTGCAATGCCGTAGCTAACACACCATATCCGCCTTCTCGGCACTATTCATTTGTCGTCCATTGTTAATTTGGCTTGCATGCGATTTGCGACATTTATTTGACCCAACATCCTTTCCCTATTTCTACTACACTCTCACGTAGACATGTTCCAACTCCTCCACCATGCTCGATCACGAGTCCGGTGCATGTATTATTGCTCACATATCCGAGGAGCTATCCTGGACGTTGGCGGAAAGCAAAGTCAAGCAAGCAGAAAACAAGCAGCTCGCGTTGGCAAGTGCTTGAGATGAACGCGAAACGGAGCTGGCATCGCGAATCAATTCAACTTGGTTAAACAAATTTGACGTTTAACCCCGATGACACAGCACGGTGTGTTCCGAGCTTAATCATCCTGTCTGCGATATCCCCCGTGTCCCGCGACAGAAAAGTAGTATGCTAAATCTTGACAATTCTCGCTACTTAGTGCATGAATAAATATTGCAGTTTTAGGCCTCATTCCCAAGGGTGCGGCTGCCATACACTGCTTCAAGACTAACTTTCCCCGGAAGTGAAACTTTTACCGTCAAAAGTCACCATCATCTTCAACATGAAGAATAGTCGCCACGGATTCAAATTCACGTGTCTTCATCACAGCTGTGGAGAGACGACAAAGGAAAAACAATGGTAATCTCTTGATTGGCCAAGCTCATGTGAAGGACATTTTCTCACTATCTCAGGGCTGGTGCCAGTGTTCTAGTCAACTTGAAGGTGGAGGGTTTTGCGTATAAATAATGTGGAGAGCTATAATCCTTGCAACTCAACTTCGTCTAGGATGTACTTCTCTGGCTTGGCTGCACTTCTATTGACAGGTGCTGCGACCGTTGCGCATGCTGGACAAGCCAAGCGTGACGCAAGTCTGCCCTACAACATCTTTCAAGGAACGAATGAGCAAGATTCGCTTGTCGATGATCTTTCCAGTCAACTCGACTACACCCTGTCTGGGGGACAGCCGTAAGTTAGCTACTCCCACTGTACTTGACAAATAACAAGCATTTCATGCGCAGATATCCCAACCCGTACATGTCTGAAAGACTAGGAACGACTGGCCCTCTTCTTATTTCGTCGAATAATTTGGCAAGGAATCTCCTCGGAATACCGTCGAACTTCCCTAATATACATATTAGATCGAATCACTATCTCATTTTGTCCGTGAAAGAGTGGTAAGACAGGCAAGATTTCCGTAATGCTTCTGCTGATGAGCTCTTTGCAAAGCCCGAACGCACGATCCATGCAAAAGGCGGAGGTGCCCATGGCTGGTTTGAAGTAACGACACCTGTGGCTGCGAACTACTCCATGGCGGACGTCTTTTCAGAGGTTGGGAAGCGTACCCCACTCACCGCCCGATTTTCTACGACTGCCGGTGATTTGGGCAGTGCAGATTCCGTTCGAGATGTGCGAGCGCTCGCCTTTAAGTGCATGATTTATTTTAGTATTACCGCTACGCGCTTACTGTGTTACTGTTTCTAAACATACTAGGTTGCGCACAGAAGAAGGAATATTAGACTGGGTAAGCGTTCATCATGTATGGGTGATTCTTGAAGCTAATATACCACAAAGGTCTTCGTAAACCAACCTTCTTTCTGGGTTCGCGATCCTGCAAAATTCCCTTGTTAGTATAACGAATACTTCCGTGGCTTTTCATATTGAATGGGTATATAGCGGCAATGCATTCTCAAAAACGTGATCCTCAGACAAACGTTTTCAATTACAATGTACGTTTTCCTTATTAAATCATTAGCACTTCACTTACGACACTCCCCAGAATTTTTGGGGTGAGCGACACATCAGCCACTTCGATGCGCAGGCTTACATTTTTTTCAGATTACATTTCCGCCAATAATGAATCAATCTACATGGTACATTCTCGCAAAGTTTTTGATCAAGTAATTATCTTCGCTGACATCAATATGCAACAGACCATGCTTACCATGTCCGACGCCGGGACCCCTTACGGTTTCAGGTATACATCTATGCAGTATACCGGCTCCCCCTTTTACTCACCAATCCCTAGGTATATGAGTGGCTGGGGTGTTAACACATTCCGCGCTGTGAAAACTGCTGAATCGTGGGTTTATATAAAGTAGGTGGTCGCTGATGTGCATGGTTTCTTGATTGTTGACATGGTCCAGATATACCGTAACGTCAGATCAAGGCATCAAGAATAACACTAACAGCGAAGCTATCGTGCAAGCCGGCGAGAACCCCGACTTCGGCGTCCAAGATCTTTTTGACGCAATTGAAGCTGGAGATTACCCCAGCTGGACAGTCTACTGGCAAATCATGACGCCTGAGCAAGCCGAGAACTTCCAATGTTTGATTCCTGGTCTTATCTGGTTTCTTCGGGCTGACACTATTATTTTCTTACAGATAACATTTTTGACCCGACTAAAGGCACGTTATATTGTCCTCAAACCATATTATCGACACTCACATTTCTATCTCTAGAATGGCCTGTAGAAGATGTACCTCTGCAGGAAATTGGTCGGATCACCCTTGTTCAGAACCCGTATGGATTTTATTTCAATGTTCATGCACTACAACTAACCTTTTTCATTAGGACTAATTTCTTTGCCGAGATTGAGCAACTTGGTTTCAGTCCTGCTAGCATGGTTTGTTTTTCTAAATATCTGCGAAGGAGCAAGTCTAATTTCACCTAGCCTTATGGTCTCGAGCCTAGCGAGGATCCCGTACTGCAAGCACGACTGTTCGCTTATAATGGTAAGATTTTGCTTTCTGACATAATTTTGAGACTTTGCACTCAACTTCATCCATCCAGATGCCCAACGATACCGCACTGGAGTCAACAGCAAACAGCTCCCAGTAAGTAGCATCGCGTGACTCATCCTGGTAGTGTCTAAAAATGTGAATGATAGATCAACTGTCCTCTCAATCCCGTTGGTTGGTAACTTTGTTCTATCACACTGTGCGATGCTAAATAGAGTCTATCCAGCGAACTTCGAACGTGATGGTGCCATGGCCTTCAATAACCAGGGCAAGCGCCCGAACTTTTGGTCGCAGCAAGATACTCTTGGACTTGCTCCTCGGCCCTATAATGACGACAATCATACCATTTGGACTGGCGGTGCTGTCATGTACCTCAGTACACCCACAGAGGCAGATTTCGATCTTCCCAGGACCTACGTACGTAGCGCATAGCACTATGTGCAGTTTGTCTTTGAATCGCTGATTGAACTATGACAGTGGAATGGTCTATCCGAACAAGATCAAGAACACCTGATCTACAATACCATCTGGCATCTTGGTCAGGCCACCGACTTGGCCATCCGCACCAAGCAGTGTAAGGTCTTTTATCACGTGAATGCGACCCTAGGTGAAGCCATTGCGAAAGGAGTGAATGTCACGCTTTAGATATAGGACCACAGAATAACACACTTTGTGTATTTTGTAATGATCTTTTGGACTCCATACAAAGTGAAGTTTTAACGAGCTCGCGTGTACGCTTCTATAGGGAGAACGTTTACTTTTGTGAATTTGTACAATACAGGGACTATCCTCCCGTTCCTACGGTGTGTCAGACCCGGTTTTCTAATCTTGAAACTGAAACGGTGAGACTACCCTCTCCGAGGACCTCCTGCTCTTTTCCTCACACCCTTGGCAAATGTGGGACATGATCTCCAAGAGACTGCATCCAAAGGATGCCTCCAGATCCATCATGGTTACCTGTAGCAAAACATCTGGCAGCACTCCCTTGTTAAAGGCCGGTTTAGTTCAATATGGCCTCGAGTTTCTCATCGACGAGGGTAGAGAACTGTAGTCCTGTGACATGGTCCTTCATGTCATTCAGTCCACTTGAACGGTCTTAGGATTGGTCGATCCACTTATCTTGCATCCGAAGTTACGACTTGCAGACGAATATTCACGTATGTCATTATCCCAAAAGCTTGTGTCTCATACTCCGCTAATGGTCACCGCGTCATCATCGTTTCTGAAGGCACTCGTGTGATATACTAGTTGTACAGTGTTGATACAGATCTCTGCTGTCTTACTGGAAACATGGGCCTGAGAAATACTTGAAGTTCCATCGAGTGCTCCTTCACCCTGTTACAAGTGGCTGTCTCACTAATTACCTGATGGGTCGGACGGGGACAGAAGAGGTGTTGTATCTCTTGCATTTGGAGCTTTCATGAAGCTCATTTCTCGTGACAAAGATATTTTGCGCGAGATCATCGATTCGCTATCAGCCAGGCGCGTCGGGTGTTCCACTCATCCTCAGAAGATACAAACAATTTCGTGGTCATACCTTGCGTCCTTTGCACAGCATCATGTTATGGTTCCAGCCACTGTAAATTACGCTTTTAACTTTCTCACAAGGGTCTGTAAACCTTCAGCTTGTGCGATTCACAGACCGCCTTCTTAAGCGTACGTCAATTCATGCATCGGCAATCTATCCTCATCAGTTCTCTCTTCTGCTTCCTCTCAGTGACACAGATGTCATCTATGCGTCATGTGATATCAGTGCAACGGAGTCTCCTCAGTTTGTTGACCAAATGGGAAAATCTCCAGGACATCAATGAACCGCTCAGTTTGCAATACTCCAAAGACCAGCTCCCATTGACTTTCCCTATGATTTTCCTTTCTGCATATACCTACTGTCATGGTGCTTCGAAGAAAGACCGATTTCAGTTGCTGTTTACCCTGGCTTCAGTATCATACGGCTTGTTGGACAACCGCGCCCTCGTCCCGACACCTTTAGCCTTCGCCATAATCTCCGAACTTCGCAGCCTGGATTTTCCCTAGACTTTACCTCCTATGATATCTCGGATGGTTTTATGCCGTCTGATGCGAGGTTGAACAATATTATCAACTTATGTAGGAGAATAAGCTAGCTGCAAGGAAGATGAAAAGATTCTAGGGAAGCATGATTATGCAGCTTTTGAAGATAAGTGTCGCTATGAAAAGAAAGTTATTCCCAGCAAAGTTCGGGATGCTTGGCCATGCGAAGATCCTCCGAAACTTGATACTCTCCAAGGGAGCTACTATGATCTTGATAAACTATCAGGGAGACTTTACACAGTATTCTGTAGCTGTCAACAAAACCATCGTTTGAAGCAACATCTGCATGCCACGTAGTGGACTCTCAAAAAATTCTACCCTCCTTATTTCCATGTATGTATGGAAAGCCAGACCACAACCTTCTTAGTAAGGTAAGTGCTTCCATTGGCCTCCGAACGCCCCGTGCAACCGTTCTAATGTGTCAGGTAGATTTATTCCCGCTACCATAATAGAGTGGTTTGTATCGTGTTTTACCACTAGTGTTGGATTCCGACGATCCGGAAAGAGAAGAGAAGATTATTCATTACTTACCTCAGACCTGCTATAAAACCAAGCGCCCGAGAGACGCGAACATCTCAGTTCTTGACCAGAGACTGAGATGTAAGTACTTAGTTCCTGTAAGTCAGCTGTAGCTGACAAAACCGTAGCGTACCTTGTCTTTCTAGGTAGCACACATGTCAATAAGAGTTCTTGACCAGAGACTGAGATCGTACCTTGTCTTTCTAGACCCTTCTCCCCCCGTTCGCTCGCCTGTCATCACGACAACTAGGACCTCATTCAAATCGTTTGTCTTCCTGTTGCTTTTGACCTTAAATCGCATACACACACCTACGATAGATATGCGGGAATAAGCCCCCTGCAAATAGGGCTATGTCTAACATAGGGCCTCCGACCCCAAAGGACAATAAATCCGCCTAGCACAAATCGATTGTGTTAAGGTAGATGACTTGCAAATCCAACGAATGTCACATGACTAACGTTACAAAATCGTGAAAAAAACGACAACTAATTACAGCGGTTTTCATAATTATGCGGAATCCAACTTTTTTTTTGGGCTAGGACCCCAGAACCGTGACACCACGTGACCACTGAACTCGATATGCCTCCCTCAGGGGGCTATTTCGTCTGATCTAAAGCTTCGCATTCCTGTTCTTCATCATGTACAAGGACTTTCTATCATACAAATCTGTGAGGTTCTCGGCACCCGAAAATCCCTTGTATACCAAACTCTACAGCTCTGAGAAACTTGCTGATGTTACCAACTCAAATTCACACTAGGCCATTGGCACAGTCTCAATTATGAGGACATCAATTACATCAAGTCCCACTACTATTTACGCAGTTCAGTCTTCCTAGATGAACTTCAGAGTCAGCTGCTCTTACGCAGACATGTGAAGATTTCATTATCCACCTCTTTCGAACTCTATGATGTCTCGGCACTACAAGTAAAAAAGTATCTTGGCATGCCCTAAAGTGAAATGCACTGCATTCATGAATTGGCTTGCTGAGATTGCCCCTGAGCAGAGATGTTGATGTTTAGAGATGAGCCTGCAAAGAACAAGCACATGCTGGATCAACAGTGGGATGCTCAGCACATGGAACTTGTTGTGTTCAATCCAGACCCTTTGTCCGAAGAACACAATGGTTGATTCTTCCTATCATCCCCCATGATATTGTACATGGCTTGGTGACAAGCAAGTGTTTTGTTGAGTTTCTTCATGAGCTCGTGATTTGTGAAATCTGCTGCATTATCAACATCAATTACATCCTTTTGACTTCACAGGAAAGATATAGGTTTGACAGAAAAGGCAGGACTCGTGGCTTTGATACAAGGTAGATGTACTTGAAGCCATAAGTCTTTTTTTTCGGTGACCTTATACCATGTATAGCAAGCACTGCGCAAAGATAGGTGATATAGTCTTCAGCACTCGGCGGAGCTATGGTGAGATTTGCCTCCTTGAGTTTGTTGACCTTTTCTTCTTCTTCCCAATCGGTTTAATAGGGTTGTGCACCATGAGATTGATCAAGAAAACAGTTTTGAATGATGTATTCTCAGTCTCCATTGTAGACATGGTGTATTGAGGCAGCTAGTACTGCAGCTATTGTGTCTCACTCATAATCTCTTGAGGTCCTACCCGGATGTTTCCAACCAGCCCAAAAAAAAAGTTCAATTCTGCATAATTATGAAAACTGCTGTAATGATGCAGTGAAATAAAAAATGCCTATGCTTGTAGATGTAGAATATAGTAATGCACCATCGAGCATTTTCAAAATTATTGTAAGTTGTGAGATGCAAAAGAAGTGAAGTTTTTGGTGTTCTGAATAGGTTTGCAAAGCCTAAAGTGAAAGTCTGCTGTGTTGCCACACATGCCATCCTATCTTCTGTGTAATGGGTGGCTGCAAGACCAAAGGTCAAAAGTGCTGGAGTGAAAACCTTGCAGCATGGAGAGCATCGAAATGAGCTAGAACCAGTGGATCAGACATAGAAAATAATGAAAATGTTGTGAGTAGCTCAACTTTGGGAGTCAAGATTAGAGTCTTATGCTGTTGCATAGCACATAGCCTTGTCCTGCGAGTCCACAATTGCAACCTGGTATGGAGAACCACTCACAATAGGGTCTCCACTCACACCACAGGCAAAAACTCGTCTCTGATGTGAAGCAGTTGCATTTTTTGAGCCAGTGGTTGAGACAACTGTAGCATTGTCAGTGTTGGGAGTTTCTCAATACTCCAGTAAATACCCTGTGATGTGTGAGGAGGTTGAGGACAAAGAAGATATCATTGCTATTCAGGGAGTGCGCTGGCATGAACAGAAGCGGCCTCATGCTTCTTTTATTCTCAAAGAAATTATGGAACATGATGAAATGTGTCATAATGGTGATGAAGAAGCGCTACCAAAATGTAATGATGATGAAATGGATGCCAAGAGCAACACTGACATGCACAAAACTGGTTTCAAGCATGGTCATGAAAATATAATACTACTTTACAAGCCCCACTACACTCATAATATTGAAACTAATTTTCTACTACCTTACAATAATTTTGCAAGTCATTTTTGATGAGCAAATGGACTTATAACATAAATAATTACTTATCTGACTCAATAATGTGCATCAAAACCTTTAAACCTGATGACTAATCAATTTTCCCACATATTTTATAATTTTTTCATACATTTTCCTATCTAATTATCTGGAATCAGTTTAACATCCTAACATCTTAACAATGATAAGTCAATATCTAAACATTGAGGATTACATAATGTGCAGTTGTTTTTATTTCATAGTGACAAATTTGGACAGTTCCAAGATAGTGGTAACCATCATGTCAACATCTGAATATCCAAGCATATTGTCATATTCCATACATCTGATCTCAGATCCGATCAGATTGATCCTGCTTCTATCCAGACCACAGATCCAATCCGGATCACCCATCTGAGAAGCCCCAGTTTCTTGTGTTCTAAGTCCACTGTGCATACTTGCTTCTATCCCCTTTTGGTGATCTACCTGTACCGGTGTCCCGGCTGTGTATATTCCTGTCCTGCTTACTGATCTGTTACCTGTGCTTCATATCCGACTCGCATTTGCTGATCTGCTGCACATTTACTAATAGACTTCCATTATACTTTGTGCATAGCCCTCCGGTTCCAGACTCACTGATTATCCATACTATCTACCTACAGTATATAAACTACATGTACAACTCTAGAGAACCTTAGTTCAAATATCATCTTAGATTCTGCTCATTCCGTTCATCCGAACCTAATCCTCTTCCAGCTCTAAGTATCTTCTGAGACTTAGGATTGATTCCTATAGTCTACATTTCTGACTCTACCTCCGGTAGTCTATATCTGTTAGTTTCTAGTATGGACCTCGTCCGTTACTAGCCTTATACCTTGAATCCATCTGTGTGCTCCAGATACCCTCTGGACATACTCCTTCCATCCATACATTTTGGATATACTTCAGACATGCCATATCTGATACCTTTGGACCTTTGGATCCACTACGCAAGCACTTCCAGATCCTCAGACATAGATTACTCCTCTGAAATAAAGGGTAGTACTTGGGAAAGGGGCACAGTGCACGAACTGAGGCCAAAGCCCTTCGGATCTCTCACCTATTGAGTACGGTCTTAACACATATGAGTCATACCAAGTCATTAGGAGTCAAGCCAAGTCATTAGGAATCACTTCTTATAATGACTCATTCTGAGTAATCATGAATCATTTTTCTGAATGTAGAAATTGCATAGCCACTGGTAGAATAGTATATAAAGGGCCTAGTTTTCCCCTCTGAAAATAAGAATCCCCCTTTTTGTGAGAAAGTTCCAAGTGTGAATTGAGTGAATATTAGTTTATTCCTCCACTCCTTTGTCATCAATTCCCACAACATTCTGACTATCTGAGATAACTTCTAAATAATCTTTAATTACACTAGCTAACACATGGTTGTTAGTCATCTAGTGTAATTCTGCTTCACTCTCTTTGTGACACAGGAAATCAATTCTGTGGGAGAATTATCTTTGTTAATTGAGTGACAACAAATAAGGCTTATACTTTAGTCAATAATATTAAGAGCTTGGCTTACTTTAAGACTACATTAAGAGGATGTACTCTGTTCTGATTCTGTGTCATACTCATGAGTGCCTGAGCAGCAGAGAAGTTGGTTTTGAGGCCATGTATTGATTGATTCAATTGTATCTGATTCTTAGTTTGCTCTCCTAATTGTGAGGATAAGAAGTAGTCAAGAGATATATTGTGAAATATTCTTATACTGTCAATTCGTTAGCTGTAACATCATAGCACTGCATCAAGCCAGTTATCAATTCAGTTACACTCTGCTCTGTCCCATTCATTCTTTCAAGTTGCCTAAGTACTACATCAAGCCAGTGAACAGTAATTGTTCTTTCTAAGCTACCTGAGTACTGCATCATGCCAGTTAACAGTAACTAACCTATTCAAGTACCCTAAGCACTGCATCATGCCAGTTAATGGATACAAAACCTCTGAGATTTCCCAAACCATCTCAACCCTTTTAGTCAACTGTAAATTGCTTGTAAAACAACTGCAACTTTGTTTCTGCATCCCCAATGAACACCACATTATCAACTGTTGGTAATTGTCTGAACCATTGACCATGGAAGGATTGTGAAACCTGGTGAATTCCTTACCAATCACATCCTAGTAAGACAACACTGAGGATGATGAGGATGCAAACAGAATTGAAGTTGATGTTACCACTGGAGTGCATGACTACAGCTTCAAGCTGAGAGTACCACCTAGTGTTAATGATGCTTGCAAAGCTTTGCAGGACTTACAGCTTCTATTGAAACCTCCCTGTGACAAAATGCTTGCTGATAGTGCCATTCTCTCTCCTGTCCTGAAGGAGAGGCTAACACAGGTCAAAAACTTCCTTTGGTTATACACTGACACCTGTGATGATGGAACAATGCACCCTGAAAACCCAGTTGGTGATCATTGGAGCCAGGCAGCAGATCAAGCTGCATGAAATGCAGGAAAATCTCAAGGAATCCATCTTTCATGGTATCTTCAAAGCTGGGCAAAGGCATATATCAAGGATTGGACAGCACTTCCTCACCATAAACAGCCACAGAAGTACTCACATGTTGATGATGAAGATATTGCCACAGAGTTAAAACTACACCTTCAGAGCATTGGGAAATATGTTCACACACAGGATTTTGTTGATTATCTGAGCATTCCTGAGAATTGGGCCCAGCTTGGCATGTCAAAGCCAATTCGCTTGAGGACAGCTCAGAGGTGTATGATGAGGATGGGTTATTGGTGAATGAAGGAGCCTCATGATCAATATTCTGATGGTCATGAGTGAGAGGATGTAGTGCATTATTGCCAGGATATTTTTATCCCTGCATGGGCTTGTTATCAAGCACACACATGCAAATGGAAACAAGATGACCTCACCATTGAAGATATCAGTACATACTCAGATCCTTTTGGCTGCCATGTAGTCATGTGGTTTCATGATGAATCCACTTTCTGTCATATTCCATACATCTGATCCAAGATCCGATCCGATCAGATCAGATCAGATCAGATTGATCCTGCTTCTATCCAGACCACAGATCCGATCTGGATCACTCATCCAATGCGCCCCAGCTTCTTGTGTTCTAAGTCCACTGCATACTTGCTTCTATCCCCTTTCGGTGATCTACCTGTACCGGTGTCCCGGCTGTGTATATTCCTGTCCTGCTTACTGATCCTTTACCTGTGCTTCATATCCGACTCGCGTTTGCTGATCCGCTGCACATTTACTAATAGACTTCTGTTATACTTTGTACATAGCCCTCCAGTTCCGGATTCACTGATTGTCCATACTATCTACCTACAGTATATAAACTACATGTACAACTCTAGAGAACCTTAGTTCAAATATCATCTTAGATTCTGCTCATTCCGTTCATCCGAACCCAATCCATTCCCAACTCTAAGTATCTTCCGAGACTTAGGATTGATTCCTATAGTCTACATTTCTGACTCTACCTCTGGTAGTCTATATCCGTTAGTTTCTAGTACAGACCTTGTCTGCTACTAGCCTTATACCTCGAATTCATCCGTACACTCTGGACACTCTCCAGACGTACTCCTTCCACCCATACATTTCGGATATACACCAGACGTGCCATATCCGATACCTTCAGACCTTCGGATCCACTACACAAGCACATCCAGACCCTCGGACAAAGGTTACTCCTCTGTAATAAAGGGTAGTACTTGGGAAAGGGGCACAGTGCACGAACTGAGGCCAAAACCCTTCGGATCTCTTACCTATTGAGTACGGTCTTAACACTTTCTATGCAAATGATTGGAGGAAAAACCATTGGGTCCATAAGACAGAGAGTGCTGTCCCACAGCCCAAATGTGAGGGTGCCTCATTGATGGTTGCAGATTTTGTATCTGCTGATTATGGCTGGTTGCATTCAAAGGATGGCCAGGAGAGTGTGCAAGTCTTGTTTAGGGTGGGAAAGGGACAAGATGGGTATTTCACAAATGAAAATATTGTGGCACATGCTGCTAATGCTATGAAGATCCTGAAGGAGAACTATCCTGATGAACATCATGTCCTTGTGTTTGACAATGCAATCACTCACGTGAAACATGCAGATGACACATTATCTGCACGAAAAATGCCAAAAAATCCATTGGCAACATGGGGTGTGTCTATCACCAAGAAAGGTGATGATGGGAGACCTGTTATTGGCACAGATGGCAAACCAGTCAAAGAGAAAATACAGATGAGGGACACACAGCTGCCAAATGGAGATGTACAGCCCCTCTACTTCCCAGATGGACATGACAAGGTCAGTGTAAAGACTACAATCTAGCTAGTATGATAGCAAACTACCACCTATGATAGTATATGTCAAAGTCTGCCTAGCTGCTATACTTGCAGAGCAAGAACATTTGACCTGAGGGGTTGCCAGTGGATATACTTTGTCAGATGCTAATGTAAGACACATGATACTACTATAAGATGTTGCTGAAGGTAGTGGTAGCGTTGCTGCTGATAGCACTGCAAAAACCATGGATGCTGATACTAAAGTGTGCTGAGTATAATGGATACTGATGAAGCCAATGATATTGTGAGAAGCACTAATGATGAGTGGTGAGATAGTGTGTACTGATGACTATGATGGTGCTGTATGCCAAGGGATAGTGAAGCTCACGTGAAGAGTAACAGCGAGATTATGAAGATATCAATGACAGCAATACTTTTAGCAATGATAGCAGTAATAGCGATGAGTATGGCAATGATAGTGCTGAAAGTGACAAGTGTAGCAGGACAGCAAAGACTGTCAAAGAATTCAGAGATGATAGGTTTTCAAAGAAGATAAATTTGAATAGTGATAGCAGTAGCAGTATGGGGATCCCATCAAATGAGTAATATGATGTAAGAAATAATAAGCGACTTCTCCTACTGATGTATGATTTGCAAAACACCTGTATTGGAAAAAGGATCGCTCTTCATCAGAGGCCATTTTTGAGTGCAATGTCATTGAGTCATTAGATTCTGTTCCATTGTTGTCAATGCGGCAGTAAGTGCTTATTTAATCTTATTTTTAATGCAGACTTATATTTGGGTATAGTTTCTCAATCTGATCTTTGAGATTTATTGATGCATATGCAAAGGGCCTTAATGGGACACAGGCAGCATGGGCAATCAAAAAATATTGTGGGCACTGCACACTTCCAGAGAGCATCATGAAGGAGTTTGATGATTTTCACCCAACTGAGTCTGTGACATCTGTCTGACAGATGTATTACTATTACTTGTTATATATTCCTTAATGCTCAACTAGTACTTGCACATAATGTCATCTACAATGTTTAGCACAGTCAGCACCATCAGCACCATCAGCAAGAGGTTATCTGCACAGCATCACAACATGGTCACATTATGTGATGTTCATTGGATTTGCAAGTTATCTACCTTACTCACAGCACCAACACGTGTACACATATCCCTCTCTCTCACCCTCCCAAATGTACAATATGTACTCCAAACACTTGACTACATGGATTCACCTGTCAATTTGGTCAACTAGGATATCACCCCAGTCCTCACAGCTCAGAGAACTCACCATCTCCTACTTATAACTATACCAACTGATTCCTGTACATGCTTGCACTACGTGACCGAGTACATGTTCATACTGTTGGAACAGTAGACAACGCCAACGGACGTCCGACGTTCATTTCCTTTTTCGTACATATTAGTCATATCAGACTTCTCCGTTTATCACAATCCGGAAGAAAAACGGCGAGATAGTAATGGAAGGCTCACTCCGCCAAAACCTCTATGAACTCAATTGCATCATTGCGCCACCATCAGCACCAGCATCCAATATTGCATTTATAGCCCAGACTCTCACATCCCCTGATCTCGAACTCTGGCACCGACGCCTTGGCCATATAAATCCCAGGAGTATCTTCAAACTGAAGAAATACAAACTCGTCAGTGGATTAACCCTTGAAGGCAAATGGGACTCAGCCAAACTCGGACCTTGTACCGGCTGTGCAAAAGGAAAGCACCCCCAAGCTCCTTTCCCAACAGCAACGAAACGCGCCGAGAAAATCATCGAACGGCTCCATATGGACCTTCAAGGACCATTTGATAGGTCAATAAAGGGATACATCTACACCCTGGCAGTGGTTGATGACCATAGCCGAAAAGGATGGAAGATCTTCATGGCGCAAAAGTCAGACACAGTCGAAGAAATTAAGACCCTCATCACTCGCCTTGAAACGCTCACTGAAAGCAAGGTAAAATTTCTTCGGTCAGACAACGGTGGTGAATTCATCAACAAAGCACTCGGGACCTACCACAAACAGAAGGGCATCACTCATGAACTGTCGGCACCCTACACGCCACAACAGAACGGTGTTGCAGAATGCTTTAACAGGACGACACATGAGAGCGCCCTAGCAATGCTGAAGGAAGCCAAGATGTCCAATGCGTTCTGGCCAGAGGCTCACGAATATGCTTCATACACTCGTAATAGAAGCCCCACAAGAGCGCTCGTGAAGAAAACACCTAACGAGGTCTTCCATGGCAAAGTTCCAGATATCTCCACCCTCTGTGTCTTCGGCTCGCGCTGCCACATTCGTGTACCCCCAGAATTGCGAAAGAAACTGGATGCACACTCTGTTGATGGAATCCTATGTGGTTTTGAGCCAAGATCAAAGGCATACAAGGTGTGGATACCTAACGAACACCATTTCACCACCTCACGTGATGTGATCGTATATGAGAGAGTATTTGGCCACTCGGAGATCCCAGATCCTGCTCCCAGCGAGGGGGTGACAGAGAGCAACTGCGCTGACAACATCCCTGTTAATCCAAGCAGCAATACTCACTCACAGCCCATTCCAACCCTCCAACTCCGCCGCAGTGAGTGCGTCACCCGACCGTCCTGGAAGAAACAAGAGAATGAGAGACAGAAAGCAGAGAAGGAGAGACAATGCACAGGCAATGCAATGCAGACCATGGCGTCTATGTCCACCTCCATGCATCAGAATCCGCGATCCTCGCCATCCATGTGGACAACGTTATGTCATTTGCTACATCCCACGCTGAACTCAAAGACACGCGCCGCGAACTGCACAGCCTCTTTGAGATGAAGGAAGAGGACCCAGACTGGCTCATGGGCTTCCAGCTCGTCGACGACGTATAAAGCAATACCGTTACCATCTGCCACAAGCAATACATCAGCGCTGTCCTAAAAAGGTATCACATGGACGAATGTAACCCAACTTACCTACCAATGGGACCCAAGCATGCGATGTCAAGGGATGATGGCCCAAAGACGGAAGAGGAGAGACGTGAGATGGAGAAAACCCCCTACCGCGAGCTCGTCGGAGCACTCATGTGGATTTCACTGATCTCCTGACCAGATGTTGCATTCGTCGCAGCATACCTGGGGCAATTCAATGCCAACCCAGGCAAATGCCATTGGAAGGCTGCGTTACAAGTCCTGAGATACCTAGCTGGAACATTAGACCACGGTCTCAAACTCGGAGAAGACAGTGAGGATGCCTGCAGACTCACCGGTTTCACAGACTC
>MU172930.1:202286-235171 GCA_016695475.1 Suillus decipiens | reverse complement strand
AAGATTCATATTAGGGTTCTCAGATATAGCCAGACCAATGAATGATTTGCTAAGAAAAGATGTTCCATGGGATTGGACGGAAAAGCAACAGAATGCGTTTAACGAACTTAAGAAACGTTTCACTGAAGCTCCGGTCCTTGTAATGCCAGATGTTGAGAAAAAGAAAAAGATAGAAACAGATGCTTCTGATTACGCAACTGGAGCAGTTCTTTCTCAACTCATGGAAGATGGACTATGGCATCCTGTCGCTTATTATTCAAAGTCAATGAATGATGCAGAACGAAATTACGACATTCATGACAAAGAATTATTAGCAATCATTCGTGCGTTAGAAGAGTGGAGGCACTATGTGCAGGGAGCACCTCACCCAGTGGAGATCTGGACAGATCATAAGAATCTCGAATATTTCATGACGAGCCAAAAGTTGACAAGAAGGCAAGCTAGATGGTGTTTGTTCCTAGCGGAGTATGAATTTACACTCCAACATAAGCCTGGTGTAGTTAATGATAAGGCCGATCGTCTGTCTCGGAGATCAGACCACAGAGGGGGGGTAGAAAACGACAATTCTGATCGCATTTTGCTTAAACCGGAATTTTTCAAAATCAATGCTGCTAAAAGAGGCCAAGTTCTTATCGAAGGAGAAAAATCTCTTCTGAAAAAGATTAGACAATGTACAGAACGAGAGCCTGAAGTAATGAAAGCGCTAGAAACGCTGAAAGCAGCACCGGTGCAATTGCGTAGAGGAGTCGAAAAATGGAATGTTGAAGATGGATTGGTGTTATTCCGAGGCTTAGTATATGTTCCAAATAACAAAGAGATCCGCCGAGAAATATTAGAGTTATTCCATGACTCACCACCGGCTGGACATCCTGGACGTGCTAAAACCTTAGAATTAGTTTCCAGAAACTATTGGTGGCCTTCAATGACGAAGCATATCCATGATTACGTAGATGGTTGCGATCGTTGCAGACAAACAAAGGTCTATCCTAGTAAACCAATGGGACCTTTACAGCCAAATGAAGTTCCAGAAGGACCTTGGCAAACGATCACATGTGACCTGATAGTGGATTTACCCAAGAGTGAAGGGTGTGATAGCATTTTTGTTGTCGTTGATCGATTTACGAAACAAGCACACTTCATTCCCACCACAAAAGAAGTAGACTCGAAGGAAATTGCCAAGCTATTTTTGAAGAATGTATGGAAACATCACGGAACACCAAAGAAAGTGATTTCAGATAGAGGAACACAGTTTGTGTCCAAATTCATGGGACAAATGTCAAAACGATTAGGCACGAAATGGTCTGCTTCGACCGCCTATCATCCCCATACAGATGGACAAACTGAACGCGTAAATCAAGAAGTAGAACAATATTTGCGCATGTTTACCTCTTATAGACACAATGATTGGGTATCTTGGTTACTGATTGCCGAATTTTCACATAACAATGCAGTCATGGTGACAGGTCATAGCCCTTTCAAAGTTCTATATGGATATAATCCTGAATTCACGATATCTCCTAACTCTAACTCCCGTATTCCCGCTGCCGATGAAAGAGTGGATCAAATGAAAGAAGCGAGAGATGATGCGCAAACTATTTTGAAACTTGTTAATGAACGAATGAAATGGTTCTATGACAAAGGAGTAAAAGACGCACCACAGTATCAAAAGGGAGACAAGGTCTGGCTAGACGCAAAGAACATTAAACAACATCGTCCAAGTCAAAAGTTGTCAGATCGTCGTCTTGGGCCCTTTGAAATACTAGAGAAGATTGGCGAAGTGAACTATAAATTGAAATTACCGGCAAACTATAAGATTCATCCGGTGTTCCACGTCGAACTACTCACTCCATATTATGCATCTCAATTGATCCCTCATTCTCAACCCACCCGACCACCTCCTGACATAGTTGACGATCAGGAAGAATTTGTTGTAGAAGAAGTATTAGATAGCCGTTTATTCCGAGGAAAGCTGCAATACCGAGTAAAATGGGAAGGATATCCGATTGAGGAATCGACATGGGAACCAGAAGAAAATGTTAAGAATTCCCCGATTTTGATAGCGGAGTTTCATAAGAAAAATCCCACGGCAGCTAAAACCAAACGAATTCAAGGCTCCATACTTAATTTGGATGATTTCAAACAATGGAGAGCACGCAATATTCAACCATCATACATTCACGATGACGCTCATCCTAGAGAGGGGGTAATGTCACGAATTCCTCATACAAATCACTATTCTTTCCTCAATTTTCCTAAAGCGCCTAAACCCAGCGCTAAAACAAACCCTAACCTTAATGAAATCCCTACATCCGCTTCTATAGTTGAACTTCCTGATGAAGATGAAGAGATCTTTTATGATGCTATCGGATAAGATAAGATAAGATAGTATCACGTGATCTTAGAATCTTCTAGAATATGATGTCATTATGATGTCATCAACAATGTCACAATATCACATCGTACGATTCTCATCTCTATTTTCTGATTGGCTAGTAGTTTAGAACTCAGTTTGTATCTCAGTTTCAATATGCCTATATAGTTAGCTAGTTTCGTTGTAGTAGTTCTTTAGTTCAAACCTCTTGTATCTACCTTGAGTAGCAACCAGACGTCACTGCTCATCTCTTTCTCTGTTGTGATAACCTTTGTTCGAGTCCTAGTCTCTGCCCTAGTCTTAAGTGATTTAAGGGGTTGTGACAGTCTCACAAAACCACTACCACATATTGGGCTGGAAAAGATGGTCAACGAACTCAGATTGGTCGTCGTCTAAGGGGGTGTGTTGGAACAGTAGACAATGCCAATGGACGTCCGACGTTCATTTCCTTTTTCGTACATATTAGTCATATCGGACTTCTCCGTTTACACTACAAACACTCATTCTATCGTACTGTTCCCTCAGTCTTTCTACACGCGAGACTGAGGTATACTTACACATTGTGTGTCTAGTTCGGAAGCATGTTTCCACACATACAAGCACCAGGTAGACTCCTCCTATGCATATGACTCAGTAAAGACATGTAAGGACCAGAGGTCCTCTATGCCTGGACCATGCTTCAAATCAAGAACATTCGAGACCAACCACATGCTATGCAACTCTTGTTACTCTTACTGTCACTCATTCAAATTTTCATACCCTTTTTCTCTTCATTCCACTTTACCTTGTCAGTTGCAATGCCACTTTCTGGTGCTTCTGTTTTCACATAATCGTTCGGCTCATCCATCACCAAGGACCCTTACTATCTTCACTATATATGCCACCCATGTACTCTCGTATCTACAGTGGAAACAGAGGATAGCAAAACACAGTGTATCAAGCATAGCAAAGCAAATCCTGCTGTGAGATCTCTGCTCCAAGTATGACAGAAAGTCCCTGAGAAAGTTCTCGTCCTATAAAGCCTAGCCCTATCTCTCTTTGTGTTACTTACTAGCATGTCTCTTATCTCTCACCCTCTGTTCTCTTTTCCCCTTTGAACCACCCCCAGCCTTACAGACATCTCACTAAGGATTGCGAGTCTAAAACAGCTGGCAGGACTGGTGTGGTATGCCTTACACCAGGGCATTCGTGAATCCAGAGATGCTCTTGGAACACCAGGGGTTTCATAGAATAGATTGTACTGTCCTACATAGAATAGCACTCTGAAAAATAAAATTGGAATCAAAAAAGGACAATAAATATGACAAAAAATATGACAAAAAATAGGTTTTTGACTTAGGAGATCCCACAGACTTGAAGTAGCCTGGCCAGTGTGGTTACTACAACTGAATCAAATTTGTTTATCTTGGACTAATCTATTGGATCACACTTTGATATTCAGTCACAGATGCATTTATTTTAGAAGCCCACTGTAACTGGTCTTAGCCAGGTGGTTGCCACAACAGAATCAAAATATGTTTCTCTTGGACTACACAGGTTCAAAACCTACCAATTTTTTCTATTGGAGCACACTTTGACATTCATTCATAAGATTCTTCATAATTTCTTTAAAAACTCACCGTAAGTAACCAGTGGTTGCCACAACAGAATCAAAATCTGTTTCTATGAGACTGTGCAGGTTCGAAACCTGCTGTTTTTTTCTATTGGAACACACCTTAATATTTATCCATGGATGGCTTCTTTAAAAGCGCACTGTGACTGGTCTTAGCCTTCTGGTTGCTACAACAGAATCAAAATCTGTGTCTTGGACTGTGCAAGATTGAAACCTGGTGATGATGGAGTTTTTTCTATCGGAATAGACCTTGACATTCACTCATGGATGGTTTCTTTAGATGTCCACTGTAACTGGTCTTAGACAGGTGGTTACCACAACAGAATCAAAATCTGTTTGTCTTGGACTGTGCAGGTTTGAAACCTGCTGATGTAACAACTTTTTCCCCTATCAGAACACACCTTGATGGAATTCACTCATGGATGGTTTCCTTAGAGATTAATCTTAACTGGTCTTAGCCCCCTGTGCAAATTATTTCCATGGTGAGTCGTACCTATTATATTGTGTGTTGTGAGGCTGCCGCAGGTTATGTGTAGTTGCTCTCAGGGCTTAGTCAATTGCATATTGGATGAATTGATGTCTGTAGATGCATCTGCGATATCAGGCGCTGATCTGTAGACCACTGCAGCATTTATGATCCTCCAAAGATAAAATGAGCAATACTGCATCAAATGTGTAATACACCAGCTACCAATATATCTAGCAGTTACGAGACGGACAGGGTAGGAGCAAGGATGCTAGAAACACAAAGGTACGATCTCAGTCTTTGGTCAAGAACTCTGTTAACAATGTGTGCTACCTAGAAACACAAAGGTACGCTACGGTTTTGGTCAGTCAACGCTGACATACATGGGCTAAGTACTTACATCTCAGTCTTTGGTCAAGAACTGAGATGTCTGTGTCTGCGGGTGCCTGACTTTATACTAGGTCAGTAGGAAATAAAAATTAAACATAACTATATTGACGAATGTCTCAGAACTTCGGCCGACATCAGCGCAAGGCGCTGATAGGCTTCTTTTTGACTTGCGCTCGTACCACGTTGCTCATCTTCTCCCCCTCATGCCTCGATTCTCGGCTTCTTCGGAACTTCCCTTCTGCTTTGTCTCCAGTTCATCGGACTCCAACAATATAGTCCTCCACAGTCTAGTTTGACGGGGCGCACCTACCCAGAATATAGCCATTGATACTAAATTAGAGAAAGAAGTAGTTCAAACATGAGGACGCATCACAAAGGTACTGACGGCACATGGGAAGTATATCTATTATCATCTGGCCCTCGCATTAACGAGAAAACGACGCACCAGTAACAACTGCAGATTACTGATTGCTGCGATATCGCCAGCCGAATACTCCAAGATCTGCATTCGTTAAATAGGTAAAAACGGTTCATATCATGCACCATCTTATATCCTTACACACGAGACAGAAACATGGCCCTATCAAGATAGGTGGAGCCTGTCGTGATGACAAGCGAGCGAACGGGGAGAGAAGGGTCTAGAAAGACAAGGTACGATCTCAGTCTCTGGTCAAGAACTCTATTAACATGTGCGCTACCTAGAAAGACAAGGTACGCTACGGTTTTGTCAGCTATGGCTGACTTACAGGAACTAAGTACTTACATCTCAGTCTCTGGTCAAGAACTGAGATGTTCGCGTCTCTCGGGCGCTTGGTTTTATAGCAGGTAAGTAAGGAATAAAAAATTAAACATAACTTAATTTGCGTATGTTTCAGAAGCTCGGCCGACGTCAGCGCGCCGCATCCCATTGGCCTATTGTGGCTTGCGCTCGTACCACGTTCCTCAGCTTCTCCTCCTCGTGCCTTGCTTCTCGGATTCTTCAGCCATCGTCTTCTCTTCTCTTTCCGAATCGTCGGAATCCAACAGGGCCTTGAGGAGAGAAACAGCACTATTTGTGTAATGCCACTCGGAACTGGAAATCAAAGGCGCACCGGCAAAGCGCCTATTAGCTGAACGTTGAACAATGAATAGAACCAAGTAGATGTAGATCTCAAAAGCGGATATCAAGACCACGACGGATGTAAAAGACGAAAGATAAGGAGAACGAGACGATTGATTGCAAAAATGGATGCGTACACTTTGGTAGCGTAGAACAACAGAATTGAACGATGCATGCAAGTTTTGTCCTGATAATTGCAAAAGGCTGGTCTATGCCTGATTATGGCGACTGTTCTAGTCGTACCCGAGGCCAAATCATTTTTCGCGTTGGTGAAACCACCCTCTTGTGCTGGGCGCATCTAGATATAAACGTCAGGGGATACAATGGTCAAAGAACATGATGGTCCGACCATAGATGAGAAAATTCCAAAAAAGCCTAGTCCTAGAAAGAATTCGGCATCCAATATACTAGTGCACAAAACATTGACAGGGAAAAGTGTAGATAGAATATCTTTAGGTTCGCGGATATCGACGAGGGACTGTAAGTTATTTATGAGAGTCGCATATGGTCGCATAGTCCTCTAAAGGTAAGTGTAAAGTTGGTGTGCAAAGTAAAATACAAGATGTTACCAGGAGTGTCAACCCCATGCCGCCGTCGTGCTAAACAGCATATACTCGTATCAACACATGGTACACGCAAATTAGCCAATGAATAACCTGTAGTTGACTATCAGATGTACTTCTGTAGCGAACGACTTCAGCAGCCATCAGGAAACCTCCTCTGACAAGAGTTAGGGACATTACCTTGTACAAATTCGATACTGTGTCGTCAGAGGCAGGAGAAAATGCGGGATTGATATATGTGAACTGGGGAGAGTCAGCTTAGCTAAACACAATAAACGAATTATCGATCCTAACCAGTGGATCTTCGGCTTTCTAGGCCAGCTCCTTCCTCAGAAACTGTATGACTGCCTGGAATCAATTGGAGGCAGTAATCTCGTAGAAGTTCTGCCTCATAATTGGTGCATTTCCGACTGCCTTGAAGCGAATCACCATTGTGTATTATAAGTAGACACTCTCATTTAACACCAATGCTACTGACCTTTCAATGGTTCCTTCTTCTTGTAAGTGTCTAACGCTTGAAGGGCCTCAGTTGCATTCTCGGACACGTCGCCTGGTGTCCATGGAAGGGCAGTTTGCCGACAAGAGCCATCTGGGCTTCCTGAAGACATCAGCTCCGCTCATGAGCTACGAGCATAAGGACGAACTTGAGATTCACTCTCAAACATTTCACTTGGAACTCTGCTTTTCGGAGATGAGTCGAATCTACTAGTCTTGATGTCCCTTCCTTCACAGGCTCATCGGAAAACGCTTTCACTTGCGACCAAGTACGTTTGTATCACCTGGCTGTTTATTACTAGTAGTCACGGTCGATGGTTGTAAGGCTTGTGGTGGGTTCGAAGGGGAAAAGAGAATAGAAGAGAGAAGTAAGAGAGGTCAGAGGTGATAGCGACAAGGGACAGATCGACGTAGTCAGGATACAAACAGGACTATACTTTAGACGAGATGCTCTAAGGACTTTCTGAGGTGCTTTTTGAGCGGGGGATCTAGGATAGAATTCGCTGGCAAGTAAGGACTGTACATAAGCTACTTATACTGCGAAACGGTAAGGGTCCTCGGCTATGGATGAGCCGAACGATTAGGTGAAAGCGGAGGCAGAAGAGAGTGGCGTCGCGCTTGACAGGGTGGAGTAGAACGGAGAGGAACGAGAATTGAATGAGTGGCGGTATATATGAGTATGGTTTGGCAGAATAACGAGTCAAATATTAGTTTTGAGAACGGCGAATTGAGGATAGGGTGACATTAACGAGAGAAAGGGACTGAAGGTTGACAGAGATAACGAAGTTGTTGTAAGGACAGGGACCAGGACCATATGGGTTGACGACGTAGGAGGAAGGAAGGAATGTGTCCGCATGACTTTCGGATACAAAGTGTGACACTGTTCGCATATTAGGTCACGCGAACGGTCCGAGCGTTAGAGTTTGATCTGAAGCCTTGGGCCGGGCGCAGAGGACATCCGGTCCTTACATGAGCCACCCTAATGCTGGCCGTCTTTTTACTCGTGTTACTTCTCAGTGTTATATGTGGCCGTGAACGCCAGCCCCGGTACATTCTAGCTGCTTGCAGATGGGACATGACCACCACCTCGTGGTAATGTTTGAGCTGCCAGTCACAAGTTATCGAGCAAGTTGTTTGCAATCTCGGCCTACCTCTGCATGTATAATGAGCATGAACTGCTATCCTACAACACCTACATCTGAACGCCTCTACTATATCCAATGTGCTCTACTGCCTCCTAATTCCGTATTGCGCTATTCGCTACGTTACTTGCCCTTACATTATCTGGAACTAACCTCGTGCTATGTCTTCAATGCTTCCTAGTAACCTACTGCACCCTTCCTGCCGTCGGAGTCTGACTCGGGAATGATCTCGACGGAATACGGACGAATGCAACCAAGCGGTATAGCGTTTGTCATCGATCGATGTTCGCCATTT
This sequence comes from Suillus decipiens, assembly GCA_016695475.1. Lineage (NCBI taxonomy): Eukaryota > Fungi > Basidiomycota > Agaricomycetes > Boletales > Suillaceae > Suillus > Suillus decipiens. Next base: position 226,738 of record MU172930.1, on the reverse strand, counting down.
CCATGCTTAGTATACGGAAAGCCAGACTACTTCCAAGGCTTCCACTTCTCAGAACCTTCCTAGCAAGGTAAAGGACCTCATTCAAATCGTTCGTCTGTTGCTTTTGACCTTGAATCGCATTCTTCTCTCGTCTCTTCTTCGATTGCTCGTTCGCTAAGCCATTTGGGCCTCAGTGATTCATTTCCGTGTGCTCACTCCTATGTCAAGTTCGAGGTCGCGTGTGGTCTCGGCGTTGGATGAACTGGATTGCTGCGTGGCCGCCGTTTTGTGGGAACTCCCGTCTCCAATCCCAATCCTCCATGTCCTCTTCAACGGAATTTTCTCTTGGACTGTGCAGGTCCGAAATATGCGGATGCCGAGGTTTGTTTCTATCGGAATATACGTTTGTTCATGGATGGTTTCTTTAGAATCACTGTAACTGGTCTTAGCCAGGTGGTCACCACAACAGAATCAAAATCTGTTTCTCTTGGACTGTGCAGGTTCGAAACCTGCTGATGACGGGGATTTTTTCTATTGGAACACACCTTGATATTCACTCATGGATGATTCACCGTAACTTGTCTTAGCCAGGTGGTTGCCACAACAGAATCAAAATCTGTAAATCTGCCCATGACAATGTTTTTTTTCTATCAGAACACTGACCGTTTCCTTAGAGGTTCATCTTTTCTTAGCCCTTGTGCAAATTGTTGTTGCAATATTAATGTTTACTTCATGGCAAGTCGTGCCTTCGGCCACACGTTCGAAACACTGATCATATCGTGTGTCGTACGGCTGCCACAGGTTTTATGTATTTCCTCTTCGGGGTTAGTTGACTAGTCAATTGTGTAATGGATGATTTAGAATGCACCCGCGATTAAGAAGAACATTGCAGACAGAGAAACTTATTAGTATTTTGAACATTCTTTGCTGTCGGGGCACATACAAAGGTGTGTCTAAATCATCGCAACCACCAAGGTAGAATATGTGTCCAAGCCAAACCTTTTCTGGAAGCCATTCATCTTGGCACAAATTAGTACTATGTTTTTTTCATCGCCTGTTTTCACAAGATATATTTCTTGCAGCCGAAGCTCCTGCCAGTGCACACGCATTATAATTCATAATCGAAGGTCAATTGAGCTAAATTTTTGGAAGAGTCGCTAGTCACACAAGTTGTTTGGAGGTCAATGGAAACTACTTGCGAGGTTCTGAGAAGTAGAACACGGTGGTCTGGCTTTCCATAATACTACTTACCATAGAGAACAGGTACGAGTCCCATCCATACGAGACTCATATTTTGTTTTCTTTCAATGGTACTTTGCAATGTGTGCTAATATAGCAAGTAGCATATATGCTTCCTAGGTACTCGTCATATACACAAGAGTTCCTATCAGCGACTAAGATAATATATTCTTACTAGTTCATCGTCTTGTCTACTGGCCTCAATTCGCTTGACCTGCCCCACACTCTCACAAGTCGGAGTTGGAGACGAACGAACAGAGACAAATATATATGCTCACCGGTGACCTCTTGCGCCGAAGCTCTGGCTGCTCTAAGCCTGATATTTTTTCTGCAGTGCCACGAAGGTGTCGTCGAATCCCCGTCTTTGGATCTCATCGTATTAGTCGCTTCTTCATCCTCGTAACGACTCGGCGAGTCTGCAGATCCAACGACGCAGTCCAGTTCCATGTTCTAGGTGTCGTCGAACCAGGTGGCATATTGTTCATGTTCTACTGATGCTAAATGAGGGTGATATTGTCAGTACGAGACATGCGAGCACAAAGACATATCTATATCCAGTTACCTGAATGTCCTGCCAGTGCCAACATAAATGGTGAAGTGAGTGAACTAACACGATTTTATAAACAAGGGTCCATACCGTGCAGAGTCGCCTTGAGCGGAGGGACCAGCAAGGAGTCAAAGATATACAAGTTTTACCCTGAATACGCGTGATCAAGTACATGCTAAACTATATGCAGGACGCGGGGAGCTCACGATATGGCCCCGCGTGTCAAACAGCCAAGTCCTGCAAAGAACACAAAAGATTAAACACATCAGGTCATTAACAAGGAGGGATAATGTCAACATACTGCCAGAGCGACTGCTGGGGAAGCTTCTCCATCCATCTCCGAGTGCCTCTGATATAGTTCTAGAGGTAATACAAGACGGTTACGGGTATGGGAGGCGTACTGGGGAAAGAGGTGCCGGGGGCTCGTAAGTGTACATTGGAGGACTATAAGGAAGTCCTGCAGGGAATGCTGCAGCTCTGGAGGTTCGTAAGAGTGCGCTGAGAGGAATGATTCGATCCTGTAGTTGTGTCCGCTATCAGATAAAGGACCACGTGCAAAGGAGAAAATATAGTCCGCACCGTGACTTCACATTCACCAAATTATACACCTGTTATCATTGGGGAGCTGTGACATCGATTTTCAGTCCACTAGATGTCGTGGTTGAGTTCTCGGGGGTTAGTGTTCCAGTGAGGTTGGTGATGTTGATCATCATGATTCTGAAGTCTGGTGCGAAGGGGTTATAACAGAATGAAAGAGTCAATATAACTGGCTACTGGGAGGATGTGGTGGGGAAATAGAGTCGGCAAACGCCGGTGACAGCTTGACTCGGCGTCTTCGTCTTCTTCGTCGCGTTTGTTTCGACTATTGACTATTCTCATAACCACTTTTCGGATGTCCTATTCCCCCGGTATGCTACAATCCACTGTTCAAGACTCATATGGCAGTCTGGACTGGGGGCACCAAAGCTCGTTGAGCTTGGGTGGCTCTGGGTGTCCACAGTGTGACTCAGTGCCATGCTGTGTACCACTGGATACTTGCAGACTTGTACTATATATTTTTTCAGCTTTTTTATGTAATATATGTTTTTAAAGGTAGTGCCTTCAGCACTTTTTTCGAGTTCGAGAAATAAGCGTGACAAAGTGACCATGTCATTGAAGTGGTAGTCGATTTTAATGTCGAATCGTCGAAGGCTCCAGAGGCGCCCCACGCCGGATTGTAGACTCAGCAGCCTGTATCCCTAGGCCTCTTATTTTATCTAATCAATGAGCACCCACACCAAGGGGTCCAAGGCCTCCTCGGAAAGCTCGTAAAAACACTTGTAAAAGAGGCAAAAAATAAAAAGCACAGCTATGATATCGAGTGCGTGAAATATTAGAAAACAGATAAAACATATATATAACTCACCTTGAGAGGAACTGTGATTTTCAGCATACACACCTATTTACGAATCCGACCAGAATCACGTTGGAAATCCATTCTCGCTGCACAGCACTGTGGGGTGGTGGCTATTTCTACGCGAATTTCGAATTTTGATCGTCTCGCAATCACCCACAGAATCGCTCCATAATTGTTCACTATGACTATATACCATAACTATTAATCATTCTGATTAAAGTAAAGTATGACCTGACCATGTGCATATAAATTTTATGAACTTGGAAGTCTCGATCCTCGGAGACGCTGCTGGTGGTCGGTTCGCTCCATGACACAAAATATGCACAATCCTACCGTCCGAGTCATACAACCGGCGCTATTAATATGTATCTAGACTGTAAGTGGTGTGCAGTATGAAAGTTGCAATTAGAAAGCAACCTCTAGACACGCAGAGGTAATGGGCCAATTTGCTAGTTCACTGTCACGGTTGATCCCAATGTGACGATACGCCGGGTCCGTTCAAACTCAAGCACAATCTGTTTTCTGCATTTTTTTTATGGCGGAAAATTCTGGGTAAGTTATGAGAACGCGTGGTATACTGTGCGTGCAAGGGATAATTTTTCAGCCGCAAATTCGAGTTTCTGAAACGTTGCTGCAGACTCCAGAGGTACTAATAAGTCAAATTAAATCACACCACTTTGTACTACTCGCATTCGGCATTGGCTCACATACGGCGGACGCGCGGAACCCGGGTGTCCCAAGTAATAATCCTCATTTCACTTCACTCTGGGACGCACGTTTTTCTGACAGGAGCTTGGGCAGCGTGTCCCAGAACCTATTGCTCTATCGCCGATCTATCTGGGATCGTCGCACAGCTGCCGTGTCCCGGGACATGAGCTTAGTCATCCCTGCTATACCCTGTCCCACGACAGGAAAGTATGCTACATCTTGACAATCCCCGCACCTGCCAAGAATAAGAATTGCAGTTTTACGAGCCTCATTCCCAAGGGTGCGGCTGCCATACAACGCATAAAGACTAACTTTCCACGGAAGTGAAACTCTCACTGTCAAAAATGATCATCGTAATAGTCACCACGGATTCAAATTCATGTGTCTTCATCACAGCTGTGGAGAGAAGAAAAGGTCACCTCTTGCTTGCTTGAGCTCTTTTTTAGACTCATCTTAAGGACAGTTTCTCACCATCTCAGGGCTGCCACGGCTCAGAAATACAACTCTCGGGTTTCCTTGTGGCTTAACCTGATCATATGCTGAGCCTGGAGGTCACCGGCGGTCTAGTCAATATGGAGAATTTTACGTATAAATAATGTGAAGAGCTATAATTCTTGTGACCCAACTTCCTCTAGGATGTACTTCTCTGGCTTGGCTGCACTTCTGCTGTCAGGTGCTGCGACCATCGTTGCGCATGCCGAACAAGCCAAGCGTGACACAACTCAGCCCTACAACATCTTTCAAGGAACGAATGAGCAAGATTCGCTTGTCGATGATCTTTCTAGTCAACTCGACTACACCCTGTCTGGGGGACAGCCGTAAGTTAGCTACTCCAACTGTAGTTGACAAATAACAAGCATTTCATGTGCAGATATCCCAACCCGTACATGTCTGAAAGACTAGGAACGACTGGCCCTCTTCTTATTTCGTCGAATAATTTGGCAAGGAATCTCCTCGGAATACCGTCGAACTTCCCTAATATACATATTAGATCGAATCACTATCTCATTTTGTCCGTGAAAGAGTGGTAAGACAGGCACGATTTTCGTAATGCCACTGCTGATGAGCTCTTTACACAGCCCGAACGCACTGTTCATGCAAAAGGCGGAGGTGCCCATGGCTGGTTTGAAGTAACGACACCTGTGGCTGCGAACTACTCCATGGCGGCCGTCTTTTCGGAGGTTGGGAAGCGTACCCCACTTACCGCCCGATTTTCTACGATTGCTGGTGATTTGGGCAATGCGGATTCTGTTCGAGATCTGCGAGGGCTGTCCTTTAAGTGCATGACTTATTTTAGCATCACCGCTACGCGCTTACTGTGTTGCTGTTTCTAAATATACTAGGTTGCGCACAGAGGAAGGAATCTTAGACTGGGTAAGCATTCAAAATGTATGGGTGATTCCTGAAGCTAATATACCACAAAGGTTTTCTTAAACCACCCTGTTTTCTGGCTTCGTGATCCTGCAAAATTCCCTCGTTAGTATAACGAATCTCTCCTAACATGGTTCATCATATCGAATTTATATTTAGTCTTCATTCATTCTCAGAAACGTGATCCTCAGACAAACGTTTTCAATTACAATGTACGTTTTCCTTATTATATCTTAAGCGCCTCACTCACAACACTTGCCAGAATTTTTGGGGTGAGCGACAAACCAGCCACTTCGATGCGCAACCTTTACAATTTTTCAGATTACCTGTCCTCGAATAATGAATCAATCTACCAGGTACCTTCTCGCAAAACTTTTCCAATCAAATAATTATCTTCGCTGACATCAATATGTAACAGACCATGCGTACCATGTCCGACCTCGGGACCCCTTACGGTTTCAGGTATGCATCTACGAAGTATACCTGCTCTCCCTCCCTTTTACTCATCAATCCCTAGGTATATGAATGGCTGGAGTGGCAACACATTCCGCGCTGTGAAAACTGCTGAATCGTGGGTTTATATAAAGTAGGTGGTCGCTGATGTGCATGGTTTCTTGACCATTGACATGCTCCAGAATTACCGCAGTATCAGATCAAGGCATCAAGAATAATACTAATAGTGAAGCCATCGTGCAAGCTGGCGAGAACCCCGATTTCGGCGTCCAAGATCTTTATGACGCCATTGAAGCTGGAGATTACCCCAGCTGGACAGTCTACTGGCAAATCATGACGCCTGAGCAAGCCGAGAATTTTCAATGTTTGATTCCTTGTCTTATCTGGTTTCTTCGGGCTGACACTATCATTTTCTTACAGATAACATTTTTGACCTGACCAAAGGCACGTTTTACTATTCTCAATCCATATTGTTGACACTCACATCTTTAACTCCAGAATGGCTTGTGGAAGATGTACCTCTGCAGGAAATTGGTCGGATCACCCTTGTTCAGAACCCGTATGAATTTGTGGACTTTATTGTTCATGCACCACAACTGAGCTTTTTCATTAGGACTAATTTCTTCGCAGAGATCGAGCAAATTGGTTTCAGTCCTGCCAGCATGGTTTGTTTTTCTAAAAGTCCGCAAATGAGCAAGGCTAATTTCACCCAGCCTTATGGTCTCGAGCCTAGCGAGGATCCTACACTGCAAGCACGACTGTTCGCGTATGGTGGTAAGTTTCTACTTTCTGACATAACTTTGAGACCTTGCACTCAACTTCATTCATCCAGATGCCCAGCGATACCGCACTGGAGTCAACAGCAAACAGCTCCCAGTAAGTAGCATCGCGTGACTCATCCCGGTAGTGTCTAAAACTGTGAATGACAGGTCAACTGTCCTCTCAATCCCGTTGGTTCGTAACTTCGCCCTATCGTACTATGCAATGCTAAATCGAGTCTGTCCAGCGAACTTCGACCGTGATGGTGCCATGACCTTCAATAACCAGGGCAAGCGCCCGAACTTTTGGTCGCAGCAAGATACTCTTGGACTTGCTCCTCGGCCCTATAATGACGACAATCATACCATTTGGACTGGCGGTGCTGTCATGTACGTCAGCACACCCAGTGAAATAGATTTCGATCTTCCCAGGATCTTCGTACGTGGCGAACAGCACTATACGCAGTGTATCTTTGAATTGCTAATCGACTATGACAGTGGAATGGTCTCTCCGAACAAGATCAAGACCACCTGATCTACAATACCATCTGGCATCTTGGTCAGGCCACCGACTTGGCCATCCGCACCAAACAGTGCCAGATCTTTTATCACGTGAATGCGACCCTAGGTGAAGCCATCGCGAAGGGAGTGAATGTCACGCTTTAGATATAGGACCACAGAATAATAGACTTTGGGTATTTTGCAATGATCCATTGGACTCTATACAAAGTCGAGTCTTCACGAGCTCGCGTATACGCTTGTACTTATAGGAGAATGTTTACTTTTATAAATTTGGGCAAGAATGGCCACCATCTTCGGAAGATCGCGCAGGAACTTCAGCGTGGAATGATGAAACAGTATATGACCGTAATGCTTTCGAACTTTATGAGCGTCGAATCAAACCTATCGGGATCCATCTGCCGAAGTTGCAAACAAATCGCTGCATCCCGTACATGCAAGTGCCATATTCATGTCCCGAAGTCTTATCATCCTCACGCTAGGCCAATCGCCTCGAATACCAACAGAGGCGAGATGATCCATCAAAGTCTAATGAAATACATTCTGTAAGGCTGGGGGTGGTTCGAAGGGGAAAAGAGAACAGAAGGTGAGAGATAAGAGACGTGTTAGTAAGTAACACGAAGAGAGATAAGGCTAGGCTTTAGAGACGAGGACTTTCTAGGAGGCTTTCGGTCTTTCTTGGAGCGGGGATCTCATCGCAGGATTGCTGTCCGCGACTGTTTACTTGGCTTGGCTTGCTCGTGCCTCTAGATACGAGAGTACATGGGTGGTATATATAGTGAAAATAGAAAGGGTCCTCGGTGATGGATGAACCAAACGATTATGTGAAAACCGAGGCACCAGGGAGTGGCGTTGCAACTGACAAGGTAAAGTGGAATGAAGAAAAAAAGGGTATGAAAATTTGAATGAGTGACGGTAAGAGTAACGAGAGTTGCATAGCATGTTCTTGATTTGAAGCGTGGTCCAGGCGTAGAGGATCTCCGGTCCTTACAATTCCAACTTGCTCCATGTTTGTGACGCCTGACTCCGAGTCTGATAGTATCATTCAAAGGCACAGTGCAGAGCTAGTCGGGGACCTCACGCTGAACTGTAGTTCCTAGAGCATTTTCACCTTCTCCTGGAAAAAAATAACTCGAAAGCGATGTTGTAAAATTATCAAAACATACTCCCATATCCCAGCTGCACGCGATCCGCACTGGGAGTACTTAGTTAGCACCCTTAGTCAGACCTATCATTCCTTCGTATTAGGGACTCTGCCTGGGATGAAGACAAGAATTAGTTCTGATTAGCCTTTCACATGTTAGTGGTCAACCTCCTGCAAATGTCTGAACGCGCTAAACATAGTTTCAACACCAAGGAATGCCGAAGTATCCGGACAAACGAGGACATGTATGAAATGGCCAGTCTGCGTGGAGTCTATGTTCTATGCCAAAGTCTGGTGAATCTGGGCGTCATCTGGGGGATATGTCTGGGGATGCTGGGTCAAAAAGGTCTGAGGGGTTAAAGGTCTATTTCATAACATCGTGACTACCATGCTATCTACTAATCAGCCACACACATCCATCTATGTCAAACACCGTCACGCAAGTTTTGTGATTCCCATCGTCCTTGCCAGCTTCCCGTCGCGGTTCTAGTCATATGGAGGATGTTGAGATTGCAGAGTGGGAGCTGAAGACATTGAAAAAGATCAGGATGGTGTTGACGAGCGGGTTGGCTTTGAGACTCAGGGATAAAAATCCTGGAGCAATGACATTATACGACCGGCACTTTCCGAGTTGTCCAAATTTCAAATCTCTGGACCAGAATCCGAATCGAGAACTAATGCAACTTAAAGTGCTCATTCTCTGACAGCGAGAGGCAGCTACATAGAGCAAAATCGAGTGGTTGTTGCTTAAATGTGTAGGATACCGTCATCAAAACAACAAGTAACAAAACTACTGGCTGCACTACCAATACATTTTAATGGTAGAGATCTTCAGACCAACTTTCAAAGTTATTCACGTCCTCAGTCAGGCTCTTGATTTTATCCCTTGTTGAAGCAACGACTTTTCTGTGCAGTGGCAGGCGCATAGGAACAGCATCCAGATGGGACAACTTCTCAATGGCCACCACCGCCTTGTCTGCATCTCCATCGATGTTGTCAGACACCATGAATTGTCGAAGCTGGGAACCTGGCAAGCTAGGACTGGTGTACGCAGGGTGCTGGGAAGCTAGGCGCTGGTTATCTTTGAATATCTTGGTACGGAATGGACCCGGTTCAATTATTGTGACCTTGGGAGAATAAAAGGTTGGCAGGTCTTTAAACGTCGAGCATCCTAGTTACCTTTATGTTCCATGCAGGATCAAGTTCTTTTGCAAAGGACTCGCTCAGGCCTTCCAGTGCTAGATAATTTGGTAAGTATCTCCATTCTCAAAACATGATTACACCTGCCAAATTTTCTGTCGCAATGTCATGATTTAAATACAGCATGCCACATGATTTAGAACACTCACGATGCACTGTAGAGAGCGTTCCCAGCGCAGCCTACCAATCCCACCCTTGACGAGACCTGCAGCAATCTCCCACCGATTGGCTTGTTCACCTCTCGGAAGAACTTCACCGCTTCCTTGCTCACATACATAGCGCCCCAGAAATTTACTTCGAACATCTGACGGGCCTCTTCCTCGCTCACGGACTCGACCTCTCCTACTACACATTGACCCGCATTATTAAACACAACATCGATCCTTCCAAAAGTGTCTTTTGCTCTTGTAAACGCAGCCGATACTTCCGCGCTGTCCGTCACGTCAAGCTGAATGGCTAAGAACTGGGAGGATGGGAATTGTGCTGATAAATCTGATAAAGCATCGAGGTTGCGAAGAGTTGCTAGGACTTTATCGCCCTTGTTGAGCAATAGTTCAGTCATTGATCTCCCGAATCCTGACGATGCACCAGTAACTAGATGAGGAAGATCAGCATTCGTGACAAGTCCAATGAAATCGTTTTCACCCACTAAACCAAACCTTTGGATCTGCCATATCTCCAGTTGGGCTCTCAGAGAACAGGTGGAATGAAAGGGGTGTGAGATGTCTACGGAGTTAGCACTAAGTAGCGTAGTGCACATAATGGCGTATTATGGCGTGTGCGATGTTTTTATCGGTAAAAATAGCATAGATGGCACAAACACCATATGGCGTACGTGGTCCGATGTTGATTTCTGAGACGCGATTCTGTTCTCAAACTGTTACGCGACGATCTTGCGTTCCGACTGGCTCGTATCATTTGACAGAGCCATACATTACTCGTACATAACAAGATTAGATAGTCTGTCACGAGTCCTGCCCTCAACTGTCTATCGATCAGATGCACTTTGAACTGAACAATGATAAATACAAGAAAATAGGAAGACCGTGTGAGTATGTGATGGCACCCAGGAAGTCGGAGAGATGCAGAGGAACGAAGGAGGTGTGCGAAAGTACTGGGTTATTAGGAGGTAACTGGAAGACAAGCGTGGGGTGGGAGTGTTTCAAGTGCATGTGATGATGGTTCAACTGTCCGCCATACCCGGTCTCAAACACATCAGATGCATGATACCGCAATGTCGATGAACACACGGAAGGGTACAATAGATATGTCAGGAGGGTGTGAGTGTACAGCTGGCACCCCTGTATGGATGGGGTCCGAGGGTCGCACACGACAGTGGTGCACAAAGGCGAAGGGTGCAGTGGACTTGGATTTCAAGTACCCTCCTTCCGAAATGAAAGTGTGACATTAGTGTTTTTTAGAGTTTCGCTTGAAGCTGACTGTGACTCGACGCGAGTGAGCTCGGTAGCCTCGGTTTAACATGTGACCACCCCGCGGAGCATGTTGCGAGGCTTGAGAGAGAACTATAAATCAAGTAACCATCACATATACATTGATTCAAGCTAACTTAGCTAAGCCAGGCGTCAACTGATTTTATGTCCGTTTCCCACGCCTTCCTGCTCGCTACCGTGACATGACTACACACTTCGTTCTCAGTGTATCGGACGCTGTTGAATTATCTATTGCATGTTCTATCCAAGCGTGTTTTATCATTAAAATAACAGACATAATTCATGTCTTTGAAAGTGTGTTATAGTAACTATTTTATTTGTTTGCGGTCAGTCGTACTCATGTACCGACTGCTTCTGATATCCCGAAGGCTATGTTAGTACATTCCTCCTCAACCAGGTTTTCTTTTTATAAGATGTCTAATACGGCGGCCATTATTATGTGACCATATAGTCCCATACGTAGTATGGCGAACAGCCCTGTCCAGCAGGCGTTTTTTTGTCCAGTTCTTACTACTAGTAACCATCTCTTTACGTGCTCATTTATAACTGTACTCTGAATCTCTGATATCTGCAGCATATCGCGCGTGCACACTCTCTGAGGTTTGCAGGTTTGCACAGTAAAATGAAAGTTCGGGACTTGCTTCGTATTCATCAGTGTGTGGTGGAATTCATTGTCTTCGAAGCATTGCAGCGAACAGACAATGTTATCTTACCGGAACCTTTTTCTGGTCCTATTATCCCGTCAAGTCCCGCTCTAGGTTAATCCCTGCAAAGTGGGACAACTGTTGATGCGAGATGTTGAGGCTCATTGTTAGGCCCGCGAAATTGTAGAATCAAATAAGCCGAATGCGACGGTATGTAGATAAACCGCAATCAGAAAAAAACACATGGGAAATTCAGGTCTAAGGGTGCCTGTCACGAGGGCTATGGTCATATCCCTTTTGGTGTCTGAGTCGATAACTTACTTAACCGTCGGTGTACCACATGCCCAATGGAGACAACACCCCTTGTTCTCAAGCCTTCTCCATCAAAAATCACCTTGGCACTGTGGGATATAGGGCTCCTTTAGAAGGTCCACATGTATATTAGTGAATTCGGGCTCGAAGCGGGCGCTGCCACGAAGGTGGGAGGGCTAGAATCTCAGATCTTTGTCGACGACCCTAAGCATACCACTGATATTTCAAAAATTGCTACAATCGTCATTAATATTTCCGCGCGTGCAGATTGCAGAGGCTATTGTAGGCAGTCTTGGTGATGTTCTTCAACAAATCGAGAAGGAGATGGTAATAGCAAAAAAACGCCTAAGGCCTGGAACGGTCGACCTATGCTGGCACTAGTAGTTATCCCGTGACGGTAACTCGCGCCACGAAGCTGCATTTCCTGATATAGCCTCCGTCAAGGGCCATTCCACAACATCTATTTGTTCTTATCAGATCGACTCGTGAGTGGACCAAAAATCCCTGTCTATCTACCGGATGATCCGGTGAGCCAACATGCATTCTTTTCGAATCGTTAGATCCGTTTGACAAGGAGCTGGTATTCTCAGGAAATTGGGCATGTTTCTGCCAATGATTCGTAGTTGTGATCAGTGTTGGCTTATCTCGGGGGATCTTGATGATATGCTCTGAATGGTGTGGTCTGTGTTGTTGCTAACGTGACGCATGTGATAAGCAGCTCCTCTTGGCCTAGCTTGGCTTGGGGAAAAATCTGGTTACTGAAAACAATAATATCAGACGCCAGCTGTTCGGAAATTGCAGTATGTGCTCGACATACATGCAAATGATCTTTTTCACATGTCTTAGGCACAGCTGATCAGGGAAAAACCTTACTGAGTTACGGGACTAGGTCTCCCAAATGAAGCTGTAAGTACCGCTGCATCGATATTTTCACCAATGTGGTGCTATTGATGATGCTCTAACATTGTATATCCCATAGTATGGGAAACACGTCCAGTGAATTGTTTGCGTAACGGACCTTGCCATGAGTCTGATGATCTTTCTCAGCTGGACAAAAATCAGTATCGTTTGGTCACGCATCTTTTTAGTCTCGGAGCCACCGAGCCAGAGTTGGGTTTTAAGACCTATAAAAACTCGATCAACATTACCAGACATTCCTCAGCACTTCGACTTCGGTACTCCAGCCTCCAGCACCACTTTCAGTCTGAGTACTCCAACTCTTGCTACTCCAATTTCAATCATGCTCGACATCTACGCGTTAGCTGCATCGCTCATCGGAGGTGTTACGATTATACTTCTCGCCAATGCTGCTTCGATCAAATCTCGAAGTGCACCAAAGACACTTCGTGATACATTATCCTCCCTCATTGTCTGTATTGGATTTGGTCACTTATTATGGTTAAACTTACTATTAACGAGTAGGGTTTTATTCGAGCTGCATTCAGCGGCGAACAAGGTGACCAACAGGGTAGTCCTTTGACAAGGTACGGACACGCGCATTCCTTTGGGGCCGTCGTCTAATATTTTATTCATTTCAGAGCGCAAGTCACTGCAACATTCCCACAAGGAACGTGGCAGCGTAATGCCTACGAAGACTATAAGGCAGTTCTCCTCGATGAAGAACTAATCTTCCCCTGCATCTACGCAACAAAGGGCTTTAAATCAGATGACCAGCTCTATTTCTTCATCGACTCGGATGACTTGTCAGACCCACGCCATATCCGTGCTCTTGCCAAGGCACTTTCTATATACCTCCCCCAATCTCGCCAGCTTGGCCCAAACACATCCCTCGTTCTTCTTGCCAAGCAAAATGAAAACAACACACGAACAGTAGAAGAATACAATGCTCTGTTCTGGAAACTCCTTAACGGCCTCGCCAAGCTTGATGAAAAGCCCTGGCCTGCAAATATACCTCGCGACATTGACACGGACAAATGGTGCTTCTGTTTTGGTGGAGAACAATTCTTTACTGTCATCCAAACCCCTGCTCACCAGGTCAGGCGTACGCGTCATGCGCCGGGCCTGACCATGGTCTTACAGCCAAAGTGGATTTTTGATATCCTCTTCAGCACTGAAGCAAAGCGCGCTGGTGCGCTTGCAAAAGTCCGTGCCCTCCTCGCCAAGTACGATCCTATCCCTGTCAGCCCCGAGCTGAAGAACTACGGGGATGAAGGATCGCGGGAGGCTACGCAGTACTTCTTGATGGATGAAAATGTTCCGGCGCCGTGTCCATATGACAAACTTAGTGACTCCGAAATCGTTGTCGGATAAAAGTTGAGCTGATTATCAACCCCTGTCAAGTTGCCTTAAACTAACACATCTCCACAGTTGGACTACGACACCTTCCTAATGTGGAGTCGGGGCAGCGCTTCGGTGAATTTGAAATTTGTTATGTTTGGGTCGGAACATTTGTAAACATACGTATCGAGCTCAGTAGTACTTCTTCCTCAGGCCTCAATAACTAGAATTTGGCTTGCGTTTCCGAATTAAAAGATGCTGTGTGGCTTCCAGACTGTGTGATACAGGAAAGAGTTATTTGGAGATTGAAACTAAAACTCAGAGGCCACCACGACACAACTATAATTATAGGAACGTGACATGTGGAGCGTTCTTTGTGGCTAGCCCCAATATGATTATTTACTAATCATATTAACACTGTCGTCATTACTTTCACACACACACGTTAGTCGAATCCGATGTGTCTTCCAACTTCCAAGTCGAGCTTTTATCAGTGTTTGCTGCGAATGGGCACTAAGTAACTAGCCGTGGAGCGATTAAATGGAGCTGGACGCTCGAAAACTTTAACATCAACCATCATGGCACCACCTCACTACACTATCATTGGGACACCGTTCAGCACCTTCACCCGATCTATCACTCTCGGATTGACTTATAAAGGGATGCCCTTCACTCAAGTTAGATGTGTCCCACACTCGGATACAGCAGATGATAACCATCCATTCGGATTTTTGCCCACCCTGATCATCCACGAAATTGATGGTAAAACAGTCAACCTCAAGTTGCGCGAGAGCGTGGCCATCGCGCGCTACATCGATAGGGTTTCACCGGAACCTAGCTTGCATATTTCACCCGGTCAGGGGAAGGCCATCATAGAGGAACAGATGTGGGAGTTTGTGAGTCTTGCCGGAGCACATGGTAAACTTGAAGTCTCAATCCAAGACATGGCGCCTATGATACTGACCTCATGCCTCAGGGTTCCCTGCTGTTGAGAAAGGGGTTGTGAAACCCCGTGTGGCTGCCACCGACGAAGGAAAACTTACAGACTCTGCAATTCGCACACAAATCAAACCAGCTGTAGAGCATCTTAAGAGATTGCTTGGTAAATTGGAAGAACTAATGGCAGACGAGGGCTATGTGTTCGGAAGTAAGCTGAGCTGGGCGGACTTCTTCTTGTTCCCGCTGCTCGCAGATCTGAAAGCAATCCCGGAGGGCGAATTGCTTTCTCCGAGAATGCTGAACTGGATGGAGGAGATGAATAAATTGGAGGCAGTTAAAGCCACTACTGCGGGTACCTTGAGTGTTGGTGCAAGACCTCCCTAATCGCTCAATCCGAGCAGGTAATGGTTTAACTTTTGCTCGCAATCATTCGTCCTGCTGACTCAGAGATAGTGCAGGAATTTCTTGTGAATAGAGCTCGAGTCCGTGTTAAATAGAGAGGTCAACTTTCGATCCAAGCATGATTTGTAGTAGAACTATCCAAGTAGTCTTCAATTGACATGTTGTATGTAAATCTTGAGAACGTTAGGCCCCTGCTACGCGTAAGTATGAGGGGCAATTTTATTGTCAACTGTTGAACTTCATAGTACTATTGGTTACCACAAGTTCGCATTTCGTGCAGTCACAGTATCATTACACTCAAAGCCCGTTGGGCGCTATCAAGGATTGTATATATGTACGAAGACTACATTACTGGATATCTAGTAATCTAAAATATGTGTTATGGGTAGCCAGAATAATATCAGCAATCTCCCCATCTCTCAAGCTAGCGAATGCTTCCAGGTCATCTTTCGTTTACTTATATGATAAATCATTCTATTGAACGTTCCCGTAGCGATGTTGTTGTGAATGCGCGCGATATGGGCTTCATCCTTTTCATTTCATTCTTCCTCGAATACGAGCCTCTGTGGTAGGATCTCAACCTTCCCGCTTCCTACTAACTTGCACTCGTGTACACATTCAGATCGGCGCCAGCGTGTCTAAATTTCAAACTCCGCTGCGGCAGTACAAATCCTTGTCACCACAAAAATTTATCTCTTTTGTTTCTTGTTAGGTCACATCCGTTAAAGCTCGTGGGGCGTTCTATTTATCATCTCATATGCATGTATTAGTTTGAAAATGCAGTAGAAAAATGTTATTTTGAGCGATGCACGGACTTGTGGTAACTAACAATATGGCTTCCGCGATGGAACGCTTTACATCCCCGCGGCCAGATCGTTCTGCAGTATCATAACATGATCCGAGTCTGTCAGCCGGAACTCGAAGACGCACGTTCACAAACATATATAGAGACTATATGTGTGTGCGGTGATGATCCTAATCTGTCCGGTAGAAAGCCGGGACTCGGAGACGCACATTCACAAACATAAGAGACTATATATGTGTGTGCAGTGATGATCCGAGGCTGTCTGATAGAAAGCCGAGACTCGGAGACGCACATTCACAGAGACTATATAATGTGTGTGCAGTGAATCAGCCTATTTATGTACACCTGAAAATGATCCGGGGTGCAAGGTCGTGTAAATTGAGAACACCAGCTCGTTTCCGACCGCGAACATGATAGCAAGTTGGCACTCTAGTAGTCTTTGCGAAGGCGAGTTGATTTGGCATATTTGTTATTATGCAAAACCTTGCCAACAACCCGTAGAGACACAATGATACAACACACCAACGACATGCACCTGTCTTGCGTAAGATAGAACTTCCTCTATTATGCCTCAAAGTAAGATGTGAATCCACCTTCGTGCTGTCATTCCATGGCAAAACTTATCACCGAGGGAGTTGTAAGCAGACCACGACATCAGGTGGTTCACTTACTAGCCATCACGGCTGCGCGTGTTGGCTTTCCCGAGCTACGGTAGCTCCTTTTGTCCCATAGCAGCCTAGATTGTTGACAGTCATTGTAAAGAAAATGGTGTTTATAGCTGGAGCTAATAGCGCAGTCACAGTGGGATAGTGGCTTTGATCATGCGAAAGCCCTCGTAAAGGAACTACAGAGGTTACCCTACATATGAGATTGCAGTACGACTTTTTCAAAAATTCGGCCTTTACCGTCACTGCTACATCCTAATTAGGTTCATGTGACCGAGATTCTAACGTGACATGAACAAATTAGGATGCCGGTAAGTACTGCAATCTCATATGCAACACACTGTAACCCTTTGTACTTCCGGTTCTACGTAGGAAGCTCCCTGTAAAGCCTGTGTGAATGGGAGTAAATGGCAAACGCACGATCTGTTCGCCTCTTGATTAGGCAAGCGAAGGCAGTGTTCGGAAATTAAGTACTCACGTACTCATGACCTACCCCACTCATGAAAAAGTCCAGATCCATTCCTCCATAGTATCATGTGTACTGACCACTCCGGTGGTCGAGTACGCGCCACAGACAAAACTTATGACAGAAAGCAACAATATCACCACACACGAAGAAGAGACAAGTCAAAGCTCATCTTCGATGATCTGCGCATCTAAAACGACCGGCGGACCAATGGGGTGTTTGCGAGGTAGAGGCAGGGTTTAGTATTGTTCGACATAGGGCATATTACCCCAATGGACATAAATTGGAATAATAATAAAAAAGTTCAGATTGGTGGGTATATATATAGAGTCTTGGTCTGGGCCTTCAGCACCTAAGGAGACGGTCGGTCTTTCGAGAGCATACTAAGTATCCATATAGCCTGAGTCGGACAAAAATTGTATTAGATGGGGATTTAAACATTTATTGGCGTCTGTGAACATATGATGAATTATTAGAAGACTTATCGGGCAACCTAGGCTATGGATACTCTTCTGAAAATGGCATTCATAACAAGACGCCCTAGATTCGGCCCCACTGAAAGGTAATCTAGAACTGTCCGGTGACATGGCCTTTTCAGTATGTAAACCTCTCTCGCTTTACACGCTCCGGATCTACTCCAGCAGCCCGGAGCGATTTCATAGCATTGAGAACGAAAGGCAACGGGCCGCATATATGCGGCTCCCGAAACTTCGCATCTACACTGCCAAAAAGAATTCCGCTGTCGTCAAGGCGTCCTTTGTGATGAACCAAGGTAACGAACTGCGGAAAAGACTCAGACAACTGGAATTGCATCGAGGAGTAGACATGAATGGAGAATGTAAGGTCGGGAGGCGATTGGCAGCTGTCGACTTTGTTGGATGGCATGTTAATAAACGCTTCTTGAATCAAGTTGAGTATAACGTCTGGTTCCCGCGTTGAAAGGACGAGCGTCACATCCCAGACTCCGAATCCCCGAGCAGCGAGGTGTGCAACATAACGGGTCAAGCTCAGGAAAGGCGTGATGCCAATTCCACCAGCAATCCACAGTAGCCGTCGCCCGCCGTCGCCCGCCGCCAGAGGCTCTGGGACTGGAATATTGCCTCCGACGCCTCGCAGTCGAGCGCAGACCTTCAAGTCTGCGACGTCAATATACTCTCCAGTCATCTGCGGATCTACACTCCTAGCAAGCTGATTCAAAATTGGAGTGACAAGACCGCCTTTGATCGCTCTCATTGTGATAGAGAGGATGCAAGGTGCATCTTGGGTTGGAATCACGGAGACCGTCCAAGTACGGACACAGTCGTCGTTAACTGTGCTCTCATCTTCCTCCCAGTCTAACAGTGTGTGTGAGCGTTTGCGCAGGAACTCCGATAACTCCAGCACGCAGTTTTGGCTTGGATGGATCTCCACAGGTCGTGAAGACTCAAAAGTGAGGGTGATGAGGGTGTCATTCAGCACTCGCGTCTTTATCAGGCTAAGTGTAATGTCCGCGAATGACACAGATGGTGGTTTCTCTTCCGCTAAGTAGCAGACAGGTGGGCTGTAGGGGCTACGTTCCGCTGGCCTTGTCTCCCTTAACGGAATGGCATTTTCGACAAAGAAGAATCCAGTGACGTAGATAGTGGAAATGATATTCATATCTGGCATCACTGCTCGTGCAGATGCGCCATACAGGGTCTCAGCTTTCCCGGTAACATACAGGATTGATCCAGTGGACAACGAGGGGAAAACGACCCCAGCAACTGGCGTGACGTGTATGTTGCCCAGTGAATTCATCACGCGATTCCCTGTGATTATATATAAATCCTGGACTCGCCTATGTTGTATGGTTCATCTCACCGGCATAATTTGGAAGCACGAGAGTCTTCCCATCGGAAGGTCTAACTCGAACGAATCCGGGGCGACCCCCTCTGTGGTTGGTTCCAACTCGAGAAGGATGAATATCTTCATCCTCCTTGGCGGCCACGTAAGACGTGGACAGGAAAGCTGTATCAGCTGCATGGATGAATGCAATGACATCATCAGGCAGGCGCTCCCCATCCTCTAGGCTAAATCGCTCATAGATGAGGCGTGGGGACGCTCCGTGAAATGGCATGATCGATCTGATACTGATGTATTTTGGACACAACCTACAGCTTGTGAGACAGAGTTACAGCACAAAGAAGCCGCAACAGCTCACCCCAGGGCTTGAGTGACCACGACAGTAAGATCGATGTCCATATCTTTCAATGAAATATTGGATATGTAGCCAGAGAATTTGTTCCTCCTCCTAGTCGAAACCTCAACCCCGATCCCAGAAAAGAGTGGTTTTCCGTCATGAATCTGAGAGCAGTTTCGAATAATTGGGTCTCCAGGCCATAGACGCGCTTTTATGATTAGCAAAGCATCAGTAGGGGATGAGATAAAGTCTGGCATCCCATCATTTGAGCAAAGAATAGATGCCCATGGTCTCCCTTGCTGATCCAGAGTAGTGACTGGCAAGAAATGTAGTCGGCTTGTGTGGAAAATACGATGTTGCTCGGGCAACCTGTCCACAATTGCTGTGATTGGAACGTGCTCGGAGAGGCGGATGATTGCCTGAACGGCTTGTTCTCCTGGATGCCAGCCCCGTAAAGCAGGTAACGGATCTGATGACTGTTGAAGTAACTGCATCGTCAGGGGATGGGATGAAGTATGAACGGTTTAGTCTAAATTGCGAGAGAATGCGCGTGAGGGAACACAATTAGTGATTGCACTATGTACTGGTCAGTTGTCTGCATTCAGTTGGCACGTGGTGTCCAGAGAAGAAATTCACATTTCAGTAAAGGGTTTCATTTGTCTTGATTCTGCGGAAAGAGTTCTGATGGTATGTGAACATTTTGGGAAATCCGTAACAGTCTGACAAGGAATTGAAGCAAATGTGTGTCAGCCTAGTGATGGGCGGTCGTGCGCGTGACCGGTCACTTGCGGGAGGATGATCAGCTGGTCCGGTGACTTACCAAGATTCTATATATTACCGGGTTCGAGAATCGAACCATAACCCAAAGTGCGCGACACATTAATAGGAAGGAAACACGAGGTTCTGGTTTGGGTGTGACTCCAAGATAGAAATAGCTTCAAGTGAAGGACTCCTGGGCGTGCGGAAAAGAAAAACGACAGCGCATCTGCAACATCTTCTTGATAGTCAATCGTGTAGCGAAGTTGGCGTGAACTTCAGCAAAGGAGAAAAGCTAAAGAGTATCACTCCATCTGAGCACACAGTGATCATTTGAGTTGTCATACCGACCGTCAGCAACGTCACACCTCCGAGTAAGTAATACTATGATCACCTCGATGTCTGCAACTAAGGCAATTAAAACATTCAATAATATATGCAAGGCAAGAAGATGGGGCGAGAAAGGGTCTCAATCAATTTCAATCATGTCGTCCTCTATTTTGTCATCCTTGCTGTTCAATATCAGAGTCAGTCCTCCTCTAATCTCCTCTTGTTGGGACTCGCAATATTCACTATCGAGGTTGTACCATTTGTATCTGTACTGGCGCGTTTGGAAAATGGCCCGACTTTCAAAAATTTCGTCATCTGGGGCGGAACGTTTGTGAGATGGTGCGGGAGGGTGTGTCGACGGCTACTTCTCTAGATGAGGAGGCGATGGTAGTGTTGACGGAAGCATGTACACCAGACCATCAGAAGGGTGTGGCATACACTCAACCGAAAATCCATGTTACTTACGTGATAAGCAATCTGGACCACCTCGAAGCAGGACTCAGGTAATTCATCCCAGATCGCACATGATAACTTGAATTCAGAGAGAGAAGAATTTACATGAATACACCGGCTTTTGCCGAAGCGTAGCGGGAATATGACTGCTAAGCGCTCTTTCATCTAGCGCTGGTCAACGAATTGTTTGTAGCAATATTAATGATACATATCCCAATAGGGTCAAGTCGACCGAATTAGTTTAATACAAAAAAAAGGTAGAGAGCGAGCCACTAGTAATGGAGGATTACCGGTATCCTGGAATCTCCCTTCTTCCAGACCAACGGCAGGAATGTAATAATAAGTACAAATGTGCCACCATGACTTTATACTCAAGGGCAGGGACGGGTATGTAGTAGTTTATGCAATTTGACAAGACTGGTTTCCACAGAAGAAATATACATTAGTTGGTTCCATTAACGGTACGCATGTCACTTACACTTGTTTCAAATACCCCGGAACCAGCGTGGCGGTCCATCCTTTTTCAAGGCCTCCTTCAAAGCTATATATTTTTCTTCCGGCGGTGCGGTGGTTGGTAAATGTTCATAAGGGTCGGTCGCGGCGAAGGCAATGCACCAATAGCGCTTCCCCTGTAGCGTT
Source organism: Suillus decipiens (assembly GCA_016695475.1). Classification (NCBI taxonomy): domain Eukaryota; kingdom Fungi; phylum Basidiomycota; class Agaricomycetes; order Boletales; family Suillaceae; genus Suillus; species Suillus decipiens. The sequence continues at coordinate 205,166 of MU172930.1, read as the reverse complement.
TTCACTCGACGTAATTTGGTGTAGGTGTAAACGCCTGTCTCTGTCCTGACGTCCCTCGAAGCCAAGCAAAAGATCTGCATTTCATCGTCACGCGTCTTGGGGCACGGATAACCCAACTCAATACCTCGTTGGAACAACCATTCCTCTCCCAACAGATACCCACAGAATTTTCCCATAACTACGATGCTTGAAAAGTATTAGAATGCAGAGGCGGTTCAGATGGCAACTGTGTGCGCTTACCTCGAATTTGCGATGTTTAGCAGGGTATTGAAAACCTGTTGCAACTTGAACTGGTATACTTATATGGGACGTCATGTGACAAGGCACGTGCCTCCAGGTGTGGACAGACCAGCTCGCAGACAACTACAACTGGTGAACAATACTTTTGATACAACAAGTGCTACAATTATCACTGCATAATAGCGTCCACCCATCTGTCGTTCTCTTTTTTTGTCCATCGAGTTAAAGACTGATCTAACTGTCCCTTTTTTTCTTCTCTTTGAATTAATTACCACAGTACCACATCATGATCTGTTGTTCTATGAGTGAGCAATGCAGTTTGAAGTATCAAAATTTGCCATTGTTACCCATCACTGGAAATTTTGTACAATAGCATGCCACTCAGAACAACATGCTAAGACAGAAATAATAGCTGGCCTGTAGGTAGATGCAACTATATATCCTACTGAAGGTGTGAGTAAACTATTTGACACAAGAGGACTGCAATAGAAACAATTTCCCTAAGTGTGTTAGCAAGAGAATGTGGTGAGACTAAGCACTAGAGTATAGAATGGCTTTCCATAGGTTGCCACCATTAGTGGTACTGCAGTAAAACAGGAAGAGTTGAGACTGAGAATATAGTTGAATGACTGCAATGGTGTTCATTAGTGATACCATAGGTAGTGGCAGTGGCAAACTACCAAAAGTGAGAGCTGAAAGGTCACTACAGTCAAAGTAGCAGCAATGGCAAAATCACTGACAGCAGTCTGAGACTCTGCAATCAAAAGTGGAAGTTAGAAAAATGAGAGCTTAGCTTGTAGTATCCTGTGGCAACTTATAGCAGTACTAAGTGCTGTTCAAATTTAAGGCAAAAATGAAGATTGATTGCATGAAACAGAAGATAATACTATGAGTGACTTCTACAGCTCCCACAGACAGAGGAAGTGAAGTATGAAAAATATTTTCAAAGGCTTTTTAACATGACATGTGAGCAACTGGGATGGATAAGTGAGGATAGTAGTGAGAGTGCAAGGCAAATAGGTGAAACATGTAATAATACTACAAGATACTGTGGCATGAGGTGTGTATGTAACAAATGCTTGCTGTAGGATCAGTTTTGATGGTTACTAGATCATATGCACCAAACAGAGCTAGATAGACTTAGATAGGACATGGTGGACAGTGCAGTTCAGAGGGTTGGTATGAGAGCCATAGGCATTCAGTTTCCTCAGTATAGACTTGAGATGAGTGTGGAGTGCTTGGGACTCAAGCCCAGTGGCAGTATGGTCATCACATCCCCTGGGTACTTTGAATGCTGACCATCCCTGGTCAGGGATGCTGCTGTTGAAGAATGTCCTGAATGATGCCTCGTGGAGGCTGAGCATCAGAAGTAAGGGGTAATGAAAATGCATGCTGCAGTGAGGCATTAATTTACTGAGTCCTATAAGGTGACTGCTGGTCTTGGTGAGTCCTTATCTCTCATCCTCAATCCAGACATGTCAACCTTCAATTTCAACATTGGAATTTCCCCTGAGGCCATCATGATGGTCAAACATTCTGTGACCTGTCAATAGCCTTTTCTATGAAGTATGTCCAAACCCCACCATCTCTGATGCTTCAGACCTGTGGACCCACAGTTTCCAAGATTCCTGCACTTCAGAAACCTTCACACTTGTCCTCCCCATGTCCAGTCCAGTCCTAGCTAACCCCACTGATGAGTAGTTATTTATTTTGTACATTCTCATGCCTTATGTGCCATGATTACATGTATTATCATAAGCTGCAGCACCTCATGGCTTTTTACATACAAAGCATCAGCCAAAGTGGACTTGCCTAGTTTTGCCTGTACCAGTTTGGACTTTCATGTAGCAATACTTAAGGAGATAGTATATTTATATTCTAATACCATCTCATAGAAGGGAGATCATCCCAGATACTTGGTCCCTGTCTAACAAGCCATAGGCAAAAAAAAAATGTCTCTTAGTCCCACACTAAGTGGCGTCCCAAACAAGGACCCCAGTCACCTGTTAGAGACATGCTCGGAGGGTTAATAGATCATAAAGGGCTTTGGCCTCAGCTCATACACTGTGCCCCTTACCTGAGTATTGCCCCTTAACTTCAGATGAAGTCCCAAGGAGAGTTCTGGTGAAGTCTGGACATAGTCCAGAATGAACTCTAGGGTAGGGTAGCTCAATAGAGCTCTGAAGGACTTCTGGATGAACATGGGAATGCGCTGGAACTATTCCTGGATGTTAGGGGATGATGACAAGACTACTTGGACGAAGTCCAGAGTAGAACAGTGAAGGATGTTACAATAGGATGAAGGATAGAATAGGACAGGACCATAGGACCATAGGACCAAGGGTCCAAAGGTACAAGGATCTGAAGATATGAGGATCTGAAGGTGGTCCAGACATCTGAAGGTACAGATGTTCAGAAGTAGGAGTAGCAGAGTGTTGAATGGATGATGGATGGATGGACAGATGGACAGATGGATAGATGGACAGATGAATGGATGGATGGATGGATGGGTAGATGGACGGATGGATAGACAGACAGATGGACAGATGGATGGATGGATGGATGGATGGATGGATGGATGGATGGATGGATGGATGGATGGATGGATGGATGGATGGATGGATGGATGGATGGATGGAT
>MU172930.1:98329-202276 GCA_016695475.1 Suillus decipiens | reverse complement strand
ATGGATGGATGGATGGATGGATGGATGGATGGATGAATGGATGGACGGATAGAAGGATAGATGTATGGATGGATGGATGGTATAACTAAGAGGAAGACTACTGCAGGTAGAGTCGAAGGTGGAACAGAAGATGGACTACAATCAGACAAAGTCTGAAAGTGATTATATGACAGAGAGTCAAGGCTCCAGACTAGGAAGTACTCCCATAGTCCAGAGCTGGAGACTTACAAGGGCTGGAGCCCAAGTGAGAACAGAAACAGAGTTATATAGACAGCAGGATAAGTAAGAATATAAGCAATGATCAGACTAAGGTCTGCAGGAGTCATACTACGAGTTTATATACTGTAGGTAGCATGCTGGAAGGTAAGTAAGCATAGTCCAAGGCTATGTCGGAAACATAATAGTAAGTACAGCAAAACATCAGGCTATGAACTCAGAGATAAAACTTGTATGGAATAACTTATCAAGATGGAGGCAGAGATAGCTGATAGCCTGAGGTAGAGATGACCAAGAGGGGAAGGCAGGGATGACTGAGAGCCAGTGGCACAGGTATATCCTAAAAGGGGTAATGCACAGGTGCGCGGGAATGGTTCTGGATATGAACACAGATCGGATATGGATCAGATGAGTGTATTGGATCAGATATGTGAACTGGATTGAGTGGGAATTGGATGGATGTGGATTTGAGCAGGATGTTATAGTGGAAGTGGAGTGTAGAATCTGGTATATGACATCACCACACCAGAATGATGCGCTTAATGGTGCCTACAACACCCAATAGTGTCATCAACTGACTCAATACCAATAAGAAAACACTTAAAAACCCACAAAAACAACTCTTGGATACTAATTTTTACAGATTATGGTGCCAGCAAAAGTGCCAGAAAAGAAGAGCCCTAAAGATGGTTCAGGCCCTCCAGCCACCTGCATTGTCAACTCCTCAAGGAGTCCCCTGCCACAGAAAGATATAGAAGCACTTCCAGGTGCAGTAATGAATTCTGAATCTGCAGAGAAGTATCTAGCCAGCATACTTTTATGTCAAGCTGATGAACCTCTTACCCTGTTGCACTTGGTGGGAATCCTCTTCCAAATGATGCAGATGACCAAGTCAATCCAAATCTCTGTCATCAATGCCATTTGAGTGGTGGCTTTCATTCTTAAACAACAGGCTGCATCCAAAATTGCTGAAGTCATTGCCAAACTCACTGCCAAACATCTCTCAGAAGCCCTCTCATCCAGCATCATGAACAGTGTGGTCACAGCCATTGCACTACAAGTAGCTGCCATCCACTCCACTGCAAAGAACTTGCAAGACACCTTAGAGAAGTTGGCAAAACTATGTGACTCTATTGAGTGGGAAAAAGAAGAGAGGAAGAATGATTTTCAAACAGCAGCTGAATGGATCAAGAAGCGGTGGACACACTATATGAATTGATCAAAGACTGCAACAACTCCTACAAAATCCTCACCCTTTCTCTTGAATTCACCCAGGACTGCCTCAATAATATCTCCATGCAGCTTCTCCAACGCCCACCATCCACACAGACGAGCCCCAATACCTTGCCTCAACCCACATACATGTCATATACTAGATTCTACACTCCACTCCCACTATAACATCCTGCTCAAATCCACATCCATCCAATTCCCACTCAATCCAGTTCACATATCCAATCCAATACACTCATCCAATCCATATCCAATCCATATCCAATCTATGTCCATATCCATTCTAATCTGTGTCCATATCCAATCCATGTCCATATCCAATCCATGTTCATATCTGAAACCATTCCCACACACCTGCACATTACCCCTTTTAGGATATACCTGTGCCACTGGCTCTCAGTCATTCCTGCCTTCCCCTCTTGGTCATCTCTGCCTCAGGCTATCAGTTATCTCTGCCTCCATCTCGATAAGTCATTCCATACAAGTTTTATGTCTGAGTTTATAGCCTGATGTTTTGCTGTACTTACTATTATGTTTCCAACATAGCCTTGGACTATGCTTACTTACCTTCCAGCATGCTACCTACAGTATATAAGCTTATAGTACAACTCCTGCAGATCTCAGTCTGATCATTGCTTATATTCTTACTTATCCTGCTGTCTATATAACTCTGTTTCTGTTCTCACTTGGGCTCCAACCCTTGTAGGTCCCCAGCTCTGGACTATGGGAGTACTCCCTAGTCTGGAGCCTTGACTCTCTGTCATATAATCACTTTCAGACTTTGTTTGATTGTAGTCTATCTTCCATTCCACCTTTGACTCTACCTGTGGTAGTCTTTGTCTGTTAGTTTCTACTTTGGACCTTGTCCAAAGTAGCCTATACTCTCTCTACTTCACATCTGGACCTACTCCTCTATAGTAGTCATACCATCCATCCATCTGTCCATCCATCTGTCCATCTGTCCATCTGTCTATCTGTCTATCTGTCCATCTCAGAGGGTTAACAGATCATAAAGGGCTTTGGCCTCAGCTCATATGCTGTGCCCCCTACCAGAGTATTGCCCCTTAATTTTGGATGAAGTCCTGGGGAGAGTTCTGGTGAAGTCCAGATGTAGTCCAGATGAACTCTAGGGCAGGATAGCTCAATAGAGCTCCAAAGGACTTCTGGATGAGTGCAGGAATGTGCTGGAACTATTTCTGGGTGATAGGGGATGATGACAAGACTACTTGGATGAAGTCCAGAGTAGAACAAGTGAAGAATGTTACACAATAGGTTGAAGGATAGAATAGGACAGGACCATAGGACCATAGGACTAAGGGTCCAAAAGTCTGGAGGTCTGGAGGTATGGAGATCCAAAGGTGGTCTGAAGGTACAGACATTGAAAAGTATGAATGTCTGAAGGTAGGAGTAGCAGAGTGTCAGATGGATGACAGATGGATGGATGGATGGATGGATGGACAGACAGACAGATGGATAGATGGACAGATGGACAGATGGACAGACCCACAGATAGATAGATGGATGGATGTATGGATGAATGGATGGTATAACTACTATAGAGGAGTAGGTCCAGATGTGAAGTAGAGAGAGTATAGGCTACTTTGGACAAGGTCCAGAGTAGAAACTAACAGACAAAGACTACCACAGGTAGAGTCAAAGGTGGAATGAAAGACAGACTACAATCAGACAAAGTCTGAAAGTGATTATATGATAGAGAGTCAAGGCTCCAGACTAGGGAGTACTCCCATAGTCCAGAGCTAGGGACTTATAAGGGCTGAAGCCCAAGTGAGAACAGAAACAGAGTTATATAGACAGCAGGATAAGTAAGAATATAAGCAATGATCAGACTGAGGTCTGCAGGAGTTGTACTATAAGCTTATATCCTGTAGGTAGCATGCTGGAAGGTAAATAAGCATAGTCCAAGGCTATGTCAGAAACATAATAGTAAGTACAGCAAAACATCAGGCTATGAACTTGGAGATAAAACTTGTATGGAATAACTTATTGAGGCAGAGGCAAAGATAACTGATAGCCTGAGGCAGAGATGACCAAGAGGGGAAGGCAGGGATGACTGAGAGCCAGTGGCATAGGTATATTCTAAAAGGGGTAATATGCAGGTGTGCAGGAATGGTTTCAGATATGAACACAGATTGGTGTAAAGACTACAATCTAGCTAGTATGATAGCGAACTACCACCTATGCTAGTATATGTCAAAGTCTTGCCTAGCTGCTACACTTGTAGGACAAGTATGTTTGACCCAAGGGATCTGCTGTCTACTGAGGTAAAAGAAAGTGCACACTATATGGGACTCAAAAGTCTGAAGCTTTGTGGGCAAATCTGATGACTATACGGGATGTCCAATGTGCAGGAATTTTGGGTCCATGGGTTGGTAATGACTGAGAGGATAATAAAAGAGTGCAAGTGCTTCAGGTTGTTATAGATGTGATGGGAGGGTCAATATGATAATGAATGGATTATAAAATTGCCTGCCTATGGCTTGTTAGACAGGGACCAAGTATCTGGGGCAATCCCCCTTCTACAGGATGGTATGGAATAGTGTCTATGGGTCTCTTTGTCATATTCCATACATCTGATCTCTGATCCAATCAGATCAGATCAGATTGATCCTGCTTCTATCCAGACCACAGATCTGATTTGGAACACCCATCTAAAACCCCTAGCTTCTTGTGTTCTAAGTCCAATGTGCATACTTGCTTCTATTCCCTTTCAGTGATCTACCTGTACTGGTGTCCCAGCTGTGTACATTCCTATCCTGCTTACTGATCTGTTACCTGTGCTTCATATCTGACTTGCATTTATTGATCCACTGCACATTTTGCCCTCTGGTCCTGGACTTGCTGATTATCCGTACTAGCTACCTACAGTATATAAACTGCATGTACAACTCTGGAGAACCTTAGTTTGAATATCATCTTAGATTCTGCTCACTCTGTTCCTCCAAAACTTGAGCCTCTTCTAGCTCTAAGTATCTTCTGAGACTAAGGATTGATTCCTACAGTCTACACTTCTGACTCTACCTTTGGTAGTCTATATCTGTTAGTTTCTAGTATGTGTCATATTCCATACATCTGATCCAAGATCCAATCAGATCAGATCAGATCCGTTCGATCCTGCTTCTATCCAGACCACAGATCCGATCCAGATCACTCATCCAATGCACTACAACTTCTTGTGTTCTAAGTCCACTGCATGCTTGCTTCTATCCCCTTTCGGTGATCTACCTGTACCGGTGTCCCGGCTGCGTATATTCCAGTCCTGCTTACTGATCTGTTACCTGTGCTTCATATCCGACTTGTGTTTGCTGATCCGCTGTGCATTTACTAATAGACTTTCGTTATACTTTGTGCATAGCCCTCTGGTCCCGGATTCACTGATTGTCCATACTATCTACCTACAGTATATAAACTACATGTAAAACTCTAGAGAACCTTAGTTCGAATATCATCTTAGATTCTGCTCATTCCGTTCATCCAAACCAATCCGTTCCAACTCTAAGTATCTTCTGAGACTTAGGATTGATTCCTATAGTCTACATTTCCGACTCTACCTCCAGTAGTCCATATCCGTTAGTTTCTAGTATGGACCTCATCCGCTACTAGCCTTATACCCCACATTCATCCTTACCCTCCAGATACCCTCTGGACGTACTCCTTCCGCCCATATGTTTCGGATATACACCGGACGTGCCATATCTGATACCTTCGGACCTTCAGATCCGCTATGCAAGCACATCCAGACCCTCGGACGAAGGTTACCCCTCTGAAATAAAGGGCAGTACTCGGGAAAGGGGCACAGTGCACGAACTGAGGCCAAAGCCCTTCAGATCTCTTACATATTGAGTACGGTCTTAACAGTATGGACCTTGTCCGATACTAGCCCTATATCTTGAACCCATCCATATGCTCCAGATACCCTTCGGACATACTCTTCCTATCCATATGTCCTGGATACCCTTCAGATGTACCATATCTGATACCTTCAGACCTTTGGATCCATCATGCAAGCACCTTTGGATCCTCGGACATATATTACTCCTCTGAAATAAGGGGCATACTCAGGAAAGGGGCACAGTGTATGAACTGAGGCCAAAGCCCTTTTGAATCCTTCACCTATTGAGTATGGTCTTAACACCCTTATAACATGCTACATGAAAGTCCAGAGTGCTATAGGCAAAACTAGGCAAATTCACTTTGGGTCCGAAATTCTATGTAATAAGCCATGAGGTACTGTGGCTTGTGAGAATACATGTAATAACACTCTGCAATGCATCAGGAATGGAAATATCAATGACTATGCACCAGTGGAGTTAGCTGTCATACTTCGGATTCTACACTTGACTTGCACTATAACATCCTGCTCATATCCACACCCATCCAATCCCCACTCGATCCAGTTCACATATCCGATCCAATACACCTGTCCGATCCAGATCCGATCCGAGACACTCATCTGATCCAGATCCAATCCGAGACACTCGTCCAATCCATATCCGATCCATATCTGATCCATGTCCATATCCAATCTGTGTTCATATCCGAAACCATTCCTGCACACCTGCGCATTACCCCTTTTAGGATATACCTGTGCCACCGGCTCTCGGTCATCCCTGCCTTCGCCTCTTGGTCATCTCTGCCTCCGGCTATCGGTTATCTCTGCCTCCGTCTCAATAAGTTGTTCCATACAAGTTTCATCTCCAAGTTCATAGCCTGATGTTTTGCTGTACTTACTATTATGTTTCTGACATATCCTCAGACTATGCTCACTTACCTTCCAGCATGCTACCTACAGTATATAAACTCATAGTACAACTCCTGCAGACCTCAGTCTGATCATTGCTTGTATCCTTACGTATCCTGCTGTCTATATAACTCTGTTTCCATTCTCACTTGGGCTCCAGCCCTTGTAAGTCTCCAGCTCTGGACTATGGGAGTACTCCCTAGTCTGGAGCCTTGACTCTCTGTCCCATAATCACTTTCGGACTTCATCCAATTATAGTCCATCTTCCGTTCCACCTTCAACTCTACCTGTGGTAGTCTTCCTCTGTTAGTTTCTACTTCGGACAAGGTCCAAAGTAGTCTATACTCTCTCTACTTCACATCCAGGCCTACTCCTCCATAGTAGTTATACCACTTTATCCATCCGTACACCTATCCATCTATCCATCCATCTGTCCATCCATCTATCCGTCCATCTGTCCATCCATCTATCTGTCCATCTGTCCATCTATCTATCTGTCCGTCTACCCATCCATCCATCCATCCATCTGTCTATTCATCCATCCATCCGTCTGTCCATCTGTTATCCATCCAACACTCTGCTACTCCTGCTTTTGGATCCTTGGACCTTTGGATCCTCATACCTTTGGATCCCTGTACCTTCGGATCCTTGGACCTTCAGATCCTCATACCTTCGGATCCCCGTACCTTCAGATCCTTGGAGCTTCAGATCCTCATACCTTCGGACCTTCGGATCCTCGTACCTTCAGATCCTTGGACCTTCGGACCCTCATACCTTCAGACCTTCGGACCTTCAGACCCTTGGGCCTATGGTCCTATGGTCCAGTCCTATTCTATCCTTCATCCTATTGTTACATCCCTCACTGTTCTACTCTGGACTTCATCCAAGTAGTCTTGTCATCATCCCCTATCATCCAGGAATAGTTCCGGCGCATTCCCGCACTCATCCGGAAGTCCTTCGGAGCTCTATTGAGCTATCCTGCCCTAGAGTTCATCCAGACTACATCCGGACTTCACCAGAACTCTCCCTAGGACTTCATCCAAAATTAAGGGGCAATACTCAGATAAGGGGCACAGCGCATGAGCTGAGGCCAAAGCCCTTTATGATCTGTTAACCCTCCAAGCACATTAGCTAGGACTGGACTGGACATGGGGAGGACAAGTGTAAAGGTTTCCAAAGTGTGGGAATCTCAGAAACTGCGGGTCCGAGGGTCCAAAACCTCGGAAATGGTAGGGTTTGGTGTAAATGGCTTTGGACATGGTGGGGTTTGGTGGAAACTTCATAAAATGACTATTGGCAGGTCACAGAATGTTTGACTGCCACATCAGATATGGACATGGATTGGAGCAGATATGGACATGGATCAGATATGGATTGGATGAGTGTCTCAGATTGGATATGGATCAGATGAGTGTATTGGATCAGATATGTGGGCTGGATTGAGTGGGGATTGGATGGATGTGTCTGGAAATGTGGATTTGAGCAGGATGTTATAGTGGAAGTGGAGTGTAGAATCCAGTATATGACAGGTGTATTACATAAATGGGTGGCCTGATGTGCAGGTATATTAGATAGATGGGTGGGCCAAGGTAGGGCGTATTACATAGACAGGTGGGCTGATGTGCAGGTATATTAAATAGGTGGGTGGGCCAATGTGCAGGTATGTTAGATAGATGGGTGGGCTGAGGTGGAGTGTATTACATAGATGGGTGGGCTGAGGTAGGGTGTATTATATAGATGGGTGGGCTGAGGTGGGGTGTATTACATAGATGGGTGGGCTGATGTGCACATATGTGACATATGTGGGTTGGCCCAAAGGTTGTATCTCATATATTACTCCTCTGAAATAAGAGGCAATACTCGGGAAAGGGGCACAGTGTATGAACTGAGGCCAAAGCCTTTTGGATCTTTCACCTGTTGAGTATGGTCTTAATAATTGGGTATTTTGCATTGGGTATTCAGTATTCAGTGTGACAGTCTAGCTGGCGCTAGCCTTGCATAGGTCTATTTCCATTATAGTCTAGCCCCTATACCACATAGTGCAACCACCCCTAACCCTAACACTATTGATATATACAGTTACCAAGGTTACTGCACTCTTGCCAGACTACCACACCACAGTACCAAGCCATGTTCAACAAGCTGATGCCCATTGAATGCCCATGCCATGCCAACTAGTTCCATTTGGTGTGTAGTATATTCTCATCTACCACTGCAAATCCCACAGCAAGCCTTATTACATGTAGAATGTGTGCCGCAGCACATGCTGCACTATTACATATTGCTACAGCTAAGTCTTGCATACTCACTACTATTCTTGCCTATCAATTCCGCATACTTACAATGTATGATAAAAGACCATTGACTTCTCCTCCATTAGACACTCTCCTTCTACTGTACAGTGGTAGGAGAAGTCACTTACAATCATTTTCTTATATCATATCATTCATTTGATGGGATTCCTGTACCACTACCGCTATTGCTAGACAAAAATACATCTTCTTTGAAACCCAAATATCTCTAAGAATTCTTTGATGGCCTTCACCCTCAATGCTAAGCTCACTACTATCATCACTAACCAGTGGTATCATCATCATCACACTATCGCTCTTCACTGTCCCTCAGCATACAGCACTATCATAGTTATCAGTACACGCTATCCTACCACTCATCACTAGCACTCCCCACAGTATCATTGATATCCATCAGTGTCAATGGTATCCATCAGCGTCATTGGTATCCATCTTTTTCAGAATGCTTAGCATTGGTATCCACAGAATTCACAGTGCTATCAGCAGCATCACTACCACTACCATCAGCATCACATTATAGGAGTATCATGCATCTTATATCAGTGCTTGACAAAGTATATCCACTAGTAACCCCTCAGGTCGAATGTTCTTGCCTTGCAAGTATAGCAGCTAGGTAGACACTCGACATATACTAGCATAGGTGGTAGTTCGCTATCATACTAGCTAGATTGTAGTCTTTACATTGGAGAGGGATTTGATGCAGATGATGATCCTGACAACTTCAACATAGATATTCTTGATGATCTCAAAGATGACCTGGCAGATGATATTTTTTCATCCCACCTCTGTTAGTTTGATGATGCTGCAGTTCCATGTCATCCCTCCCAGATTGTGTCTGACTATCACACTCCATGGTGAATTGGAGACAACACAATCCCGAATGAACCATGGCAATGGAATCAGATAATGGCTGCCTGTGTGTTTCACTACCAGCATTTGGGAGGTAAGCATGTTACACCATGTCCTTGAGTAATGACTCATCTGTTTCAGTCTGGGATTGAGGATAATGGTTTGGTTCTTCCTGAGCAGGTGGATTACACTTCAGTTCCATCACTGATGGGACTCAGGTGGATTAGAGAATGCCTAGTTGTATTGCATGAGGAGGAAAGTCAGGGCATCCATGAGAAGATGGCAGAGGTGAAGGTGTACACAGAGATGCTAGAGAAATTGAAGAGAGGCAGAGGAGAGTAGTCCAAATGACTCAGTTAGCTACATATGGTGACATCCAAATTCCATACATGATGTAAAATATGGTATGGCATCCCAAAATAGTCCCACATCCAGAATATCAAGCTCCACATGTCAACTCCTGAGCACTGAGCCCCCACTATCAAGTCCCAAATACTGAGTACTGAGCACCAAATACCAAATGCCGAGTACTGAATGCTGAATATCAAGCACCAAATATTGAATACAGAATACAGAATGCTGAATATTGAGTCCTGAATACCAAATACTGAGTATCAAATACCAAATACTAAATGAATACCAATGCAGAGTATCAAATACTAAGTACCAAACACCCAGTACCAAATACCAAATGCCGAACACCGAATACCAAGTGCCAAATGGCAAATATCAAGTCCTGAGTACTAAATACCAAACATCAAGTGCCAAACACCGAATACCAAGTACCAAGTACTGAGTACTGGGTACCGAGTGTTGAGTACCCAATGCTGAATATCGAGCACTGAGTACCAAGTACTGAATGCTGAGTACCAAATGCCAAGTATCAAATGCCAAACACCAAATACCAAGATGCTGCTGAGTGCCGAGTGCCAAATATTGAGTACTGAGTGCTGAATACCAAGTACCGAACACCAAGTACTGAATGCCAAATACCAAGTGTTGAGTACCAAAAAGTGCCAAACACTGAATACTGAGACTCTGCTGAGTGCCGAGTGCCAAATACTGGGTACCAAATGCTGAGTACCAAATGCCAAATACTGAGTATCAAGTACCAAACATCAAGTGCCAAACACTGAATACCAAGTACCAAACATCAAGTGCTGAACGCCGAGACTCTGCTGAGTGCCAAGTGCTGAATACCAAGTACTGAACACCAAGTACCAAATGCTGAATACCAAGTATCGAGTACTGAATATCAAGTGCCAAACACCAAATACTGAGTACCAAATGCCAAATACTGAGTATTGAGTACCTAACATCAAGTGCTGAACACTGAATACCAAGACTCTGCTGAGTGCTGAGTGCTGAATCTCAAGTACTGAGTACCAAATACCAAGTACCGAACCCCAAGTACTGAATGCCAAATACCGAGTATCAAGTACCAAACATCAAGTGCTGAACACCAAATCCCAAGTACTGAGTACTGAATACTGAATACCAAGTGCTGAGCGCTGAATGCCAAATACTGAATGCCAAGACTCTACCGAGTACCACATACCAAATACCGACTTTTGAGTACTGAGACATGATCACACTATCTTATCCTGAGTGCACAGTATTGTCATTAACATTCAGCCAGACACTATAGTACCAGTGTGGTACCCTTCCCCCTGCTCTCTGAATATCAAATACCAAATGCCAAATATTGAGTGCCAAGTGCCAAGTCCCAAATGCCAAGTCCCAAATATTGAGCCTTGAGTCCCATAACCTCAGTGTCGAGTTCTGGGTGTTGGCTGGCAATTTCTGAATGTTAGCAGGTTGGTGTAGGATGCTTTATTATTCATCGTTGGTATTCCAGAGTGTGTACTAACAAGTCTAACTACACTTTCTACTTTGATCACTCACAGCTAGGTGTCCCATTGACTCTAGCCCATCCACATGAGGGAACCTCTGCATAGATATGAACAGAGTCCCTCATACACCATGCCCATGCAATCCGATCCCCTTCCACTGCATGAACCCCATGTCTCACAATCCTCCCTGAAAACCCCAGCATACATCCAGAATTGTACATGAACTCCAGTTGAAGGCTTGGCATACTCATCCAAGCATTAGAATAGTTCCCTACTGTGGTGAGAATATTGAAGCATTCTGGAATGGATAAGTGATCCCAATGATTGGGGGTTTCTTGATTGGCTATGATGGAGAGGCTGTTAAACACAGATGCCCAGTACTGGAGGGTCTCTGACATCTTGGGCAGTTCCTTGCTTTCTGCCTTTTTTCCAAGGCTTGAAAATGTTTGCATCCCTACCCAGTACTGCTCCAGATGCATCACCTGGAGTGTTGCTGATGTGATTGCTGCCAGCCTTGCTATGGATTTGAGTATGGTCTCAGCAGATGGTCCCTTCAAAGATGCAGATACCTCCGGATCTGACATGTGCTATGGGGATTCATCAGTTTCACTACCAAAACCACCATTTCATCACATCTTACCTTGTGCCCCTGTTGAAACTATGCCAGAGATAAATTTATGCATCCAGGAGTTAAGCCTATATTTTCCAAGCTGTTTTTGAACCACTCCTTATTAGTGTTACAGTCATCGTATGCCCCCCTCTTTTCCTTCTTTCTTTCCTGTCTACGACCGTCTTATGCTTACATCATCATTTCCTTGTATATTACTTTCGCCCATGGTCACTTGACCATACATTCATACGTGACTCCTTCTGACTCGTTCTCACTCCTGACGTCATACGTTCAACACGTTGTATTTCACTGCCTTCCATTCTTGGATACGTAGTTGTTACATATCTTCCCGAGCCTGCCCTAAAGTACCTTTATACTTACATATATAAGCTTGGGTAGATATGCTGTATTTCCTCATTCTAATCTTACTGGGTTTTACCTGGATTCTTCCTTCGCTAAGGACCCCCAATCCTTAGTCATCTAAGATTGTATCTAAGCTTAGCACACCTAAGTCTTAGTC
Source organism: Suillus decipiens (assembly GCA_016695475.1). Lineage (NCBI taxonomy): Eukaryota > Fungi > Basidiomycota > Agaricomycetes > Boletales > Suillaceae > Suillus > Suillus decipiens. The sequence goes on along the minus strand of MU172930.1, from coordinate 189,924 downwards.
TAAAACGAACTTACCTTGCCTTGACTCAGCTAGTTCTATGTACCTCTACTCAGACCTACCTTTGTCATTGTAGAACGTATTCGACTCAGCCAGTCTAGTTCTCTCTGGGCACTCGACTGTCTTCATTGCTTACCTTGAACCCACGACTCTTGATACTGCTTATTTGCGGCAGTCATGTTCAGAACTATCCCAGTTCGTAACAAAAGATTAGAATACATTGAAACCGTCGACTACCTAGTCTTCGGCCCCCATCCATCGACCCGATCACTTCGATCAAGAAGTCCTAGCAGACAGTCAGACAGCGCGCTTAGGCAAGAAGGATTACACTCCTGTTCGACATTACTATCTGCCCAGAATGTCGACGAAAGAACATGAATTCAAGATTGGTATGCCTACCATCTTTGATGGAGAACGGACCATTTCAAAATCATTCCTCCTATCATGCCATGCCTACATGGACATTAACGAGAAGTTATACACCACCGATCAGCAGAAGATCATCTTCATCTGCTCCTTTATGGAAAAGGGAAATGCCCGCCTATGGAAGGAACATTTCCTTGAAGAAGCCCATTCAAAGACACCCCACGTATATGGCAAACTCAACGACTTCCTAAAAAGCTTTAACAAAGCATTCGTACCCCTTGACCCAGCTCGATCGGCAATCACCAAACTTCGTGACCTGAAACAGGGTAACAAAGATCTACAGACATATGCAGCCAACTTCATCCTTCTTATGAACCAAGCGGGGATCAACGATGAGTTGACCAAGATCCAGTTTTTCCAAGACAGTCTCAATATGGGAATCCTTACCTGTCTTTTCAACACTGGAGATGTCATGGATACTCTTGACGAAGTCATCACCACTTGCATCAACATCGATAACTCTTATCACTGCTTGCAATCCATTCGAAACCGTCATGCACCCCAGAAGAAGTCCCAGAAATACGGAAACTCCTGTTACTCCTCCTCCCGCGATCCGAATGCCATGGAGGTTGATCATCTTACTCACGCCGAGAAGATCGATCTGATGAAGAAGGGCAAATGCTTTAACTGCAAGCAGCCCGGGCACCGAGCGAATAGTTGCCCAAAGAAGAAGGAGTGTTCCACTCCTGTACGCCAGACTGAAACCAAAGCCTCGGGGTCTGGGTCAAAGATTGAAGAAGAAGAAAGTGATGATGAAGAAACCGTTAGGCGGTTGACTCAGGATTTTTAGCTTGGAGAAATAAATCGACGTATGTTTCTCCATCTGTATTATTACGACTTGTACATGCCGTAGGCGAATGAAAGGAACTTCATGTTCCCATTATCCTCATCTCAAGCACTTGTCCAAAATCCGTCGAAACCACTGCCGTCATCAATTCTGGGGCAGCCAGGACTTTCATTTCTGAAGACTTCGTGAAACTTCATAACATTTCATGAAGATGACTCAGTAAACCTTTCAAAGTGACTACCGCTGATGGTTCCTACATAAAAGGGGGACCAATCACGCATTATTGTCTACTCATTATCAAGATAGACAATCGAACCATGTACGGGAAATTTAATATAACCCGTCTTGGAAGAAGGGACCAGATTCTTCTTGGTATCCCTTGGCTGCGCGCCATGAATCCAGTTATCGACTGGACTGCTGAAACAGTGACGCTATCGCGCACTAAGAAGTTGGATCTTATTGAGATAGATGTTGACAGTGAAAGAAGAAGGGCGAGACTTCCTCTCCTTTTCAATCATCCCGTTTTGAAATGGAAAAATTCAAAACTTCCACGCTCTACAACATCTTCCGTTGCCACTTCTGCTCTCCCACTGCCAATCCCAACTTCTGCCAATCCTCTTCCCGACGACACTCCTCAGACACCACCTACTCCACCAGTGAAACTCCCATCGCCACCATCTCCTATGGTCACCAGGCCGACTCTTCCCAATGAAACTCTTCCTAGATGACCTATATCCCCCATTCCTAAACCCGAGAAGAGATGTAACAAAAGGGAATCATCACCCAGACCTGCACCTATACCAGTCGAGCAGCGACCACCGGAGAAACAAAGAGAGTATATTAGAAAGGCGGGGGATCCGCCAATCGGGACATGAGTCGAGAAGAAAGTACGCCTAGACTTCGAAGAAGGACGGGCGACCGAAGAAGAATTCTTAGAAGGGAAACCCTTCCTTACTCCTGACGACCCTGCACCCATCAGGGAAGAACCACCAGCGTTAACTCCTGCTCCTGAGGAAGACGAAACATTCTTCAATACTATGCAGGACGTCTGGACAGAGCCAGAAGTTCGAAATGTCGCTACCTACGAACTCCATGAAGGGGAATTCTTGGTCAAATATGACATAGAAGGGATGCAAATGAGGATCATCGAAGAAGTATCCATGGATACTCCCCTTACTCGCGATGGTACCTCTCACTTAGAGCAACTACTGAATTACTCCCAAGTGTCACTCGCTCCGCCGTCTTTCGAAGAGATACCCAAGTTTAGTAATAAGGCCCAGGAGTTCGCCACTGATGAGAAGGAAAAGAAGAAGAAAAGCTTCGAAGAACTTGTCCCTTCCTACCTCCACGACTTCCGGGATATCTTCACCAAAGAAGGGCTTAACAAGCTCCCTCCTGAACAACTCAGTATCGACCATCGTATTGAAACTAAGCCAGGGTTCGTTCCTCGGACGTCCAAAATCTATCCGTTATCAGGAAAGAAGAGGGAGGCCGTCAAAACCTTCATTGAAGAAAATGTTGCGAAGGGGTTTATTTCTGAATCTAAATCCCCCCAAGCTAGTGGATTCTTCTTCGTCAGTAAGAAGAGCGGAGAGTTACACCCATGCCAAGACTACCGTTATATTAATGATTGGACGATCAAAAACGTGTATCCACTTCCTCTCCCAATCACCTTGATAGCTCGACTCCACAATGCCCGCTTCTTCACTAAAATGGATATTTGGTTCAGATATAATAATATTCGCATTCACCCTGATGACCGCTGGAAAGCCGCCTTTACCACCAAATTCGGCTTGTATGAACCCAACATCATGTTCTTCGGCCTCTGTAACTCCCCCGCCACATTTCAAGCCTATATGAACCGAACATTCCAGCAGGAAATCAACGAAGGGTGGATGGTGATCTATATGGACGATATCTTGATCTTCTTGAAAACCATCAACGAACATCAAAAACGGATGCATTGGGTACTTGAACGAATACAGCAAGAACAACTTTTCCTGAAACCGGAAAAATGTACCTTTGATGCCACAGAAGTTGAATATCTCGGAATGATCATCTGCCCAGGAGAAGTTGCCATGGATACCGCTAAAACTAAGGGTATCGCTGAATGGCCAATTCCACGTACCGTGAAAGACGTCCGATCTTTCCTCGGATTTTGCAACTTCTATCGAACCTTCATTTCCCACTATTCCGACATCGCCCGACCACTTATCGAGCTTACAAAAAAGAACTCCAGTTTTAACTGGATGTCCGATTGTCAAGATACTTTTGACACATTAAAAACTAAGTTCACTCAGCAACTGGTACTCCAGAACCCAGACCCAATTCGGCAATTTGCGGTTGCCACCGATGCGTCCCTTGTAGCAACAGGGGCTGTCTTACTCAAAACCGACGAAAATGGGGTTTACCATCGCGCGCCCTCCATCTCTGCACAACGTTAACCGAACACATACATCACTTACCTCTTCCTATTCGACACCTTATCCTCATGTCGATGCTCTTCGGGGCTTACTATCTAGTGTCGAGGAGGCATCGACATTCATCATAAAAGACCTCCATCTTCGCGTAGCGGGGAGCCCAAGCACGCAGAGGATGTTAGAACAAATAGCCACCACCACCTTCCCTTCCTATGCAGAAAAGACTCACCCAGACTGGGTGAGTGATGCCACCCTCGCAGCACAACTTACATTGCTGAAGATTCACCCCCCTCTCGTTATTCCATCGGAGGAAGAGCTTGCCTCCACTACGCATATTCTAGAAGAAACCAATTTCATCTGCACTGAGGAGCACCCAGCAGCTCTTTACACAGCGTTTACTGATACTCATGAAGAGATCATCGCTGCCAGGGTAGTCCCTGACACTCTTGATCTTCACAAAAATCTCCCTACTGCCACCCTCATCGACCCTTCCGCCTCAGGGCATATTCCCGTCGAAGCCTTCGGGCAAACCTCCCCTTCCCCACCGAGCAAGCTTATAGCCGCTGCTGAGAAAACGCAAATCCTATCAACCCCACCTCCTTTTCAAGGACCATTACCAGATGACCGACCATCTCGAAACTGAAAACGCCGTCGCAGCGTGGCATCTGGCAAGGAGAGAGCGCGATCTGCTAGCCCTAAACCACTTCCTATCCCTTCCCCACTCCGTCAGTCCTACTCCAATCGTGACGAGAATATGAAATGTCGCCTCTGTCAGAACTACGGCCATCGTCACTCCTCTTGTCCTCAGTACAAATGCCATATCTGTGAAAACTTCCAACCTGGTCATCTTACGTTATATTGCCCTCGGTTTCACAGAACTCCACCATTCACCCTTATGTACAAGGATGATGGCTTCTACGAGGCACTCCGTATCTGGGAGATGTACCTTGACTCAGTCCACTCTGCCATCCCTAGGGCCAATGCGAAGCAGAGAGATGAGCTCAGATGACGAGGAGCTGAAGAGGCCGCATATATGATGTGCCGTACCAGGGGAGACAATGAAGACGATTTTGAATATTCTGATGATCTGATTTACTATCATAACCAAAGTGACTAAGTCAGTGACTTTGTCCGTAAAACGGGGGTAATGTTACAGCCATCGTACGCCCCCCTCTTTTCCTTCTTTCTTTCCTGTCTACGACCATCTTATGCTTACATCATCATTTCCTTGTATATTACTTTCGCCCATGGTCACTTGACTGTACATTCATATGTGACTCCTTCTGACTCGTTCTCACTCCTGACGTCATATGTTCAACACATTGTATTTCACTGCCTTCCATTCTTGGATACGTAGTTGTTACATATCTTCCCGAGCCTGCCCTAAAGTACCTTTATACTTACGTATATAAGCTCGGGTAGATATGCTGTATTTCCTCATTCTAATCTTACTGGGTTTTACCTGGATTCTTCCTTCGCTAAGGACCCCCAATCCTTAGTCGTCTAAGATTGTATCTAAGCTTAGCACACCTAAGTCTTAGTCTAAAACGAACTTACCTTGCCTCGACTCAGCTAGTTCCATGTACCTCTACTCGGATCTACCTTTGTCATTGTAGAATGTATTCGACTCAGCCAGTCTAGTTCTCTCTGGGCACTCGACTGTCTTCGTTGCTTACCTTGAACCCACGATTCTTGATACTGCTTATTTGCGGCAGTCGTGTTCAGAACTATCCCAGTTCGTAACAATTAGTCCACCAATTGCCATCAACCTTTACACTTTTTTCAAGGCTTGGAGCAAGAAGCTCGGAGGCTGCCCATATTTCCTTCTGTAGGTACCATTTGATATTCAATATCCATCAAATAACAATATATACTACACACCTGGGTGGCATTGGTCAGGGCATCTGGGATGTACCATGCAATGATGGTACCATATATATCAAGGATTGCAGCAGGTTTGTTAATCAATATTGTACCCTCATGACCAGGAGGACACCTCTCAAGCAACCTCTCCTCTCTCTCTTCATTATTCCTGGTGTCTTTTGGGGATATCAATTTGCTATATCTTGCAATATCCACCTGCATCTGAACTGTCATGAAGGAATTAGAATGATCAAATTAATTTCCCAGATCTGCAGGAAGACTCTCTGGGATTTTTATATGCCTTTATTAGTATGTTAACCAAGTGATCACATGCCATCACCAGATCAGTGTCTAGGTGAGGAGAAGGTATGACCAGGTCTCCTCCTGTCTTTTCTGCATTAAATTTCTGTTTGGTATATTTACATGCCTCATGAGTGACAGTCAGGGCCCAAGTCCTGCATAAGGTTATTTGATCTTCAGAAGTGGAAGAAGCATTCATGATTGAGTTGATGGGGAATCAGACCCTGAATCCTGGGCATCCTGACTTTGCTGTTACAGTGGGTGGAGATAGTGAGGATCAGATAAGGGAGCCCTTGGATCATATGAGCTTTCAAAGATTTATTATCATCCATTGCTTAATGAAATAGCAGATAATTGCAAATGTCCTGGATATCCAATATTCCCTTCTCAAGACCCATGTCTTGGAACTCAGTATGCTCCTGGAACTCAGTAAGCTTCCAGAACTCACCCAAATTTTGGTAGTTGGAACCTCCAGCTGGCATCTCATTGTGCAATGCAAGCTTTGCATGTTGATTTCTACATGCTACAGGACAATTTGAGTGCCATGAATGTCCATGTCAAGAGAGTACCTGCTTCCACTGACACTTGGTATGCTTTACCTGAATTTCAGCAGTTGGAACCTCTGGCTGGCTTCTCAGGGCAATGCAAGCTTCACATGCTGGTTTTCACATTCTGCAAGTCAACTCAGTGACTTTGAATTATTACATTCTCCAATTTGGATGATATACAACTACCACAGTGGATTATACACCTGGGCCTACCCATCAATATTATATACCACCCCCGGCCCACCTGTCTAATATAATATTTTATATAACACCCTCGGCCCACCATCTAATATAATATATGATATATCACCCATGGCCTACCCATCTAATTCAATGTATGTCTGGGCCCACCTGGATATCTGATAACAAATACCCTTAGCATATCCATCCATCCGCACATCTACATTGGTACACTCATCTACATTATATTCAACTACCTCAGCCCATCAGTCTATAGAATATTCATGTACATCAGCCCACTCATCTACTCTACATATTCCCTACATCAGCACACCCACCTCCATTGGAAATAATATTTCTCCCAGCCCATCTGTCATAGTCAAAGATATACTGAGATGGGCCCACCCATCTCCATTGGTAATGATATCCCCCCAGCCCTCCCATCTCCATCAGAAATAACATTTATCCTGGCCCATCCATCATAGTCAAGGGTATTTCTACCATGGGCCCATGATCTGCTGGCTGTATCAGACAGGATATTATGCATGTCTGCTGACTCATATAATGTGGAGATGAGTCACTGTAGTATGTGAGTTGCCTTGAAAATGTCAAGGTGTCATGGGTCATCAGTCACTTTGCATGATGGAAGGTTTCTGGCCATCAGGTGGTGATTCCATCCTTATCTCATGATTGAAACAATGTAGCTATTGATAATCTTGTACTGTCATAGATTTCAGTCTGTATATAAATTTATTTACTTAATCTGTTCTACAGGTGGGCGAGAGGGCAAAGGGCAGGCAATGATTGGGCAATGATTGGACAATATATTTAATCAGAAGACAAAACTTGAAGTTTTGCCATCACATTTTGTTACTATTATGAACTTGAAATTTTTGCCATGATCTAATTGATTGATGCAACTTGACATACCAACCATCAACCAAATTTCAAGTAATTGTTCCAAGTTAAGCATCATAATAAAACTTTAAATTCAAGCAGACACTCAAATCCTGACTATATTTCTTATTTTCAGTAACATATGGTCAGTGTAAAAATGGCTGTGAAAGCTTAATATTTTGGATTTCGCACAAAACATTGAAGTTATATACTTAAATTTATGTAAGTTTAAATTTCAGCAATATTCTTTACATTCTAGATAACATCAAAACCTGTCTTAAATATCTCTAACCCCGCTGTGTAAGTGCTCTTTCATGCAGCGCTGATGAATTGTTTGTAAACAATAATACATGTCCCAATAGGGTCAACGACCGAATTAGTTTAATACAAAAAAAGGAAGAGCGAGCCATAGCTAGTGATGGAGGATCACCAGTATCCTGGAATCTCCCTTCTTCCAGACGAACGGCAGGAATGTAATAATAAGTACAAATGTGCCACCATGACTTTATAATCAAGGGCAGGGACGGGTATGTAGCAGTTTATGCAATTTGACGAGACTGGTTTCCACAGGAGAAATATACATTAGTTGGTTCCATTAACGGTACGCATGTCACTTACACTTGTTTCAAGTACCTCGGAACCAGCGTGGCGGTCCATCCTTTTTCAAGGCCTCCTTCAAAGCTATATATTTTTCTTCCGGCGGTGGGGTTGTTGGTAAACGTTCCCAAGGATCGGTTGCGGCGAAGGCAATGCACCAATAGCGCTTCCCCTGTAGAGTTTTTACTCGACGTAACTTGGTGTAGGTGTAAACGCCTGTCTCTGTCCTGACGTCCCTCGAAGCCAGGGCGAAGATCTGCATTACGTCGTTGGGTGTCGTGGGGCGCGGATAACCCAACTCAATGCCTCGTTGGAACAACCATTCTTCTCCCAGCAGATATCCATAGAATTTTCCCATAACTACGATGCTTGAAAAAGTATGAGAATACAGAGACGGTTCAGACGGCAATTGTGTGCGCTTACCTCGGATTTGCGAGTATTGAAATCGTTGAAGCGAAGTTTGAATGAATTGGAGTGAACCTGTTGTAACTTGAACTGACATAGATAGGATGTCATGTGACAAGGCATATGCTTCCAGGACCGACTCGCGGACAACCACAATTGGTGAACAACACTTTGATACAACAAGTGCTACGATTATCACTGCGTACTAGCGGCCATCCACCTGTTGTTCTCTTCTTTTTTTCCATCGATTTAAAGACTGATATAACTGTTTCCTTTTTTTCCTCTCTTCGGATTAATTACCACAGTACCACGTCATGATCTGATCCGTTGTTCTACGAGTGAGCTTGAAGTATCAAAATTTACCATTGTTACCTATCACTGGAAATGTTGTACAATAGCACGCCACTCGGAACATCACGCTCTCATTTTTCCGCAAGAAGTCGAAGTTCATACTACTACATATATATAACACGTGCAACTGCCAACATGTTGGCCAACATCGTTCCAAACATCAATTACTCACTGTTCGCGATGGACTCCTAAATTTTTCCTGGGCGCAAAGGAAGCGCGGGCATTTCTGATAAAACCGATGACGAAGAAAAAGGCGAAGATGAGGTTGGGAATGTTTCTTTTGCATCGACTATCCCGCAAAAGGATGCTAAGGGTGTCCTTGTGGATGTTGCAATCCTCAATCTTTTGCAGTGGCTCAGCCACTGCACGGAGATCGCTATGGAGGATGGAGGATTACTGAGGCGAGTGTTGGCCTTCTCGTAGAAGTGAAAAGGTTTCCCAGCAGAAGTCTGACGGGCGGAGACCAGACATTGGAGATTATCGAGCGAGTTCAAGAAGCTCAGGAAGATGTACTTGAACAGGCAGGATACCTATTTCTCCACGATACAAAAATGAATTCCGTTATGGTTATTGCAGCTGCAGGTAATTTTCCATCCATATCTCTGGAAAATATACCATGACTGTCATGTTGCAGGTCCGTATTGGAGCGGTACCACAATTTATCGTGGCGACGTCAAGCAGACCATGCACCGTCTTGGAACAGGGGACCCGAGCTATCAGCCACCCAAGGAGAAATTCCCTGACGTGATGCTGGGGTGGAATGATATCCATCGCATTGATACTGCGTGTTCAAGAGACCGTTTACACGCTGTATATAAGACTTTACGGGAGATGAGAGTTTTGGATGTCCCAGCAGGTGTATGACGTACTTTCAATATCACTTTGCAAATTGCTTCCTGAACAAGACGGTCAGAGTTGAAAGACATCATTTGTTCAGTGCCATGTATTCAAAATGTATTCAAAATCGATGACAAATATTGTTCTTCATGGAGTCATTGAGAGCGCTGTTTGACCTGGGCGTGCCAGTACAAAATGTTGTCATCTCATTTTCTGTATCTCGTACTATGAATTAACTGATGAACACACCAACAAAAGGCAAGACTTATCAGGCAACCTAGGACACAAATACTCTTCTGGAAATGCCAGATTTAGTCCCACTGAAAGGTAAATAGTATTGATCGGCGCGGCTCAGCCTCTTTCTCGATATGTGAATCATTCTCGCTTTACACGCTCTGGATCTTCCCCTCGGAGCGACTTCATAGCATTGAAAACAAAATGCAACGGGCCGCATATAGTATGTGGCTCCTGAGACGTTGCGTCTACACTGTCAAAGAGTTCCACTGTCGTCAAGGCGTACTTCGTGTGGGATCAGGAACACGAACAGCAGAAAAGACTCAGACAACTAGAATCGCTTCGAGGAGTAGACATGAATCGAGAATGTGAGCTCGGGGGCGGCAGGCGACCTCGACCTTGCCGGGTGAAGTAATGGACGATAAATTGCGAGAGAATCCGCGTGAAGGAACACCATTAATGACTGCGCTATGTACTGGTCAGTTGTCTGCATTCCATTGGCACGTGTTGTCCAGAGAAGAACAAGAAATGCACACTTCAGTAAAGTGTTTCGTTGCCTCGATTCCGCGGGAAAGGTTCTGATGCTATTATACTGTGTGTAGTATGAGTATTTGGGGCAATCAATAACAATCCCACTTCGAGAAATGTGTATTAGTGATGCGGCGGTCACGACTCACTAGCACTTAGTCCTCGGTCACTTTCGGAGAACGTCCGGGAAACGACCGACTCGACGACTCCGGGGCTACTCTACGTATGTAACTGGGACCAGAGTCAAGCCAGTCTGGGGGCCTGGCTTCAAACGGAGTTCAAATTCAAACGATGACAAAGGGGTCAGCGTTAATGACTTGTGACTGGAAGACGGAAATAACTTCAAGTGAAAGACTTCGTTGGCGCCGTGCAGGAAAGGAAGACAACGGTGTATTTGCAAGATCTTCTTGATAGTCAGTCATGTAGCTACTTAAAGTTGGCGTGAACCTCGACAAAGGAGAAAAGTCAAAAGCAGCTGGAGGCTATTACTCCATATGCGGACACGGTACGATGATCATTCAGGTTGCCATACCGACTTGATACCGACCGTCAGCAAGGTCGCATCTGAGTAATACTATGTCCACCTCGATATCTGCAACTGAAGCACTTGAATCATTCAATAACACATGCAAGACAAGAAAATGGGGCGAAAATGGGTGTCAATCACGTTGTCCTCTATTTTGTCACCCTTCCTGCTCAATATCAGCCGTCCTCCTCTAACCTCCTCTTGTCGGGACTCGTAACATTCGTAATATTCAGTATCGAGGTTGTGCCATTTGTATCTGTCTCGGCGCGTTTGGAAAACGGCCCTACTTTCAAAACTTTGCCATCTGGGGTGGACCATTTACGAGATGGCGCGGAAGGGGGTGTTATCTGCTTCTCTAGACGAGGAGGCGATAGTAGTGGTGACGGAAGTATGTACGCCAGACCATTAGAAGGATGATTAGGTCTGTGGCACACATTAACCAAGGATTCAACAGAAAATCTATGTCACTTACACAACAGGCAAACTGGATTACCTCGAAGCACGACTTAGGCAGTTCATTCCAAATCGCACATGATAACTGATAACTTGAGTCAATGCAGAAGGTGGGTAGATATCCAATGTTACAGTACAAGATATACCAACTGAAATGGATCATTCGCACCATTTGCAATACTCTTCGAAGTTTTTCGTTTGAACGAGACCCATCCGACATAGGGTCACCAACCGAAGGATTGATCTGGTGCAAAAAATGGAGAGATAGACGAGATCGTCGACATTATGAGATTTCTCGTATTCTTGTATGTGCCAATGTGTACCGAGTCCCATGATTCGAGGGCTTGGGTTGCATGTGGCAATTTGTGCAATGCGACGAGACTAGTACTGTCAGAAGAAATATACATTAGTTGGTTCCATTGACGGTACGCATGTCACTTACACTTGTTTCAAGTACTTCGGAACCAGCGTGGCAGTCCATCCTTTTTAAGGCCTCCTTTAAAGCTATGTATTCTTCTTCCAGCGGTGCGGTTGTTGGCAACTGTTCCCAAGGATCAGTTGCAGCGAAGGTAATGCACCAATAGCCCTTCCCCTGTGGCGTTTTCACTCGACGTAATTTGGTGTAGTTGTAAACGCCTGTCTTTGTCATGAGATTCCTTGAAGCCAGGCACATGATAAAAAAACATGCAGCTGGTAACGTATTATTGAAGACAACTGACAACTTGATTGTCGACACCGCTACCGCAAACACATGGGTTGGCGCCAGAACTCGGTGCACGCCAACCAGCTCTAGCTTCAACACTAAACAGCCTGTGGGGCAAGTTTACGGTTCTGCCTCCTTTGGTATGACATACTCATAAGTTGAAAATACCTACGATCATCTATAGGAATGCTATGGACTGATGCCATCACTTTCGTTGATGAGCTCACCATGAAAAGGATACCAATCGGTGTCGCTTCTACTTCGGGTGGCCTCAATGGTGATCGTATCCTTGGCATTGGGCCTACAGCATCATCACTTGGCACCCTACGAAATTCGCCAGAAGAAACGATTCAGACTGTCACCGACTTACTGTTCAGCCGAGGCGTCATTTCTCATCCCCTTGTTGGTATGTTTTTCCATTCCTCCATTGCGGGCGCTGACGGCTATGGAAAGCTCGACTTTGGTGAAACTAACTCTGCCATGTTTGCATACACGTAAGCTACCTCAGCCTCTGATAAATCCAGACTGATAGTAATTGTCTCGTTTTAGTCCTACCACCGCCACCCCCCGCTCAGCGAGGCTATGGGGTATCAATCAGAGAATCACTAATGGCTCCACGGTGATCTTAAGATATACCGCTGATAACGTCGATTGTGACTCCACCCTTACTTTAATTGCCTCCGGTGTGTATTTAGAGTAAGTAATAATGGTCTAATCATCGTTCGATAGATGCCTATGAGAAAACCGGGCTGCAACCGGCGCTGATTTCGATCCGGTGACTAATCTTCTCAATATTACCTCTGACCAGTATGATGCCCTACAGGACTTGGAATTCCACGCGAAGTACGTCAATTCCGTCAGCCCTCACACCCCTTGTTCACCATTTTGCACAGGAAATTTACAGTCTCACCGCTAATGCGCAAATCTGGCCTCGTTCTTTCAACTGCAAGTTTGGTGGTGCTAATGTTGACGACAATACTATATATCTCGTCCACTGGCTTAGGGCTTGACTTTATGAAGGCTACGTATTCCTCCGGCGCTTCTACACTTTGTTCAATACCGGCGACTCCCTTGTCGAGTTTGCGACAACTGCGTTCACTTCTGCCACCACCAACTAATATGGAATTGCGCAACTGGCTGAAGGATAAATCCGTTGGCGGTTGTGTACACCTTATATTGCATCTTTATCGTTAGAGCACTAGTGTATGACGCTCCAAATGCCACTTTAATAAACTGCGTGCAGACACTACTAACTGCACGATACAATTTATCTTACATTTATGTAGCTACTTCTACTAGTAAACTGAGTGGCCAAAATTGTCGAGGTGGGCTGGACAAGCAAGTATTTTTGCGAGATTGTCAGCTGTAAGTTTCGCTTGTTATTGAAAACACTAACACGGCCGTATCTGTTCCACTCCAGCTGTTTCCAGTGTTCCTCAGATCCCTTTCGCTTCATGTAAGTTTCCGCGTGCACCATGGCAGAAATAGCTAGGTGAATTTCTGAACTGTAGTTATTGAACCTGACCGATTAAGTCTGATTCGAAGTTCACATCAGGGAAGCTGAGCCATTCGCATTGGTCCAATGTCCACTATTCAAGCCTTGAACCTGCTCCAGGCCTCTTTGAACCGATTTTGTGTGCATACCGCAGGTACAACTGGAAGAACCTGAGAGACATGTCTGTCACATCAGAAAGGACACCAGCTCGTCCAATCAGACTTTGTCAGTTGAACTTGAGTAAGTCAGAAATTTTGCTTTTCAAGACTTGCCAAGACTAATGCCAATTTCCCAATTGAGCACTTTGTGATCTCTTCTGCCAGCTCCAGCCTTACTCAGGCTACTACAGTGCAGAGACCACCTATATCCTGCCCACCTTCTCTGTTTCTGCTTCTCACTTCATGTGCGCACACAGTACTTGACATGATTATTCGAGTTGCCACATCGACCATTAACAAGGTCGCACCTTTGAGTGATACTATGTGCATCTCGATGTCTGCAACTGAACCGCTTAGAACATTCAATAACATATGCAAGACAAGAGAACGAGGCAAGGGTCTCAATCAATTTCGATCACGTCGTCCTCTATTTTGTCATCCTTGCTGTTCAATATCAGCAGTCCGTCCTCCTCTAACCTCCTCCTCTTGTTGGGACTCGCAATATTCAGTACCGAGGTTGTGCCATTTGTATCTATCTTGGCGCGTTTGGAAAACGGTCCGACTTCCAAAATTTCATCATCTGGGGCGGACCGTTTGCGAGATGGCGCGGGAGGGGGCGTTGACTGCTGCTTCTCTAGACGAGGAGGCGATGGTAGTGGTGACGGAAGTATGTACGCCGGACCATCAGAAGGATGGTCAGGCCTGCGGTACACATTAACCTATGACTCGATAAAAATGCATGTCACTCACGGTAGTATGCTCAACGCAACTACAATCGTTCCCCACTCCTCCTCCTCATCCACAACTGTCAGGAACTTGCCTCTTCCAACATTCAAACTCTCCAATGTCCGTCCAAGGTTATCATCCCAGTCGGGATCGCTAAGGATGCGCTTGTCTTCGTAGACGCTAACATCCCTTTTATCACCGCCGAGTATGCCATCTACAAGTTCACTTAATGTTACACGAGCAGGGTCACACAAAACTTTGGTGTAGGTGTCTCGGCAGACACCACATTTAGGATTTGGTGGGCACATAGTGCTTGTGCTGAGAGGATTGGTTGGCTTGAACTGCACGTGGACATTGCGCAGTTGCGCGTATGATTTGCGAATGAGATGAAGTGCTTGCAAAACTATGAGGCCGGAAATGATGGCGTTGGTGGTCGCAATTGCAGGAATGATATTTCCTGCCATTTCTGGGGGAAAATGAGTTGTAAAAGAGGAACGGCAGCATTCAAACAGACCTTTGATTTCCCAACGTGTCTTGCGATCGATGTAGTATGCCGCAGAACGAAGATTTGCAGCAGCGGTGACGAAATCAAGCGTATCATCATCATCTTTGTCGAAGGAAATGACATCTTCACCTTTGCGAAGTCGCTCGGCAAGTCGATTTGTACTGCGATCCTCGTTTAGAAATCTAATTCATTACATGACACCTATGCCTACCTTGATATGAAAAGCTCCAAGGTGTCGTGCAAACTGAGTGCCCGTTGATCCCTTAGTCCCGAAATACCATTCGACGAACTAGATGACGAAGACATCGAAGGGGTCTTTCCATTCGTGTGGCCGTTCGCTGGCTGGAAGTGGATTATCTGCGCACTCCCGGTAGTTGTACTTGAGTTTGAAGGTCGTTGTATAAAAAATCTCCCTTCTTGGATAGCGGTGAAATCAAGAGGGGTCGGTGCCGCACGTGCGCGCCACATGTCAGACATTGATAACAGATTGAGGATGTCAGAGTGGAAAACCTGCGGAGAATCAATACCTCAAGGTCACTTCTGGATAAGGTGTGAAATAAGACCTTCTTGAAGACACGTTGAGCCACATCCTCCGTTGTCTGTGCTCGGAGTGCACTTCGAACTGCTTTGTACGCGAGCGCCTCTTTGCGCAGAGCAGCAATTTCTTCGGCTGTGTGAAACGCCTCCTTAGCAATACATACAGACATTCAGGGTAATCAAACCTACCGTTTTCTCCTTGCTTCTCCGCTTCATCGAGTTCGCCTGTCCCATCTTCGTCCTCACCGAACAGTTGCCTGACATCATAGTGTAGTATCTTTTCATCAGAAACACATTAATAAACTTACGGTAGTAAGTAGCTCTTCGCCCAGACAATGCAATGAATAGGCTGAGATGGTGTAGACCGGATCGTGCACACTGGGAAAGTTGTTGGTGTAGGCTTCGGCACACAGTCAAAGCATTCTGTGCGATCCTGAATAAGAAATCTTTCAACAACACAGCCTCATCAACTAAAATGATCAATACCTTGAGTAAAGGCTGTACTTGACCAAGGTATCCAGCAGTGCCAGATTCGACTAGAGGAACACCAGCAGCCATACACATCTTATTAACATGTCTTCGCGCATCTGGAATGCGATTCCGTCAAACCACGTTGAATTTAAGTCGTCAGTAATCATTACCGAGATTGTCTAGTGCATTCAGGACAATGTCGAAACCACTGAACCATTCAATGTCAAACTGTGCTTCTTTTATGTTTGCATAAATGGGATGGATGTTAACATTGGGGTTGAAAGCACCAGCGGTTTGGGCTGCTACCTTGCGGGCCGATGCTAGGATGTTACCCCGGAACGAGATCTGTCAATTGGGCGGCTTACCATGGCTTTGCTATGTTTGATATCTTTCTTTTTAAAAAGAAACTGCCTATTCAGGTTCGAAAGGTCTATGGTGTCTAGGTCAAGGAGGGTTATGTGGCCAAATCCCGTCAAGACGATATTCTTCACTGTCACATATTATATCACAATCACGGAATGCAACATAGAAATATATTCTTCAAAGACTTACAAAGTTCACATCCTATTCCTCCTGCCCCAACTAGTAGAACTTTCGTCTCAGACAACTTCTCACAAAGCTCGGGACCCAAGATGGCTTGCGCATGAGCAGATCGAGATGACGTCTTGCGGGCGCCGTTTATAGAAGAGCTTGACATTCTACGGGGGCGAGAAAAGTAAAGTTTTCTCGAAAGTAGCTTCGCAAATGTTGACCTGCACTCTGCTGACGACTGCAACAATTCAAAGTAAGGCAGCGCCGTAAAGGCGGCCTCATGCGTGACTCGATATTTCTGGGTCACGCGTCGGGCGTCACGCGTTCAAGAATGTCACGCCACTTATGTGCTACTTACAGCAGCCCACGGCTATGGCCGGCCATCGTGCATTGAACAATCAATCAAGCTCACAAGCTTAAGTAGTGGAAAAAATACTGCTGGGTGTCTGAATCTCGTGTTTCCATCCTGCTTCATGACCATTTTCAATCATTGGCTCCACAAATCCTCGGAATGTCCACGCAGGGAGTTCAGCAATGGTTTCCCCGCTGCTCTGTAAGACACTACAATATTGGGACCAACGCATACCGTATCCTTCTGCCACTCGTACTTCATATACCAGGACTTGATGTGGTAGCCAATGTAGATTCCTCCAAGTCGAATTGTCCACCACTCGTTCAAATAATATCAGCGCACGTTCATTGATGGAGGAAACTGAGCCGGAAGGAGTGCCCCACCACCCTGTGTCCGCCTTAATCTGCCCCTTGTTATTTCTCTTGACTGGCAAATCCTTTGTCCCTGGTGTCTTCCCCTGGGAGCGGTGCGAATGTTTTGACCACGCACGGGCACCAGCCGTGAGTCCCACCTTATTGGGTATGCTGAATGCTGTAAGGCATTCCTCTCGTGTTGGCGGTTCAGACCCTAGCGCAGAGCCAACGGTATACGCTAGGCCGCTCAATAAGTGTTTCGATAGCGGGTCAAGTGTTCGTTTTAGTTCAGGATGGCTCTGAATCAATTCCTGGACTCGAGAGCGCTCAAGCGCTGCAGATGGTAGCTCTTCGATGTTGAAACAGCGAGGGATGGGAATGAAGAAGTTTGACCCTATATCAACATCTGGCATCACGAGCAATTGCGAAGAGTTTCCGAAGCATGAGACTCGTTGAAATGAGTGGAGGCTAATCATCGCCGTAAGCGATCAAACAAATTCGGATATAACCGGAAGCATGTGATTGGTTAGCGCTGTACCGGCTTAGTACGCTCATCCGCGCCCCGTAGTAAGTGTGCACGGTGCACACGACTTTTCTCTCATACTACTTTCTTCAGCGTCGTTGACACCGCCAGCGATGATGTCTTCGTCTGTGATTTTTCGCTCATCACTGCCAAGAATCTTTGCTTTCGCAACTGGACGTAACTCACCACGATCCGCGTTGCAAGGTAGAACCTTTCTCATTCCTCATGCGTGGATCAAGCTTACCTACGTTTGAAAGTGAGAGCGGCAAGCTCGACTACGCAGTATGTACCAGGCGGACGTACGTCTTAAGAACTCTGTTTTATACCAGAAAAGCTCACTCATGCTCCACAGCTATCTTGAAGGGCACGGTCAACGACCCTACGGAGTTTCCTCCTCCATCAAGAACGCATGGCTCGTATCACTGGGCATTTGAGCGCATTCTTGCTGCATCCCTTGTTCCCATGACCGCAGCCGCTTTTGTGACCTCTGGATCATCTTACCCCGTCCTCGATGGACTGCTTGGTCTCAGCTTAGTGATGCACTCTCATATTGGGGTAGGTGTCCGCTAGAGGTGTATGCATGAGGATATAAACGTCTATTTTTAATGCTAGTTTGACTCGATGATTGTGGACTATGTGCACAAACGCAAATTCCCTGTCATTGGTCCTATCCTGACCTGGACACTGAGATCGGCCACGGTCGGCGTGCTCGTTGGCGTCTATCAGTTTAACACAAATGACATTGGTGCGATCAATGCTCCTTGTAATTTTTCGCCTGACTGATTTCCTAAAGGCTTGACTGAGTTGATTGCGAAGGTCTGGACAGCATAAGATTGTGGACTCCGCGCTACAACATACTACCAAAGTGTTTAGAAGGAGATAGAGGACACAAAAAATCTGATAATAGTAAACACTCACGGTATCTAACTGGTTGTCAGTCTACCCCGTTAAAACTAAGGTGACGCAAATTCAAACCGTCAAGCTCGCAGCACTTGAAGCATAACGAAATTGGTCGTCAAAGCTCCATAAAACAAGAGAAACACTCGGCATTCATCTTCCTCTACAATTCCCATCTATCCGCGTAGGAACCCACTCCTTTATCCCCGCAGCGCCCAATAACTGCCATTGACACTCGGTCGAGGCTAGAAGCTCTCCTTGCGAATCCAACTTGTCACATTTTGCTGCTCACTTTTTGGAATAGCTGGATCCATTGAGCAAGAATTGTATGAGCTCGACCTTGAAAGACATTCCCTCGCGCGTTTAGGAATGCTGGCTCCAAGTGCAAGGCAGTAAAATTTCTCAAATTTCTGCAATCCACCGGTACGTGAGACAATGTCGCGGACCCAAGTTATATGTAATTGACTCAACAGTGATCTACCGTACGCTGCAAAATTTTGCACAAGCAATTTTGGAGTCGATAGTTTTGCCGTCGGTGTATCGTTTCGTCTCTAACATCAGTTGGACTCTTATTATTATTGGCTTTTTAGATTATGTGGTTTGAATCCTCAACGAGGGATTCGTTGTCCAGCGCTCAGTAGGCATTAAATTACTTGAGATCTCCCATGGGTCATCCTGTCTGGTTGGGTCTAAGAGACGGCTGAATTTTGACGAAGATGTGAAGTATGGTTTGTCCTCAGTCACAGTTGATGACCTGGGTATGGTGTTGCCATTAATGTGTTTTCTTGTAGTCACTCGAAACTGACTGAGAAATTCTCAAAGAAATGGACAACGCATTTAGCGGGACAGAAATATCTGACAAGGCTTATGAGACCGAGGTTAGGCAAGAGACTGGAGCGCCGTGCCACAAGCCTATCAGAAAGTCCTGATCCAAAACCCAATAAGGGTGGTCATGTTTACTGCATCGTTGTATTCTGCATGACCAACGATTCATTACGGAGTATCGTTGCCAAGACTGTTTCAGCGGATGGTGCCCATGCATCCATAACTTATGCGGCTTTCTGTTGATTGGTCTGCATTGCAGGCTCCCGTGATCTTTGAAAGTGATGGATCCGCTGCAGGACCAAAGAAGGGATGGATGCCTCAAACGACTGCAGTTTGTCTGGGAAATTATGATTCTGGGGGCACAACAACATTCACGGCACCTGATTTTCTTACCCAGATTCGATGGTGTACTTCAGGGACAATGAAACGACAGTTTGGTTGTGATCTTGGTACGTACCCCTTCGATAATTTTGTGGACAGCATCCTTCGCCAGCATTAATTTCCCTGACACTGTACAAATGCTTTATATCTCCAAGACCAATCGGAAAACACTCCGGGGGGTTGATGTCCCTCACGTTACACAAGCATTCTAAATTTTATCGATTGGAGAGTAGTCCAATGGTCACTACTTTATATCAGGATAGTGCGACTTACTGACTGTGTATTCTGGTGCTGTGGCCTCGATGGCGAATTGCGTTGTAATTGTTCTTCCTCCTGTGAGCCACTTGTCTCGAGTCGTCAGCTGAGTTTTTGATAAGGTATCATATACCACATGAGTCTCGCTAGGGTAAATCAAAGATGCCCTCAGGTGGTTGAACGGTGTTCTTGCCTCGCCGATAATATTCAACCCACGAGCAATGCAAGAACCGCAAGATGACATCATAAACGGGCCTATCAATGCCTTGGGAGTGGTTTCTGTGCCAAACCAATATGTGGAATTTTTAGAACTTCTATGGCACTAGATTTTTTTCTTGCACATAACTTAGGAAGCGAGTCGTGTCGACGAAACCAGAGCGCGTTTACAAAGTGACGGATTCGTGACAATCGACAAATCTATTTAATATTTTACTCTACCTAAGTTACATACATAGAACGAACTCTACCAAAATAACCCGCGACTAGTTCTGCAGGCGACTATCTATAAGTCATTATGTATAGGCACCACTGACAGCTGGTCATAGTAGGCTTTCACCTCCATCCATTTATCCCTCAGTTCTGGATGTGCTTCAACGTACAAAGTCTTCATGTTCGGTATAGTTGCCCGCAAAAATTGTGCGACAAGTTCAGTGTGCCCGATAACCGAATCCCGGATGTTAAGCACCTCCAGGAACTGAGCACCACCCATAGTGAGACTGCTGATCGGTAGTTCAGGGATTTCCCTTGCATCCAAGGACAGGTGGACGCGGGTGAGTTGTGGACAGTATTGGGTCAACGCTGTCAAGGCGTTCAAACTGATACTGGGGATTATGAAGGACCAAGGTAAGCTACAGAGTCGAATATCCTCGAGTTTGCTCCAGGCTTTAGCCGCCGTGATGATGAATTCATCATCTAAATTGAGTGTGCCAAGATTGTATACTTGGATGCTGCGGAGATTGCGGCAAGCGAATAGCGGCGCAAATGTGGATGGATAGAAAACAAAAGGAGTGTCGGCAATTGTGTTGGTTTGCATATTGTGTCGGAGAGAGATTGATCGAACAGACGTGCCGATGACACTCAAGAATGAAGTGATGACGGAACATCGTGCTTGGACGTCGTAGGAGATGGAAACATCTTCTAGCCGTGGTGAGGATATAAGCGATACAATAGACGTACACTGGGGAAGGTCGTATGCCGCAAGGCTGAGACGTTGGAGAGCAGGGAAGGTACTGTTATTTGCACTATCGTGTAGCACGTTGGCGTCGAAATCAGGGTGAAGATTCAAGGCAAGCTCTTGAACATGACGAAGTGATGCAATGTTCAGCACACTCTGTGCAGATATACGAATAGAACTGGAGACGACCAACCGACGTAAGTCTGGTAGTCCACGGGTCGAAATGTTCAGTTCAAATGAAGTCACTGGAAAGAACGATGAAATTGTGAGGTTTTCGAGGTGGGTAGCCTTCTGAGGAAGATCTTCTAATACCCCGCAAATGCCCTGAGGGCCCATCTTTCGGGGGAGAGTGAAAGAAAGGTTTGTCAGTTTTGGGGAGAGAAAGTCTCGGATTAAGGTGAAGTTGGAGGAATTGCACGACAGGATGGAGAAGTCGAGCGAGGAAAGTGACGGGAACAGAGACAGTGGAGGGCGTTCAGCAAAAATGAGAGGGAGCGCGTCCTCGTGTAGTCTCGTCATTTTCGCTGGCTTTGGGTATGAAAAACTCTTCACACGGCGTGAATACATGTCAAATCGTGCCCACTCAGATTCAGTAGGCGTTCTCATGAGATACTGTAGGGAATGAAATTATGAAATTGCGTGCCCGTAGTGATATGAAACTCACAAGTATATTGCCGGAGTGAATCTCCCAAGTGCCTCTTGGTAAGCACATAATGAGAGGACTTAACGAATGCTGAGTTCGCCAGAGGGTGTCGAGGGCACATTCCATGAAGCAGCGGCATGTACGAGCTAGCCTAGCAAGGCTGCTTGTATTCCCCAAGCGCTTCGGGTCCCGCTGACCGTCAGCGGCGACGAACTGAATGATGAGAGAAAGAATCTCGTCAATGAGCAGAGACTGGTGCATGGTAAACACGATATTTGTGGGGAAGTTGAAGAATTTGCAAAGCTTTAACAGAATGGATCAGTGAAGGCAACCAAGTCGTCGAGCTTAAATTCTGAATATTAAATAGGCTCACCCACGACGACGTCCCAAAGGCCGGTAAAGTTAAGATTGAGAACGGAATGGAAATTTTCTCAAACTCGGTTACTAACTTACCTCATGATAAATAAGAGAAGACTATTTTCCTTCTATCTGATCTGCCGCATCTACTACATATTACTTGCGGGAGACTAGGCGATAAAGAATCACATTCTTTATGTGATCCGCTGACTCCGAGTCTATGCGAGCGATACGAGGTCAGGCTCCAAAACCAGTGTGGACAGGCGTTATACACTTATGTAATAGCTCCTTACTCCGCTAGATAGTATTAGAGCTCAAGTAAAATTGCAGCTTGCCGCGCATGTATAACGCACCGCGGAGTCACGGAAGACGACTTGCTCCAGAACAGAACTTCCATGAGTTTTAATAGGTACATAGAAGATATTTTGGAACCAGTGTATCGGACATGAACATGAGCGATATCCGAGCACAGTCAGATATACTAGTACGGCTGGGATACTTGGTACTAGCGATACGGAGCCGCATCAACGGACCATGAACTTATTCAATTCATTGCAACACAGTCAACGCATGGGTAGCTATCATTTTAGACCTCGATAACAACTGATAACGGGTCACTGTGACAGTCACTAATTAGCATGTGTGCATACTCTTCAAAGAAACGTTTCGCATAATCATTATGGCATCGTCCGACGTGTGGCAGCCTCGTAACAGGATAATATGCATTCCGAAGCTTCTCACCAGACCACACTGGAACGTGCACACCTCCCGTGCCTTGCAGCTGTCAAGTCGCGTGAAAACCCCTGAGTGACTTCATCTCATGTGGAGACGGTATAGTTGAAGTAAGTGTTGTCATATAGCAGGCGGGATAAGGATGTCGCAAAAATGACGTGGTGATTAGGGGCTAGCATGGCAATTGATGATTGTAATTTGTTAGGCCGAAGTTCGACGTACATATAAACGTGTTGCACACGTGCACGTGTAGTATCGATAAGCGATTCGCGAGAGAAACTCGTGTCAAATGTCTTCAAGTCAAATATGTAAAATTATCTTTTTATCTTGCGTTCACCTCGATAACCCTGCACATAATATATATCCAGTCAGATGTATTCACGAATCAAGGTGTTGAAATTCGAAAGCACACTTCTACATGCCAACATGTACAGTGACATATTATTATATTATACATTTATTCTATGTGTATACCAGTCATATTATAACACTCCCAGTCAGCTTCACAGCATGCACGCCCAAACTTTCTCCCATCCATCACGAGCATACCAGCATATTCGAGACTCGGATACCTTTAAACGAGTACCATCTGATTGAATACACTCCTCTCCAGGATGAATTTGAGGAAACGCCTTGATTTTATTTGGAATGCAGTCGTAGTGGTCCCTCAGCAGGGATGCAGACAACGTCAGTAGTTCCACGTGCGAGTTAATTCCCGTTAAGATCGACGCAAATGAATCGACAGAGGGATTGATACGCGGGTAAGGCAGGAAGACAGTTTTAAGGCTCTTGAAAGAAGCCCATGGAGTGATCTCCATCCACAGGGGCAGGCGGTAGTCCCTACATGAGTCCGTCGTGTATGATTTGTGGTCGTATACGTATGGGTTGGTCGAGAGGTGAGAGATTAAACCAAGGACAGCAGATCCCTGGGGAGTATCCGTGAGGCGCTCCCACCGTGGGCCAGTAGTCGGGGGCGTACATGATAGCATCAGAGTTTGTGTGTTCCAGGGAGGCGGAGAATATTCGTCGACAACATGAGCGACTGCACGGGACTTCCATGCGTGTTCCAAGCATTCTACGAGAAGGTCCAGACTCGTCCAATTGAGGGCGAGGGACGACGCAGTGAGTAGTATCGGAGCCAAGAGGCTGATGTCGAGCGGAGATTCAGACGGTTTCAGTGCATAGGCCCGGGGGGTGTGGCACAAGTGTGCTGGTGTAAGATTCCCACCATGGGATACAATCCACATCGTACTCAAAATAGAGGTCGCTGCCTTTCTCCTTGTATGCTTTCTGCATACGTAAAGCATGCACGAACTTTTCCACGTGTCGAAAGTCTGGTAGCAATATCGTGTGCAAGAGCTCAGGAAGCACGACGCGCCTGACAAAGCGCGAGTGCAGAACTTCTAGCATCATATAGGTCGGCCTGGTCAAAGGTCGGTTGTGCAGCATATTCGAGGATCATAAAAGCAAGCTCAACTGGAAGGTCGGTAAACGGAAATCGGGTGATAGGTTCCATGGCGGGCGAGTGGGATGCGATGGTTTGGAGCCCTGACTTTAATACTCGCATCATAAATTATGTACAGCCAAGCCCACAGCAGTGTACAGTAGACGCATCGTATATGGGGCCACGCATTGTGACCCAGTTGTCCGACCTGTCCATGCAGTGTTTATTGTTCCTTAAGTCAGGTCACAACGTACTAATCAACATGAACAAAAGCAAATGTTTGGCTTACGAACCTGGCCTACAATAGGATTGACCTTGAGTAGCACTGTCACGAACCATAGAATTCTTGATTTGATGGACACGTACACGCTGCACCCCAAAGCTTTGAATGTAAAGGCCTGACCAGAGAACTTCTGGCGTGAGTCAGTGATTATCGACCAGTGATGTCAATCAGCAGAGCCAAGAATACAATTAGACAAAAACAAAGTGACGTAAACAACAGTACGTTCTCCTGCAGTGCAAGGTGGAGCTTTAGCAGGCAACTTATCTTTGTATATGTTGAAAAGGTTTGTCTTTTCTTACCGACGCAATTAGTTAAAACAAGACTCTGGACAAGGTTCTCAGCTCAGGTCAAACGAAGCCTCCTCCCCTAACATCAACTGCGCATTTGCTCACATGAATGAAAACCTTCTGCATTACGTGACCGATCCACATAGAAAGCCTGAGAGATAGATCATAGGGGCAGCACATTCAATGCGAATCAGAGCGAGTCAATCTTGATAATACAAATGTATCCGTCAATCTGACTCGAGGTTCACTGTGGCTAGGTCTGTAAAATGAGTGTTATAACGACAATGCATTGATCTTATCCAGTAAGACGTTTCTCCCTTTGGTCTCACTCTTTTTTAATCTCTCGACAACGTCCTCACCAAACCAGCCTTTGACGGTCCGTTTTTCATCGGCGCTTCCCTCTTTCCTTATCCGCTGCAAAAATTCTGCAATAAAAAAGGCACCTTCTCCCCCAGCCATGCTTACTGTCGAACCCTTGCCAACAATGGAAATGAATGCAGACGCGAATGCTGATGGGGAGAACGACGACGAGCGTATGACGGATTTGCTAGCATGCGAAAAATGTCCACCTTGGAAAAGAGATTTATACATTCGTGACGTGTGCGGGAGGTCAATTGGATGAGGCTTTGAGGCATCCTCTGAAGGGTATATCGACGCCAATGGCTGAAGGAGGGATTGCATAGCTGAAGACTTGTCTAAGAAATAAACGTTAAAATAGATAAACATCGAGTGAAATGCACCAACCGCCGTCAGCGTAAAGCATAATTTCCAATACTACCAAACTTCCACCGGTATCTCGCGCGGCTTCCGCGCCGTTCTCTTCAACAAACTTGAGCAATCCCTCACTTGCTGCTGCCCGTATTTCACCTTCGCGAACAACCGCACTTTTCTTACTGGTTTTGCCACGTATAGGGTCTGTCTCAGCAATTATTGCTATTTGGGCAGGCGTGAAATGCCGCCGTGATCGAGGCACAAGCAAGTAGAAAAGAGCACGTCGACCTTGTGGGGTGTTAATGAGTGTAGGGGCGTGGGTGGTGATATCAGAAACAAGGGATTTGGCCGTCAACTTTGTATCACTATAGAA
Organism: Suillus decipiens; assembly: GCA_016695475.1. NCBI lineage: Eukaryota > Fungi > Basidiomycota > Agaricomycetes > Boletales > Suillaceae > Suillus > Suillus decipiens. The sequence continues at coordinate 163,859 of MU172930.1, read as the reverse complement.
AAGTGTGTCAGGATTCATCAACACTGAGCCAATAAAGTAGAAAAACACACTCAATCACGTCTATGGCAGTGAAGAGGACGAGCTGAGCCTCGTCATCTGTACACATACGTTCAACATGAAGTTTAATGACTTTGATAATTTGTTTTCGGTCCTGTATGACAAACATCAATATTTATCACTTGTACAAATATCTGAATCTACCTTGGCTGTCCCATAAGCAATGAAGTCTCTCACAGCCCTGCTGCCGTCCTTTGTGTGGATCATTTCAGCAAGGACATCCTGGCAACTGCACGTACATTGTTAATGAATGATATATCAGTTAAGCCTGTATTTACCTTTCGAATATCTCCTTGAGAAGTTTTTCCCGTTCTGACTCATCTTCCGTATCATTGACGGCATATAAATATTCCAAAAGTGCCCTATGAACGATCGCATGGGTTATGGCGCCTTTATCAGGATTGTTAAAACTGTCAATAGCGTCATCAGTTGGAGGATTACACGATGATCAATTTCAGATGCTTACATCGTGCTTAGATTTTCTTTCAGTGCTGCCAGTACGCGCTTTCTTCGCTCGCCCTCAAGGCCTTCAAGAACCCCTGGAAAGCCTTTTCTGGCGTTCGCCTTCTCAGGTTCAGAACCTTGTGTTTGAGAGAATAAAGCGACTTCCTTGCCGTAGAAGTCGCGAAGAAGAATAGAACGCTCGTATGCATTTGCATAAAGCTCGAAGGAATCAGCGAGAACCGCAGATGCCTCCCGATGCAGCAGTAGACGGAGTACGTTGGACTGGAATTCGAGTAAGATGGACGCACGATGTGCGGGACAGAATCTGATCAATTTGGTCACTAAGAACTACTACTGTGGTCAAAAGGCTTTGGAGTGAAAATAGACCGGACAAACCTTTGAGTACTTGCTTTGAGCTAATGCCTTGTAATGACCTTTAAGCTCCATCGCGACCTGATCCCTCTCCTTTTTCCCACCATATTTTACAACAGTCTGGATAATCCTGCTTGCGTCATGCTTTAGAACGATGTCCTTGACTTTTCCTTGGGTAAACTTCATCAGTTCTTTTACATGCTTCTGTCGCTCCGCAGAGGGTATGCTTTTTTGCCGAGCTAATGACCAAACGCGCTTCGCATCCGCAAGTAACTGCGAATGCGGTTTAGCTGCTCGACACTGTTCCTGCAAAACACGTTGGACTTTATGTGATTCTCTTGCAGCTACTCAGAATGTTATGAATGGTTTGCATTCAGTCCCTGGAATCGCCGACATACCGTTGGGGTCTTTACTGGAGGCACCATCCACAACCATCTCATCTGGGATTATCTCCTGGTCCTCAACTTCTTCTTCCTCAAAGTTATCTTCGTCCTCATCTTCGTCCTCATCGGACAACCCGCTTACTGGTATTGGCTGTGTGACAGGTCTACTTCGTTTCTGGACTTTTCCTTCCTCGAATTTCGTGGAGGAAGGATTTTCAGAGTGTTGTTTCTTGGATTTGGGGCCACCCTGCGATACCGCTGGTCTTTTCTTTGATGTACTTTGTAGTCCAGGCATCGGAAAGGAAGCGACTGAGCGCTGAGCAGCAGAAATTTACAGACTATCAACTTCAAGTATTCGAAAGTTTTTGGGCAGCGATCTTGTCCACGTGACCTACGTAAATTGATTTACTCCGAGTCACTTAGGCTCAGACATCTTCAAATCTTTAAGCACGAGTGACCAAAAGCCGTGGCGTTCCTCATCAGATTCACCCACACCACCATCATCTTCCCAAGAATCCTTGTAAAGTACTCTTACACGAGACTCCATGCAACCATGGTTTCATCACTGCCATCTTTACCTCCTGTTCTAGGCACGGACCCATCATCCTGCATTCTAGATGCTTTCCGCATCGCTATTGCAAAACGTGTATCGGATGCGCTGCCACCACTTACCCTCGACAAGGCTTACACCGGTGTTGATTATGGAAAGAAAGGCGTTGATTTTACGGTCGCTCTTCCCCGGTTCAGGCTGCCGGGCAAGCCTGACGAGCTAGCAAAGAAAGTTATAACTGATGTAAGTTGATCCAATTTTCCACTTCTCCACGTCGGCTATTTCTTCGCTCCGCAAGCATTATTTCTGACAGTTGCCAGTTCCAACCCGATTACTTCATCTCGACAATCACCCACGACAAACAATTCTTACATTTCCAACTCAACACCGATTCCCTCATCCGCGAAGTCCTCAACCAAATACATACCCTCACCTACGACAGCCCCACAGGCAAGCCGTCATATGGTACGAATACCTCTGGAGCCGGCAAGAAACTCGTCATCGAGTATTCGTCCCCTAATATTGCAAAATCATTCCACGTCGGACATCTTCGAAGCACCATCATAGGTGCATTTTTAGACAACTTGTACAAGGCTTGCGGATGGGAAGTAATTTCTCTCAATTATTTGGGCGACTGGGGCACCCAAGTAAGTAAACCTTTGCATATTATTATTTCTGAGAGTTAATCTGATTTCGTTAGTTCGGCATGATCACCACCGGATTCGAAAAATACGGTTCACAAGAGGAGCTTCAAAAGGACGCGATAAAGCACCTTTACGACGTCTACGTCAAAGTCTCAAAAGAGGCAGATTCGGATCCTAACGTCAAAGTCGAAGCTGCTAAATGGTTCAAACGGATGGAAGACGGCGACGAATCAGCACTTGCGAACTGGCGAGTGTGGCGGGAGATGAGCGTCAGGAAATATGTAGAGGAATATGAACGATTAAACGTATCATTCAAAGTATATACAGGAGAAAGCGAGGTTGGTAAGGAGTGGCAAGATCGGGCTCTCGAGCGCCTTGAAGAGATGGGTCTCATCAGTGATGTCGACGGTGCCAAACTCGTCGATCTCGAAAAATGGAAACTTGGGAAGGCCGTGCTTCGCAAAGCCAGTACGTGTAAACAACCAACTACCTCATACATTCCTGATCCCTGCACATAGATGGCACCTCAATATACCTCACTCGTGACATCGGTGGTGCGATTGAGCGATGGGAGAAATATCACTTTGACAAGATGATCTATGTTGTCGCATCGCAGCAGGACCTGCATCTGTCGCAGTTTTTCAAGATGCTATCATTGATGGAGTTCCCATGGGCAGACCGCCTTGAGCATATCAACTATGGCTTGGTGCTCGGCATGAGCACTCGGAAGGGTACCGCGGTCTTCTTGGATCAGATCATTCGCGAAGCCTCATCAGTTATGCACGAGCAGATGAAGCGAAACGAGGTGAAGTACAACAACATCGAAGACCCTGAGATGGTTGCTCGAGAAGTGGGCATCACGGGAATCAAGATCCAGGACATGGCTGCCAAGCGGTGAGTGTTATTGTTTCATTCGAATATTGCAACTTATTTAGCATCAGGATCAATAACTATATCTTTAACTGGGACCGTATGCTTTCCTTCGAGGGCGATACCGGACCATACTTGCAATACGCACATGTCCGGCTCACCTCCATGGAACGAAAAAATCCAGAACTCATCCCCCTGCCGCCCCCATCCCAGATCGACACTTCCTCTCTCGCTTCCTCCCAACACGCACGCGACATCGCTATCCTTCTAGGATCCTACCCAGACGTCGTGAAGACTGCATTGAAGACACACGAGCCCAGTGGTGTAGTGACTTTTGCTTTCCGCCTGGCTCACGCAATTTCGAGCGCCTGGGAGACGCTCATCGTCAAAGGGGAAGAAGATACAGAGAAGGCTCGCGCAAGGCTTTGGCTCTACCTTTGTGCTAGAGATGTGTTGGGTGCTGCGATGCGGCTTCTGAGCATTAGACCTTTGGAGAGGATGTAGCAGGTGTTTTTTCCTGTGCGCAGTTAAATCGATTGATGCAGAATACTTGATCATGATTATGCATAGAAGGTTGGGCATAGCACCTGCCCCCAAACTGAAGCTACCGTGACTGAAGTCCTGATGCCAATATTTTCTTCATCACAGTGATCAAAACCTTACAAGATTCGTTCCGTACGATGAGATTCCCTCGCCCGTCGAAACAGCGATACCCTATGCGCACAGCACCGTTTCCACTGACCCAGGGGCCAGCACTTATACGCTACCACTGTCACGATGCACGCGTAGTCGAAAGGCGAAGATCGCGAGCAACGATCCTCCATAAGGTATACTTCTCTGCGAGGACCGTCTGGCATTCACCGAGCATTTTACAGCTGCCATTCACTCCTTTGGCCTGTCTGATGATATCCTTGTTCGTTTGCCTCGCCTGATGGCAGGTGATGAGATGCAAACTTTCCAGTCATCAATATATCTACGGCCATTCGGTGCCAAAGTACGCCGTTCGCAGTGCTTGATGAATCAAGGCTGCTGGGGCTCTGGGTGCATTTGTTCTGTGTCACCTTGAGATAGTGAGTCTGTCAGAAGTCCTCTGTATGTCTTCATTTAACGGAGATGCAGGAGGATGGATTTGCTCCAAAATGGGACTGTGGTATGTCTTTACCATTGTTTCACTTAGTATTATGTTTTATAGGGATGTGGACTTCCGGTGGGCAAGCGGGACGTCTCGGACCAGACGACGTGCACGCCGACTTGTACTCCTGAACTTCATGAACAAGCGGGCGTGTGCCAGCCTCTGAATAGGCTGATCGAACCTCACGAGCTGCGGCCATCGATATGACTTCAGAACCTTCATGCCTCATATGTCCACGGGAATTGTGCAAAATTTGTAAGAGTCAAATTGGCAAAGTACAATTACGCATACAGATGCAACAACAAAACGCGGTATTAGTTCTTAACGTCACTTGAAAACACATGTCCTAATCATAGAATACCAGAGCTCTCAGCTCGATGGACTCCCGAGGCGGCGCTCCCTCTGGAGTGCTCGGGTCCTGGAATGCAGTGTGTGGGGTCAACCTCGCCACACTCCCATCTTCTATCGAGTCAGAGCTGAAACTCTTTTTAGCACGACAAAAAGCTCCCTTACTTTCTTCACTCACCATTTGATAAGAACAAATTCCTCTGGCGTCATCCCCTTCAGGTACTTCCACTGGTGGTTTGGGTTGTATTTCACTCCAAATGTCTCACCCTCGCGATCAGGGTATAAAAGAGCGACAGGCACCAAATCTTTCTCGAAATCGACACTCCGGTAGTCACATAAAGCAAGCGGCCAATCTTCAGCTGGATGCGATATAGGACGCCATAGGTTTATGATTTGGAAGCGTTTGCGAAGGAGGGCAGGAGCTTCTGTTGGCGGGAGATGCCTATGAACACGAGCAATTGCCGCAGCAGGCGTTTGGTCTACATGAGCCTGGGAGACTGGTTGACGTTTCTGTGGGTTATCACCTGCCTCGCCTGGGCGACGGCGACGAAGAGCTGGGACATGAATTAGGGATGAAGACGTCGTTTCAAATTGGTGGTCAACGTACTGTGATCGAAGACGACAACTCTGGTTGCTCCTGTAACCCTCTTAATGAGGTCGATGCTCTCGGAGTAGTATTCTCGCTCAATCTCATCATCATTCAAGAAGCTGGCATGCTTCGAAGCTTCCCGCCCATACTGAAACCCAGCATTGTCAAGCTTGTAAAGTTCCTCCTTCCCGCGTACGTCCTCAACTTGCAGCTCATGCGGCTCCTGGATCCAGTTGCGGCTCGGCTTTCCCTCAGTGGTGCTATCTGTGTAAAGTCTATTGTAAGGCCGAGAGCCGTCAGGTGGAGCGGAAAAGTAGTTGAAGGTGGTGATCGCGTTAGACGTCATACTGCGTTGATGCTGGATGTAAAGTGGAATAGAAGTGTCCTTGAAGTTGATATCATGAATAAGTTGTATCCCACTTATTTATATCTCCGAGGGTCGGGGAAGCCGCTTGGCTTACATATCACATTATCAATTATCCTGGCCCGCTGATCAATATTCAATTGTGGAAGATGTTGTACACATGGCGTCACCGCACTGCGGGATGAGCAATGTATAGTATAGTACCTTGATTGCTAAGGGTTGGTTCATGGAGCATCGTACACAGTGATGACATAGACACGATCAAGCACCGATTATCAGAGGCGCTCAAGGAGCAATGAAAGGTAACTAAACTGTAAACATGCTGCACATGCCGGGCTTTTGTCCAACTTACGGAATTTACAATACTTTTTGGGCTATACATGATGGTGCAATGTTATAACATGAATAATTGACTCCCATGATAATATCAACGCTAACGTCGCTTTCACGAGTTGCTGGTATGATGCAAAAAGTTGTTATATATGACAAAATAGTCGGAATAAGTAAACTGGCACTCCTGACTTGCTGTCGTATCCCGGAAATGGAATGGACGATGCTGGACATACTGCAATTGTACGATGACAGTTAGATTAATGCTTGTTCAGTGATTTAATACATTGTTACGACCAGATGACATCATACATCACGCCCAGTGAAAACTGAGATAAGCCTCGATTCAGGCAGGACACATGTAGGAACAGATACAACCCTACAACGCCCAAGGATGTTTTGTGACCCAAAACATTGCCGACTACATTGAAGTTGAAACTGCGCTGGCTATTATTATTATTATTATTGATGTCGGCCACTGAAGCTGAAAACAGGTAATATAAGTTACCTCTACAAACTACCAGTGAAGCCTGCAAATATGTTTCTCAAAGGTTGAAGAAGACAAAATACCGCCAACTATAATCTTTCACGTAAGGCCGAACATGCATTTGCCGAGTGATATGGGACTGTAATGGCAGGTTATGGGTGACGACAGGCTCCTAGGTAGTATCAATTACGAGGTGTAAAGAGAACAAACATATGTTGCCATGCCAGGGTGCCCCCTTATAGGCGTGCTAGGCCTTGAGGGCAATTTATCCTGTGTTTGCAATGAAGGACTGACGCGAGCTGGGTCATATTCATAAGGAAACAGGCATGGTCCATACCTGCTGCTATATTTGCAGAGAGTGAAATCAGCCATGCTGGAATGAGCTTAATCAAGTGTAAGTGCGAACAGAGCGTACAATGCAGAGGGAGTTGCACAGCGTCAACACGAACCTTATAATTAGCACCAAGTTAGGTCCATCATACCGTCATGATAGGGGCAATGGTGAAATTCCTCACTGTGAAGTGGGATGCAGGACAATGGGTAATATTCGATACAAGACCTACAACAGGATATACTGTGGGCTGGGAAGTGAACACGAGGATAACACATGTAAACGTACCAGCTCAAACCTCCGGTGTACTCCTGACCTAAATGCCCATTTTATCCTGGTGCCAATACGTTGTTGACTGCTGCTGAGGAATATATCATTGTAAGTGATGATAATAGACTTTATTGGACGGAAGCTGAGACGGGCCTGCACCCAATAGTAGATTGTGTCTTCACTCACTATCATTAGAAGGTAGGAGAGATTACGACAAAGCCCCGCCAGAAATTCAAAGGAGACGCCAATTTTGTTTACAATGCCATATATCCACCATACGGTCAAGAAATGATACCTTGTTCAAGGGTCGGCTTGTTGTGGGTATGGGACTTGGAAACTGGCAAATAGATCAGAAACAACTAGCAAGATGCAGAAAGTGAAGTACATACCTTATGCATATCATTATTCTACGGACGGGAAGAAATTGGTTAGTGAAGGCTGCAATGGCAGAGTGAGGTTGTGAAACAGGTAAAGTCATTGCAAGACGAATAGGGCATAGATAGGGAGTGAGGACACTTTGCTGGAGTTGAGATGACCAGCAAGTCTTGAATGGATCTGGTTATTACAGCTGCAAAACAAAGAGATATAGAGAACGGAGAAACAATTCTCATTAGCCATATTGACCATTCCTGGACCCACAGGTACTATCTGTTACGCTCGTTTCGTGATGGTCCACTGTTTCGTGGGTCACACTCATGTCACTAATAGTAATGAACGGTCACACTTGCCGAATTTACAGTCCGTTCGGCAGACTCGAGTCGTGAATTTCGGACAGCTGCTTAGGATGCGATACAATCTAGCGATAAACCTGCAAGCTATAGTACGTATGAAAAGAGCTAAGTGCAAATCATCACTGCTGTGTAAAATAATGCTGATGGAATGTATGTGGGTGGACAGGTAGATATTGATACATGGAAGGATTATGAAGTCCATGACTTGCTGGATGTGTGTGTTGACCGAAAAAATATGGTGGATGTGGTGCAGGAATACTGAGGCTGGTGTGAGATTGTGGATGTGTGAAATGTGGTGGTAGTGCTTGGGAGGAACTGGAGGTTGCAGGATGTTCTAGTGGCAGATTCTGTTGTTGGCTCGAAGTTGAAGCTGCAGCAGCCGTTGCTGTGGCAGTGCTAGTTTGTTTTCCCCCAAGAAGTCCTGCAAACCATGGCTAATGTCATATTCCATACATCTGATCTCAGATCTGATCTGATCTGATTGATCCTGCTTCTATCTGGACCACAGATCTGATCTGAATCACCCATCTGAGAGCCCCAGCTTCTTGTGTTCTAAGTCCACTGTGCATACTGGCTTCTATCCCCTTTCGGTGATCTACCTGTACCAGTGTCCTGGCTGTGTATATTCCTGTCCTGCTTACTGATCCATTACCTGTGCTCCATATCTGACTCGCGTTTGCTGATCTGCTGCGCATTTACTAATAGACTTCCATTATACTTTGTGCATAGCCCTCCAGTTCCAGACTCACTGATTATCTGTACTATCTGCTTACAGTATATAAACTACATGTACAACTCTAGAGAACCTTAGTTCAAATATCATCTTAGATTCTCCTCATTCCGTTCATCTGAACCTGAACCTCTTCCAGCTCTAAGTATCTTCCGAGACTTAGGATTGATTCCTATAGTCTACATTTCCGACTCTACCTCTGGTAGTCTATATCTGTTAGTTTCTAGTATGGACCTCATCCACTACTAGCCTTATACCTTGAATCCATCTGTGCACTCCAGATACCCTCTGGACGTACTCTTTCCATCCATACATTTCAGATATACTTCAGACATGCCATATCCGATACCTTCAGACCTTTGGATCTGCTACACAAGCACTTCCAGATCCTTGGATGTAGATTACTTCTCTGAAATAAAGGGTAGTACTTGGGAAAGGGGCACACTGTATGAACTGAGGCCAAAGCCCTTCGGATCTCTCACCTATTGAGTATGGTCTTAACAGTATATTTGAACTCACACCTTTCTGAGTACAATCTCTGAAACCACCTATATCATGCCTCCACGCAAAACTCAGAACTCCCTCTGAGGAGCCAGACTTGGTCCGATCCAACAAGACCCCACACCCATCGTCCAAACATTTACCAGTTTCTCTCAGTGTCGTGCAAGCATGAGCGACATAGGACAAAGCATCTCTGCTCATCTCACCAGACTAGATCCAGTTACACCAACCCCAAACATGGATAACCTAGACGCTAATCCATGCCCGACCATCCGTTTCAATGATGAGTTGCACAATAATCCACCAGACAATGGAGATGAGGATCCAGACATTGGGTACCTAGATAATGAAGAAGATGATGACCATCTTAGCCCTCAAGACCAGGTCTTAGCTCAACTATCCGTAGCCATCAACCATCTCACTCGCAGTAGCCATTGTAACAACACCTTGGGATGATAGCAAGGTCAAAATCCGGGAACCAGATACCTTCGACGGATCCAAGCCTTGCAAGCTCTGAGCATTCTTTGTCCAGTGTGAGCTCAATTTTCAAAGCAAACCTAATGTTTTCTGTTCCAGACACACTAAAGTCAATTTTGCCCAATCCTATCTCAAGGGAATGGCTCTCGAGTGGTTTGAACTGGATCTCCTTTTGGATGAGAATAGTATCTGTCCGGATTGGATGGATGACTACTCCGAGTTCATGCTTGAGCTCCAAACCAACTTCAGACCTCATGATCCATCCGGAGATGCGGAAATGCAGTTAGAGCAACTTCATATGTGTGACAGACAGCGCATCAACAAGTATGCTGTAGAATTCCAATGACTTGCATCCCAAGTATGGGAATGGGGAGATGGAGCTCTATGATGACAATTCTATAATGGTCTTCCAGCCTGAATCAAAGACAAGATCAGTCGCATGGGTAAACCCACCACCCTCTCAGAATTCAAAACCCTCACCCAGACCATTGATGCCCGTTACTGGGAATGTAAGGGGAAAGTCACCCAGGAAAGCAGATTAACCCTTTCCAACCCTCCCAGACAGTTGGTATCTGACCGGATGAATGCTAACTTGTCCGGATCCGAAACAACTAGATCTGTGAAATCCAATCCTGCAGCCTCTCCTGCCCCTAAGGTTCCGGACCTTCCCAATGGGATTGGAGCCAATGGAAAGTTAATCACCAAGGAGCGTCAGAGATGGTTCGACAAAAGACTCTGTATGTTCTGTGGCGGACCCAGTCATACTGCCCAGAACTGCACCAAGTTGACCTCACGTGCAGCTAAAGGTCGTGCTGCAATACTTGCCCCGGAAGTGGATCCAGAAGCCTCAGATGAGGCAAAAAATTAGCCTGTGACCCTCTTGACTCCATATGGGATGGGGGTTGCATTGGCCCAACCCATACAACAGAGCTACGACTCAACACTGTAACCCTTCCGGATCCGAACTCTTTATGCCCATATGTCTCTCTTCCATTTTTCTCCAATATATTTGAATTTCTCGCCCTCATAGATTGCAGCTCTTCTCACTGCTTCATAGACACTAGTTTCATCCGAAAACATAAGATTTCTACTTATCAGATTCCTCCACTACTGCTCCATTTGTTTGATGGTACCTGCAATAACAATATTTCCGAAGCCATAAACTTATCCATCTGATTCTCCTCTGGCATAGTCACCTCTGATACATTCTACATTACCCCTTTGGATTCTTCTTGTTATATCATCCTCAGATATAGCTGGCTCATCCGACACAATCCATTGATTGACTGGGTATTGGGCAGCATTGAGTTCTGGACGACTATACAAGAAACATTGTTGAACCCATCTGCATCATCACTGCCTCCAGACATTCCATCCACAGCAGAAGTTTCCCATCCGAACCCTCTGCTACCTCTGGAAGTTCCATCCAAGGTAGAAACATCCTCTCCGACGTCTCTGTTGCCTCTGGGCACCCCATTTGTGGAAGAGATTCCTCCTTCAACCAAATCTGAACCCTCCACTGTTACCTTGGTCCCTAACATATCTCTGATAAACGTGGTGGCATTTTGCTGTGCCTGCAAGTTAGAAGGATCTACTCAATTCAGCATCTACCTCCGTCCATCCAAAGCCCACCTCTGATCCGCATCCATATCATCTGATCCTCCAGACCTCTCCAGAATCCCCTCCAAATACCATGAGTTTGCAGATGTCTTTGACAAGGACAAAGCAGGGCAGCTCCCCCCTCACTAACCCTATGACCTCAAGATTGAGTTAGAAGAAGGGGCCAGTCTGCCTCTTGGAACCATATACTCTCTTTCTCCAGTCAAGCTTGAAGCCCTCTGGAAGTTCCTTGACGAAAACATCTCATCCGGACTCCTCCGATCCTCGTCCTCTCCTCATGGAGCCCCTGTCCTGTTTGTCAAAAAGAAGGATGGCTCCCTCCATCTTTGTGTGGACTTCTGTGGCCTTAACAAGATTACCAAGAAAGACCAATATCCATTACCCCTCATTGCTGACCTCCTAGACTCTCCGAGCCATGCCAAAGTCTATACCAAAATCAATCTCCATTCTGCTTACCACCTCGTCTGGATAGTGGAAGGAGATGAGTGGAAAACCTCCTTCCATACGTGCTATGGCTCCTATGAATGGTTGGTAATGCCAGAAGGTCTTATGAATGTGCCAGCGGCTTTCCAATGCTCTGTTAATAGTGTCTTTACTGATATGCTGGATATATGTGTTATCGTGTATCTGGATGATATTCTCAGCTATTCCAAAGACCTTATGAGTCATAGGAAACATGTCCAAGAAGTACTACACCATCTTCATAAACATTGACTCTATGCTAAACCTGAAAAATGCGAATTCCACTCATCCTCCATTGAGTATCTTGGTTACCAGCTATCTCCAGAAGGCTTGACAATGTCATCCAAGAAAATCCAGTCTATTGTTAACTGGCCAGAACCTTGGAAGATCAAGGACATTCAATCCTTCCTTGTGTTTGCTAATTTCTATCATCAATTCATCTTCAATTACTTGGATATCATAGTTCCCCTCACTCGGCTTACACACAAGGGAGTTCCGTGGAACTTCTCTGAGGACTGCTGGAAATCCTTTGAAACACTCAAGAAGGCCTTCACTTCCACTCTGGTACTTACCCACTGGATTCCGGATGTTCCTATAGTTGTGGAAACTGATGCCTCTGACTATGCTATTGCCAGAATACTTTCCATTGTATGTCTGGACTCAGAGCTTCGTCCGGTTGCCTACTACTCCCATACACTATCTGTGCCAGAACTCAATTATGACACCCATGACAAGGAACTCCTAGCCATCCATGAGGCTTTCTGAACCTGGCGACATTACCTAGAAGGCTCGTCTGAGCCTATAGATGTCGTTATGGACCACAAGAACCTTGAGTATTTTTCCACCACCAAACTCCTCTCTCGCCATCAGGCTCACTGGTCAGAATTCCTCCATCAGTTCAATCTCATCATCCATTTCTGTCCCAGAAAACTCGGAGCCAAACTGGATTCCCTGACAAGACATTGGGATGTCTACCCCAAAGAGGGGGATAAGGACTATGCTCAAGTTAATCCTCATAATTTCTGCCCAGTATTCACTTCTGAACAATTAGCTTTGTCCCTATGAGCCACAACCCTAGCACCTCCAGTCCTTAGAGCAGCTGTTTTTATGGATATGGAAAGCCTTTGGAAAGACATCCTGACTGCACTTCCCAATGACCCTATTGCCAAAACACATCTTCTGGTACCTTCGGATCCGAGATGGACAGTGAGCAATAGTGGATTCCTTTGCTGCGATAACCATATCTATGTACTGGAAGCCAATGACTTACGATTACGCATCCTCTGTAACTGCCATGACCACCCCCTATCTGGACACTTCAGACAAAATCATACCCTTGAGCTCATCCGACATGACTACACCTGGCCCAGAATACACACCTATATAAAGGATCATGTCAGGTCCTGCACTTCCTGCACCCAAGCCAAAGTTCTGAGACACAAGCCATATGGATTACTCAAGCAACTCCCTGTTCCGGAGAAGCCATGGAATTCCATCTCTATGGACTTTATTGAGAAACTTCTGGACTCATCCGGCTATACAGCTATCCTTGTCATCATAGACTGCCTATCCAAGCAAGCCATATTTGTTCCAACTCATGATACCATAACCTCTCCAGATCTCACCCGCCTCTTCCTCCTTCACATATTCTCCAAGCATGGTGTTCTGTCCCATGTGACCTTGGATTGAGGAACTGAGTTCATATCCCACTTCTTCTGGTCTTTAGGGACAGCATTAGACATGGTCCTGCACTTCACATCTGGATATCACCTGGAAGGGGATGGACAAACTGAGCATACCAATCAAACGCTGGAACAATACCTTCGGATCTATTGCAATTATCAACAGGACAACTGGTCCGAACTACTACCCCTAGCAGAGTTTGCATACAATAATGCTCCAAGTGCTACTACTGGGGTATCGACCTTCTTCACCAATAAGGGTTACCATCTGAATATTTCCATCCATCCAGAATGCGATATATCCTCCATCTGTGCCCAGGAATATGCTCTAGACCTTAATGAACTCCACCAGTTCCTCTAAGAAGAAATGTCCAAAGCACAGAAACACTATCAAGGACCTGTGGACACTAAAAGACAACCAGCTCTGGACTTCTGGATTGGAGAACAAGTCTTCATTAAAGCCAAGTACTTCTGTTCCACTCGCCCATCAAAGAAGCTTTCAGAAAAGAATTTAGGTCCATTTGAAATTATATCTCATCTGGGCACACATTCCTTCACCATCCGACTTCCAGATTCTATGCATTCTGTACATCCTGTATTCCATGTCTCCCAACTAGAGCAAGCAATTCCGAACACCATACACAATCGCATCCAACCTCCTCCTCCTCCTCCTCCTCCTCCTCCAGTCCAGGTTGACAGAGAACCAGAATACGAGATATCTGAAATCCTGGACTCTAGACTTGATCATTGTAGATGCCAGTGTCAACTTCTGTACCTCGTCCGATGGTCCAGATATGAAGCAACAGATGAAGAGACTTCATGGTTACTTGCTACTGAGCTCAGAAATGCATCCAAACTCATATCCAACTTCCACTCTGCATATCCAGACAAACCTGGTCCTATTCAACTCTGAAGTACATGGATGATATACAAAATACAAGTACAAGTATCAGAAAAGGCTACAGGACTAGAAAAAACTACATTTCCATAGACTCATCTGCCCCTCCAGATCCATCCTCCTCACTTCCAGAACCCTTATTCATCTCCTCATCTTCCTCCTCAACATCCAAAGTCGTCCGAACCTCATCTGATGGGATCTGAATCCCCAACCGAAGCTCCCCAAAGAGCAAGGCCTGGAACTCCCTTTGTTGTTGGAGGAACACCTCCAGTCCGGCACCCATCCGGTCCATTGCAGTCCTGCTGCCTTCCACTGCCAGGATGCTTTGCTCTAGGAGAGAATTGGTCCGAGCCAACTCAGCCAGGACGTTGTTGACGGCCATCAACAAGGATTGTCCGTCATCCTCCACAACTTCTGAAGGATCCAGACTGGGACTCCTCTGATGTCTCTTACCTTTACCCCTCAGAGATGGGGATCCGACAGTGTGTTGTCTCTTTTTGCCCTTGGCCCTCAGAACCTTGACGGATCCGGGCCTCCCAGGACAAGTGCCTTTGTCCCTACAACATGGATCACAAGACTTGATCTATCCGAGAGCCCATTAGCTCAGATCTGAAACAGCTCTATAGACTCACCAGGGCATTCCTGTCTGTGTCCGTCCACAGACAGATCCAACCCTTCCCAGCACAATGTGCACAGGATCTGTCATTGTCCAAAGACAAAGCACGAGACTTCTGAAAGTTAGGAAGGGATCAGAACAAACATCCAAAACTCACTGTCTCTGCTGCAATCTCCTTCTGCCTCTTTTCCTCTGCTGCTGCCCTCTGCTTCTCAGCCTCCTCTATCTTCCGCAGATCCTCCTGACACTTCTGTTCCTCCTCCTCCTTGTGCTTCTGCTCCTTGTCAGCTTTGGCTGCAGCTTTGGCAGCTGCCAATTTCTTCTCCAAGTCCACTACAAGGTCTGCAGCAGAGTCAGGAATATGGGATCCTTCTCCAGACATGATAAAAGCAGCTGTTGTTTGAGATATAGGAAAGTGGGGATTAGGAATCACTTCAGACGTCTGACATCTGTATATCTGTCAGATTACAGACTCAGCACATCAACCATCAAACTTCTCCATCATCTTGCATTAATTTTATCTGATCCAGATTGACACTTCTTATGCCTCAGGGGTTCGGCCCTAAAGGGGGGATACTGTCAAATTCCATACATCCGATCTCAGATCCGATCAGATCTAATCTGATCTGATCGATCCTGCTTCTATCTGGACCACAGATCTGATCCGGATCACCCATCTGAGAGCCCCAGCTTCTTGTGTTCTAAGTCCACTGTGCATACTGGCGTCTATCCCCTTTCGGTGATCTACCTGTACCAGTGTCCTGGCTGTGTATATTCCTGTCCTGCTTACTAATCTGTTACCTGTGCTCCATACCCAACTCGCGTTTGCTGATCTGCTGTGCATTTACTAATAGACTTCCATTATACTTTGTGCATAGCCCTCCAGTTCTGGACTCACTGATTATCTGTACTATCTGCCTACAGTATATAAACTACATGTACAACTCTAGAGAACCTTAGTTCGAATATCATATTAGATTCTGCTCATTCTGTTCATCTGAACCTGAACCTCTTCCAGCTCTAAGTATCTTCCAAGACTTAGGTTTGATTCCTATAGTCTACATTTCTGACTCTACCTCCGGTAGTCTATATCCATTAGTTTCTAGTATGGACCTCATCTGCTACTAGCCTTATACCTTGAATCCATCTGTGCGCTCTAGATACCCTCTGGATGTACTCTTTCCATCCATACATTTCAGATATACTTTGGATGTGCCATATCCGATACCTTCGGACCTTTGGATCTGCTACACAAGCACTTCCGGATCCTTGGATGTAGATTACTTCTCTGAAATAAAGGGTAGTACTTAGGAAAGGGGCACAGTGCACGAACTGAGGCCAAAGCCCTTCGGATCTCTCACCTATTGAGTACAGTCTTAACAGCTAACTAGCACAGTCAAGATTTTCTGCGAGATGTTCTTTGATTCATGTGTTACAGGAGCTTGAAGCCTTAAGTATATAATCATGCCTTGTGCACCCTTGCAGCTACTGAAATATTCTTGCAGGTGCCATTTGTGACATCCACAAGTACAGCCTGAATCCTGGACTCATAGTCAGGATCAGTAGATGACAGTAGCTTGCCTTGGCGGTGCCCCATGAGCCCAGTCAAGCACCCAGCACTCACCTGTTCACAGATTGCAGCTACACTGTTAAATTTAATGTCTGATGTTGGCAGCCACAGCAGGTGCCACTGAATTGTGATTTTTGCAGGTGTCACACTGAAAACATGATCTCCACCATTTCTCAATGGTTTTGTTTTGTTTTCCTTGGAATATGCTAGTATAATATGTATAACATACCCAGTGAAGTAGCTAAGCAATTACTTTAAAATTGAGTGCTGTAGACAAAAATCATGAAACAAGTGTAACAGATAGTATTATTCAACACCATCACTTCATATTGGGAATTGCCCTCATGATGCAATTTACCTACCATGTAGTTAAAATGACAGGCAGGGACTATAAATCAAGACCCTTAGGTCACCAATTTACATGTAACATCCATCTGAGTCTTCATATATAGAATGCATGTATGTTCATGCACTTTCTGAATTTTGTTCCCCTCTACTAGATGTCCATGGGAGTTTGCGCATTTTTGGTGCAATGTCTATTGCTCCACAACACTGTTAAGACCATACTCAATATGTAAGAGATCCGAAGGGCTTTGGCCTCAGTTCATGCACTGTGCCCCTTTCCTAAGTACTACCCTTTATTTCAGAGAAGTAATCTACATCCAAGGATCCAGAAGTGCTTGTGTAGCAGATCCAAAGGTCAGAAGGTATCGGATATGGCACGTCCGGTGTATATCCAAAATGTATGGGTGGAAGGAGTACGTCCGGAGGGTATCCGGAGGGTAAGGACGAAGGCAAGGTATAAGGCTAGTAGTGGACGAGGTCCATACTAGAAACTAACAGATATGGACTACCGGAGGTAGAGTCGGAAATGTAGACTATAGGAATCAATCCTAAGTCTCAGAGAAGATACTTAGAGTTGGGAACGGATTGGTTCGGATGAACGGAATGAGCAGAATCTAAGATTATATTCGAACTAAGGTTCTCTAGAGTTTTACATGTAGTTTATATACTGTAGGTAGATAGTACGGACAATCAGTGAATCCGGGACTGGAGGGCTATGCACAAAGTATAACGGAAGTCTATTAGTAAATGCGCAGCAGATCAGCAAACGCGAGTCGGATATGAAGCACAGGTAACGGATCAGTAAGCAGGACAGGAATATACACAGCCAGGACACCGGTACAGGTAGATCACCGAAATGGGATAGAAGCAAGTATGCAGTGGACTTAGAACACAAGAAGTTGTAGTGCATCGGATGAGTGATCCAGATCGGATCTGTGGTCCGGATAGAAGCAGGATCGATCGGATCTGATTGGATCTGATTGGATCTTGGATCGGATGTATGGAATATGACAAACGCACAGACATAATAACTTAATTCTTTGATGGTTCAATAGAGTGAACCCTAGGGTACAACATCTGCTAGTTATTTTTTTTGAAACTTGACGTGTTGAGTCCAGTGGAGAGTTACTACACAGAAAAGTGCATTTTCCCTAGAGTTTGCACACTTTGTCACACCAAGTCACATGTCGGCTGCAATGCCTATTTGCACTCTGCAGTGTTGGCACAGTTCATACAGTGTACTGTGACTTAAGTAGAGGCAATGGCACTTGAAACAATCTATATGAAGCGGCAGAAATGTGCAATCAATGCTATTGAACTGATTATGTGACTGTGTAGAGCAACTAAGGTGAAAAATGAGGTGCACTTGAATGAGCTTGCACAGGTATATGATAATTGTGAAAAGAATCATATGATACTGTGTAGTGTTAGGTGCATAATACTGGGGAGATATAGGTGTCCAGGAGGAAGTAAAGTATGTGCAATGCCAGAATAAACAGTTGAGGGGGGGTTGGACATTGATGGTACAGGAACATAATAGGGAGTAGTGGATGAGGATGAGCTCGTTGAATATTGCAAGTCATTGAGTCGGCAACAGATTGTGGGATGCTCAACAGTTACTTGGCTGGCCTGAGTGCAGCATGTTTGTCAACCATGCTTGCATGTGTGCATTTTTGCCCATGAGGGAGATGGCCATAAAGGCCAGTGAATTTTGGATCATCCTTCAGCTGTGGGTGGCCAGCAAGCTGTGCTTGAATTAAGAAAAAATGTTCAGGATTGTTTCAAGCACCATTGAGAGATATGTCCAGAGCTTATGCAAGTTCAAGAAGATCAGCTTTTGACTTGCTGCTGAGAGTGCCACTGAATACTACCATAGGACCACAAGCATCACAAATAGCTCAAGCAGCTGCTTGTTGAGCTTCCCACTGCTGTGTTGCCTCTGCCTTCTGCCTTCTTTTTCAGTGTGTGCTGCCTTCTCAGCCTCCCAAGCATGCAAATCTGTGGCTGAGGTGAGTCTCCTTGTCCTGCTGATGTTTGGTGTATTACTGGCTCACTGATCTTCCAAAAGCTTTGGACAGGTCTTCTGGACTTTTTCTTGTTGGGTCTGGTGTAGCTGTTTAGACTTGACCATGCAGCAGCTGTCAGGGCTCAGACTTCAATTTGGCATTGGTGTCTTTGTGCCACACTTCAGCATTGCAGAGTTTTGATTTACACAGTCTCAATGTAATACTTTGGGTGGATTGTCTGGAGCATATTTCTTTTATTGCAGATGATCCTGACAAGCATGTAGTTTCAGAGAAATTTTTTTTAGTATTCTATCATCATGTATAACAATCATACCATATTTTAGAATTTTCTGTGGTGATCTGACCTTTAGAGTGAGCCTTATATGCACAAAACTAGCCTCCTGCACCATTAAGTTGGCCACCAGATGAAATCTACCACCTCAACCTCACATAATCAATACCTAATTAGGTTGTCATATACTCCTGGGTGTGACAACCTAATTAGGTGTGAATGCAGCAAATGCCCACACTGCCAGTAAATAGCTGAATAATGCTAAATATCTATACTTCAGCAAAACCCTAGCATGTGAGAGCATTTGGCAGGCTTGGCACTATGCAACCATTCCAAATTTAGAAGCTTATGCATTGTCCATGCTTCGGGAACATCTGCACCTCTTGTGCTCACTGTCATCAACAATGAGCTTGCCATCTATGCCAGCAACATGCAACAAATGAAAGGGAGTCTCCTGCCAAGTCCACATCATCAGTGTCACCAGTGATGGGCAGCAACATAGTACCACACTAGGACTACAGGCAGTAGGACAGGAATGTCTTGCTGGGCAGGCATGCTACTGCCTCAATATTTTAGGTATGTACTGTACTATTTTTCATTACTTATTATTCATTCTGTAGGCCTCAGTAGTGATTCACTCAATGTTCTCAGAGAGATATGATCTGACATGGACTCGGAGGACATGACCCTCGTGTACAATGGACAAGATGATCAACCAGCAGGGGAGTGGGAGACAGAGCCCTCAGATGGCAGTGAAACAATTGCCAATTCCATCTGTGATTATGTGGAGACACCATCAGTATTCCCTCTCTCACAAATCAATTTCATTGATTTTTAGCATTAGATGAAACCAGCATGTCTACAAAGACAATCAAACATGGCAACAACATTTAGACCACTTGCATGCCAACTGGATGCCCCTCCTGGTGCCACTCACAGACACTTATCTATTCTGGAAGGCAACATGCTCCGATCAGCCCCAGCCTGTACCTGCCAACAATTGCCCTTCCCTTCCCTCCAATTCCTACAGCTTTACCATTGCTATCGTTGATATTTTCACACTACAAACAAGCACTTTCATTTGTCATGATGTGGACAGTCTGTCTCCTGCAATTGATCTCATTCAAGCTGGCTTTCTCAGTCAAGTACCAATGTCACCCTCAGTAGCCATCTCACTTTGTACTCTGGAGCATTTTCATCACCTCTGTCTCCACAAACCTTCATTTAGTGTCAAGGCATATGTCCAGGTGATTTGTGATTCATACAAAGTACTACTCTTGTCTACTCTGAGTTTTGCATTACTACTGACTGGCATTAGGTACCCTATAAATGTTGCTGGCGCACAGTACTTGCTGATGCTTTTGATACTTACTTGGCCATACTTCAGCAGGTTGAGCAGAAAGTTACTGTTGCTCTCAGTTGCAGTACCCCCAACTGGTGCATGCTCAACTCATGCCCTCCCTGCACCTATGAGCTAGAGGATGAGCCCTTATTAGCATTCACTTGGATGTATGTCCTGGATGGCAGGAACTCAGCCAAATGCATGGCAGGGCTAGGAGGATGTGAGCAAGGCGACACACAAACATACACTGACAGTGACTACATCATATCATGTGACTTTGTTGATAGCTTTGCCAACAAAGTTCAACCACATAATTCCAGCACTTCAGACTCAGATCATGCAGACCCAGTTGTGGGTGTTTTCAATACCACAGGAGAAGAGGATACACACCTTGAAGTTGATGCGGGTGATCTTGTGATGCAGGTCATATCATCTGACTGTAGCAAAAACTGGAAAGCAGCTGCAAATGAAGAGAAAAAACATATGTGGTCTGTCTTTGATGAAACAGGAATTTTTTTTTCCACTTGTCAATATGGCCTTTTGTTATGGGTGATGGACATGATCCACAGTGGTGAACTGTAAGATATCTCATCTCAACAATGTATTTCATATTTAACTACTTGACAGTGCAAAATATCCTCTCACAATCATGTCTAATGTCATTGATGTTCTCAGTGAATGCACTCTGGGAGCATATGACATAGGCTGTGGATTTCAGTCAACGATCTGTGCAAGCAGGCTGGGTGATGCCTTTGAGAGACAAAAGTGCTGCATGTGTGTTGACACGTTCCATGGCTATGCACATAACTACCTATGTCAAACAAAGAACCATCCAAATGTGATCGCTGGTGTGGGCATTGAAGACTTTGGAACCATTGAACATTTTTTCAGTGTGTCAAATGCTATTGCCCCTGTCATCCAATATGCCAGTTCATACTGCTGTCATGTCTTTTTGGACCTTTTTTTCAAGCAATGGGATGAGGATAAGTACTTGAATCTTGGTACTATGATATACAACAACTACAAACAAGCACTCAACATTGTCATGATGGAGTTGATTGCTCTTGATGAAGCAAAGCAATTGCTTGGCATTCAGGAGGAGGATCTGAAGAGTTTGCACCAGGAGGAAATCAAGTATTTTGCACATCTGGGTAAAGAGACTGAGTGGGATGTTCACATGATGGCATATGTGGAACTCTTACTGAAGCTGAGAGATGCAGAGTTCTTATTCCTTTTTTTCGCATTCCACCAAGTAACTATATCATCTTAGATCTCAGGCACAGTCCACATCTGCACATTTTCTATCTACAACTCCAATGGATTATCAGTTCATCTCTTATATGGGCACACTGTCCTATTCCAGTGACATGGCAGCCACAAGAAAACTTGAGACATAATGTCAGTACAGTGCTGAGCATCTTGCTACCATACAGCAAGAAGTCACTTCAATGGAAGTAAAGATGGGTATCACTAACCAGTGGCAGCCTTCATCACCTAAGTATCAAGCAACACTGAAGTATATGTCAAATCATCAGTATCAACATGCATTGGACAATTGTTAAGACCATACTCAATGGGTGAGAGATCTGAAGGGCTTTGGCCTCAGTTCATGCACTGTGCCCCTTTCCCAAGTACTACCCTTTATTTCAGAGGAGTAATCTACGTCCAAGGATCCAGAAGTGCTTGCATAGTGGATCCAAAGGTATTGGATATGGCACATCCAAAGTATATCTGAGACATATGGATGGAAAGAGTACGTCCAGAGGGTATCTGGCTTCAAGTACATCTACCTGTATCAAAGCCTTGAGTCTTGCTTTTTCTGTCAAACCTATGTCTTTCCTGTGAAGTCAAAAGGATGCAATTGATGTCGATAATGCAGCAGGTTTCACAAACCACGAGCTCACGAAGAAACTCGACAAAACGCTTGCTTGTCACCGAGCCATGTACAATATCATGGGTGATAATTCCATCAAGAGTGAGGATAGGAAGAGTCGACCATCATGTTCCTCGGACAAAGGGTCTGGGATTGAACACAACGAGTTCCACATGCTGAGCATCCCATCTGTCGATCTAGTGTGCTTGTTCTTCGCAGCCTCGTCTCCATTTCTGGATCAGGGAAAACTTCAGCAAACCCATTCATGAATGCAACGCGTTTTTCCTCATTTCGCTCTAGGGCATGCCGAGATACTTTTTTACGTGTGATGCCGAGACGTCGTAGAGTTCAAAAGAGGGTGGATAATAAAATCTTCACGTGTCTGCGTAAGAGCAGCTGACTCTGAAGTTCATCTAGGAAGACTGAACTGTGTAAATAGCAGTGGGACTTGATGTAATTGATGTTCTCGTAATTGAGACTGCGCCGACGGCCTAGTTTGCGTGAATTTGAGTTGGTAACTTATTAGTAAGTTTGTCGTAGAGCTGTAGAATTTGGTATACAAGGGATTTTCGGATGCCGAGAACCTCACAGATTTGTCTGATAGAGAGTCCTTGTACATGACAAAGAACAGGAATGCGAAGCTTTAGATCAGACGAAATAGCCCAGGGAGGTATATCGAGTTGTGTGAATGTGTATTATTCTCGCGTTCAGTGACTCGATCGACACCAGGAACTACACACGGGCACGCAGTCGAAAATGCTGTGGACAACAGCGATGCGTGACGGCTATCATGTGTTGAACATCGTAACGTCTCAGAGCTGTCTCTATACAATCACATACTTTTCAGCACTGGTGCGAGGAACTCGCCTCACAAGATTGGTATTCTGCTCGTCGACACATGCATCATGATAGTCGTGATACGACCACAAGGATCGTGCAAAACTTCCAAAAGTAATATCAGCAAAGTACGAATAAGGCCTACGCATACGTACAAATACAATAGCAAAACGCGCTACAAGTTCTTCGTGAATTCTTAACGTCGTTCGCCAACACAAGTTCTAATTATAAAACACCAGAGTTCTCAACTCGATGGATTCCCGGGGCGGCGCTCCCTCTGGAGTGTTCTGTTCTTGGAATGCAGTGTGAGGGGTCAACCTCGCCACACTCCCATCTTGTATCGAGTCAGAGCAGAAATTTGAAACCCTTTTAGCACGACAGAAAGGCCCAAGTTACTTTACTTCACTCACCATTTAATAAGAACGAACTCTTCTGGGGTCATTCCCATCATGTGTTTCCACTGGTGGTTTAGAATGTATTCACATAAAATAATTTGACTACATAGGGGCATGTGTACCGCATAACATACCAAATGGTAGTGGAATTCACAAAGATGCGACCAAAGAAGCACCTGAATGATTATGTAATGAGGATCCCCAACAAACCACTCATCTCTTGATGACTTTGCCACAAGCTCACATTGTTATCATAACCCCCACTAACTAATTTCTTCCCGTCCAGAGAATAAAGATATGTATAAGCTCTGTGCCTTCACTTTCTTCATCTCGCCTTAGTAGTTATTTACCACTCTTCAAGTCCCGCATCCGCAACGAGCCGTCCCTTGAACAAGTCCTTAAATTTTTCCTAGGGCTTTATCATTGATTTCTGCCTTTCAGTGACAATGGGTGAAGACATCATCAACATTTGGCGCGGCTCTATCTCAGCTTTTGTCCAACGAAGTCTGCAATCATTACTTACAACGATATATTCCTCAGCGGCTACTCCAGGCGTATTAGCACGAAGACACAATAGGCGTTTAGGTACAGAGTGCACTGGAGGTGGGGCTGTACGTTTATCCTCGTGTTCACGTCGCAGCTCACAGCACATTCTATTGTATGTTTTGTAACGAATGTTACCCATTGTCCTGCATCTCGCTTCATTGTGAGGAATTTCACCAGGACCTCTATCATGAGGGTATGACAGCATGGTTACTTGGTAATATCCCACTTCGCTGCGAGGAATTTTACCATTACCTCCATCGTGACGGTATGACAGCATGCCTACTTGATAATATCATCTTTATAGAAATTTGCATTCCGTATGATGAAATGCCGTAGCCAGTCGAGTACGCGGCAACAATGAGTGCGCAGCACTGGTCCTAACATACCTTGCTACTGTACATGCATGGCAGATTGCGAAGATGGTGATGGCGTAGGGACGCACTAATATGCTACTGGATTGGCTTGATGGCAGAACGTCGGAGTTTCACCACCAACTGCAAGGGGAAACACTCAGCTGGCACAATACACTGCATATTTTCTGGCTCACACACTCATACGTACCAGTACTCAGTCATCACTAATGTAAATCTGATGAGAATCAACCCCCGTCTCACGCGCGCGACTTCTCTGCATTCGACCCAACTGATTGCCTGGTCTATCATGCCGTGGCGCAAAAAAGAACCACCTCTCGATGCCTTCGTCGAGTTGGACCTCTGAACATTGCGGCCATGGGCTCCCCCTGAATACGCTGATGTGACCGTTGGTTCCTGACCTACGGTGGCCACCGACGTCGTTTGAGAGTTCTCCAGGCCACATGCATCCTTGTCATGAGTGCATGGACAGCCTCACGCTAGTGTGGTCACGATACATCCACGAGGATCCTGGTAAATTTCTCTAAAATCAAAATTGGCACTATATGGCTATGCATACAGATATAGCAATAAAACGCCGTACGATTTCCTGGCTAATTCCTAATGTCACTTGACAAGGCTCCTTCTAATCATAGAATACCAGAGCTCTCAGCTCAATAGATTCCCGAAGCGGCGTTCCATCTGGAGTGTTTGGGTCTTGGAAGCCAGTATGAGGGGTGACCCTCGCAACACTACCATCTTGTATCGAGTCAAAGCTGAGACCTTTTCAGCACGATAGCGAGCTTCCCCAAGTTAATTCACTCACCATTTGATAAGAACAAATTCCTCTGGCGTCATTCCCTTCATATATTTCCACTGGTGGTCTTGATTGTATTTGACTCCAAGAGTCTCACCCTCGCGATCAGGGTATATAAGAGCTACAGGCAGCAAATCTTTCTCGACGTTCACACTCCGGAAGTCGCATAATGCAAGCGGCCAATCTACAGCTGCATGCGATATAGGGCGCCATAGGTTTATGATTTGGAAGCGTCTGCGAAGGAGGGCAGGAGCTTCTGTTGGTGGGAGATGTCTATGAACGCGAGCAATGGACGACGCAGTTGTTTGGTCCACATGAACCAGGGGGACTGGTTGACGTTTCTGTGGACTATCATCTACCTCGCCTGGGCGACGGCGGCGAATAGCTGGGACATGAATTGGGTATCAAGACATCGTTTCAATTGGTCGTTAACGTACTGTGATCGAAGATGACAATGCTTGTTGCTCCTGTAACCCTCTTGATAAGGTCGATGCTCTCAGGATAGTATTCGCGTTCAATCTCATCATCCTTCAAGAAGCTGGTATGCTTCGCAGCTTCTCGCCCATACTGAAATCCAGCATTGTCAAGCTTGTAAAGTTCCTCCTTCCCGCGCACGTCCTCGATTTGCATGACATGCGGCTCCTGGATCCAGTTGTGGATCGGCTTTCCCGTAGTGCTATCTGCGTTTATGTTAGTGTAAGGCCGCGAGCCATCGGGCGGAGCGATGAAGTAGTTGAGGGTGCCGGTGGTGTTAGAAGCCATCCTTAGTTTGTTGCTGCGGGATATAAAACGGAATGGGAGTGTCCTTGATATCATGAGCGAGTTATATATGTCTATAAGGGCCGGGGAAGCCGCTTGGCTTACATATCACATTATCAATTCTCCTGGCTCGATGTAGATGAAAATATCTCATAAGAATGGTGCCACCGAACAGAAGGATGAGGGATAATCCAAAGTCGTAGGGCCTCTTACCTTAATTACCAAGTCCCTCCCACCAATGTCTTAACACGAGCGATCTCCATGGGAGCGAGAAGAATGACAAATTTCGTGGCCGAAACATTGCTGACCAGTCATACGTGGTCAGCAATGTTTCGGCCACGAAATTGGTCATTCTTCTCGCTCCATACGGTGCAAAGCACCAATCATTATTCATCATGTTGATCTTTGGCGCTGAAGATAGGTAACATAAGTTACCTCTATAGAAACTACAGATGCGGGCTGGAAACATACATCTAAGAGGTTATGGGTGACGACAGGCTTCTAGGTAGTGCCAGGTACAAGGGTCTAAAAATGATCGATAATAGACACATGCCGCTATGCCAGGCCTTGAGGGCAATTTATTTGCAGTCAAGGACCGATGCGAGGAGCATCAAACCCCTACAACAATTGAAATGTTCACAGGGAAATATGCATAGATAGTCCATAATATTTGCCGAGATATTTGCAGAGAGTGAGACCGGCGAGGCTCAATCGAGTTGGAGGTGCAAACGGGGAGTACCGACAGGTACAACTACCGGAGACATTTCATCCAGAATCCAGAGGGATTATAAAGAGGAAGTCGTGGTACGGCATCAACATCAAATGTGACCTATAGCTAGGCCTAAGTTAGAACTTAGTAGTTATGGAATGATGGGCAGTACTTAGCTCAACATCCGGAGAACACAATTCAGAAAGTACACCGCCTGAACCTATGCAGAAATGAAGACTGGATAGACAAATAGATTGTCTTGACTCTTCATGATATGTAGAGACCGTCGTGTCCGGGTACCCATACTGATAAGCAGTTACAAATATATAAATAATATTACTAATCGCACTGCCACTTCCAGGCACGTGGCCTATTTGTCCGGGGCATTTCTGTACTTCCTTCCCACTGTCCTCGTACTATTGGTGTCACTACTATAGGAGTCTATTATGTGCGACAATGTTCAGATTAGTAGTCGGCTTCAAGCAGAAAAAGGAAGCGAGCGACAGTAGTCGGACGACTCGGACCTCATCTGAGTCGATGAAGATTGAACACGAACAAATGGTACTCTTCTGCAGGGCGAGCTGCGCTCTCAGCTCGGATTCAAATTACTAGTCACGAAAGCCAGAGCGAGGTGCACAGACATGGGCACGTATTGGAAGCCTAGTCACGTTCCGGAGTTTTCGAGTTAGTAATGGTCTAGCTTCCCCTAAGACCCATTCCTTCACCATCGGGTTTGGGTTTATCAGCCTAGCACGTCATTGTGGAGATATGTTATAATAAGGGGGCAAGTTATTGAAGTGAGAACTCACCTCCCATTTTTCTTGCTAAAAATGTCCACAGTCTCTGCAGAACTCGTGTACTTTACTCCGCCCCCTGACGGATCCCGCCCATTCAGCAGCATAAATGCTGACTCGAAGACGGGCCAACGTGCGCGCAATTGGGAGCAAGAGTTGCATATCGTCGAGATTGAGAACATCAGGGGCAAAGAGAGTTACTACACCTTGGACACTGCTGGCTTTCAATACGCCACGAAACCCTCCAAACACCGTGCTTTTATCAACGATGAAGAGATTAGAGCAGAATACTATCCAGAGAGCGCCGAGCTCATCAGGGGAATTACAGGAGCGAGCAAAATCGTCCTTTTTGACCACAGTACGTGTGAAGCGGGCAACATCATACTCCTAATATCTAATTATCGTTGGATGTTAGCGGTCAGACGCCACCGCCCTGGAGATGTAGAAACGGACGAAACCAAGCGTCAGCCTGTTAATTTGGTTCACGTAGACCAAACTCCTGAGTCGGCTACTGCTCGTGTCCATCGTCATCTACCTGTCGGCGAAGCGGAGAAGCTCGTCAAAAAGCGTTTCCAGATTATCAACCTTTGGCGACCCATCTCTCACCCCGCAATTGACCAGCCATTGGCGCTGTGCGATTACAGGACTGTCGACGAAAAGAAAGATCTCGTCCCTGTCACACTGGTTTATCCGGATCGTGAGGGTGAGACTTTCGGGGTCAAATTCAACTCGGCACATAGGTGGAAATACGAAAGAGGGATGACAGTGGAAGAGGTAGTCTTGATAAAATGGTTTGCTCGTTGTGTTTTTGTCTTTGATAATGCGCTTACCTTGGCCGTAGTTACGATTCGGCAGAGGACGATAACATTGCTAAATTCACCCCACATACTGGGTTCAAGGATTCCTCGGCACCAGAGGGAGCGCCGCTTAGGGAGTCTATCGAGCTGAGGGCACTAGTTTTCTATGAGTAGATTGGGCATCTACAATGTCATCATGCTTTCTTGTTTCATGTAGTATTCCTGCGATTGACCGCTTAAATTACAGAAGTGAATTAGAGATTAAAAGATTGATTGTAGTTGTGATATAGCGCGTGGCAGGCCTTCCGAAGACGCCTTGCGTAAAATGATTGGTTACAAGCAGGAACGTGCGCTAAGGAGAAGCCCCTGTCTAATTAACTCAGAGGACCTGGTCAGGAGGTACCATAACATGACAGCCCTAAGTGAAGTATGTGGCATGTCTTATCGTGTATCTCCCCCCTCAATCTCCCTCATTCTTGGTGGAGATCATATAGTTGCGCCTGCGGAGCCTGTAGATTACAGGTTTTGACGTTACGAAACTCACATACCAACCTCGGGAAATATCATATATCCCACTTAGCTCATGCCATCAACAGGATTCTAGGTATAAAAAGAGTCAAACCGAAGATAATCAGCGACTAGCAACTGGCTCTCTGATTAAAAAACTGGATGTTCTACTGTGACTCAAAAAGGTATTGCACAGGTTAAAAAGTCTTATATCTCAACAACAACACAATATTTTCCAAAGGTGTTGGTGTTGAGATATAAGACTTTTTAACCTGTGCAATACCTTTTTGAGTCACAGTAGGTTCACCTGGCAGTTTGACTCTCATATCAGTTATTTTCCTACCCACCAGGAACGAGCGAAAGAAGACAAGGAAGATCTACAAGTCAAGATATCGCTCCAGTAGAATGGCGCAACGGGGTGTAACTGGCGTGGAATGGATAACCATATATGACCAGTATGGCTTCACCCGCTACGAGATGCAACCTTGCGTGCGGTCAAAGAGTGGCTGTCTCTGTTTCCTAGGAAATCCGTGAGCAAGTCTAGTGGCAAGGAGGACAAAGATTTCCGGCGGAATGAGCAAAAAGCCCGGCAAGTCCAGCGAGATCAAAAAAATTAACAGGGGGTATAAAGAGGCTCGGCGGGCCAATAGAACAGACAATATTCCTACCATGTAACACTATTTATCTAGTACAGTCGCACAGGGACGATACATGCCAGTGAACACTTCAATCCATTAAATACCTTCTTTCCCAACTCATGATGTGGGCCGTCGGCGGAATATTTGGCATCACGGCTATCAATGCAATATCTTGACACCAGTATTGCATAAGGTCATTGGCAGCTGATGGTGGCTGCTATGATGATAAGTATTGTCAAGTCACGCGGCGTCCTGAATGCTGACATAGAACATCAGACAAACCTTGTGATAAGCCACACTGCCTTGCCCATGGTAGCGAACGTCGACAAGGACTCTTCCTTATATAGTCTACTCCCAAAGGTTCATTTCACTCCGTCACTGTTAGTCCTGCAGTGGTTCCTTAGCTCAATGCTATCAATACATAATAGCCAAACGAACCAGCAATTTGAGTTGTGCGTCCATTTGCTTAAGAACTCACTCAGTCTCACTCAGCAAATTGCGTGACTCCATTTGGTATCTATTCGCCCGCACCAGCTTGAAGGAATAGATGCCATCTATTCCGTCAGGCTAGTGTGGGCGAACCGTTTAATTAGCACCGGTGTGTTATCCGTGTTAAGACCTTGGATCACGGGCGATTTCACACAATATGGCGATGCTCGTCAAAGAACATTTTCACATCCAACCTAAAAGGAGGCCATCGATGACATTGTGTAAAGACTCCGAGAACTGTCAGAGGGTAATTCGAAGTCACCCACCTAGTGCATGGAACATTTTGCCTTGATGCTCGGGCTGTTCAATAGAAGCCGATGCAAGTATATTGTCAATGGGTTGATCGCAATCTATCCGTGCACGTTCACTCTCAGCGCTCAATTCCGGCGCGCATTGCTAGATGCTCGCTCCGGATGAGAATACTGCAGGTTCGCAGTAATAAGTACAACATCCAACAGAGAGAATGTATATGTCCGACACAGTGATACATCTCATGATATCACAAGTAAGGGACGTAGCAATCGGTGGGCTATCAAATGATAGTAATGATAATAAAAAGACCGGAAACGAAGCATATCCAATCAATCGTACCACCAAAGATAGGACGCACCAAGTTATAAAATGACCACGCACGTCTCCCAGAGCTGTGTTCCAGCTGACGCGTGGATCTGGAGTCATTGGGCACACGGGGGCCTAGAGATTTCCACCAAAGTGCCTCATGTACAACTCAAGTGTAAACCAGTCTTCGGGGTTATGCCTATAATGGCTAGTAGAGAGCTCAGAATGCAACTCATTGCAACTGGCACAGGCACTTGATATTTGAAATCTGGTGTTCGACAGAATCAAGACAGATTTAGATAATAAATATTTATATAAACTTTCAAGTTACGCTCGGCGCCTCGCCTGCATACATTCGGAGTTAGAAGTTGCGATGTACACAGGTGCAACCATCACACCATTTTGCCATATGATAATCAGATGATCATGAGGCACCCTGACAGTGATCATGGCCGTGTTGCTGTGCATACTGGTCACTAGTACTTATTTTCAACTTTTTTATTCGCCCGTTGGGCCAACACGAGACGATGTCAACCCCGGATACCTTCGGTTTGCAGCTAGTCAAGGTAATTCAGTCGTGCTCTGTCTGCAACCCTTCTCTAATATTTCTTGTCAACGAAGTACATTAGCGGTAAGGTCAGGCTGATAACACCATTTATTGTTATTCATGAACCGGCTTCAGCCGCCGCATTAGCAATCCTGGTAAGTTGTACCGTCCAGTCTCATCAATGATAATTCTGATGCATCACTAGGTTTATGACTACTTTGTCACGTTACACTCTGAAGTCAGAACAAATTGGCCATCTATATCTTGGTGCTGATTTCTCTTGTAGGTCCAGTGGGCCTGGGGACGGAAGTGGGGGGTTGTTCGCATAACCTTCATAGTTTCGCGATATGTGCCCTTTGCTGGTGCATTCATGACCTTGTATTGTGAGATACTTACGCAAGCGTGCACGACTACGCCAAAGCTGATTCCCAACCAGCTGCTCTCAAGACATGGGGCACGCAAGATGTGAGTACATGTTCGATCTTTGCAGTGACAATTACCCTGTATATAGCCCACATTAATGCAGTGTATGCCATTTAATGATGGTACAAATGGTTGGTCCAGACAATTTTCATTACATGGATTTACAATGATATTTTGCAGGTATACATTTCTTGGGAATTGTTGCCTCGGAAGGTTGGCTTTTTCATACGACATGACGGCGTGGGTCTATATTCAAATGCAGGATTATTGATTGCCCGTATCTACGGCTTCTCCGGCAACAACAACACTTGCTTGATCGCTCTTCTCTCTTTGGGTTCGGTACAGTGATATTTTTGCCTCCCTTAAGCACCATTGACTCGTGTGGCGCAGGCCATCTTGGTAACGGCTGTGGTTCTAAGTGCTGCCCCTATCAATTTGGACATTTCAAGTGGTGAGGTCATAATGTTCACATCCTTGTCTGAGTATTCATTCTTTTCAGCCTCCCCGCCTTGCGTGCTCGAGGGGCATCGTAGTAGTGCTCTTGCGTATGGACTCCTAGCGTTCTTCGAGATTGGTGAGACGATCATCAATTCAAAGTACCTTATCTGAAAATTGACTTCTAGTTCTCATGTCCACCACCGCACTTTTGAGATATCGATACTATCTTGGTTCTCATAGTACGCTAATAAGGATTATCTATCGTGATGGACTGTTCTACATAATCTGCATCATGAGTATGAACACCATTAGGTTATTGATTTTGTGCTGACGCCTCTATAGTGATATCTACAGCAAACGTGCTTGTAATCGCTGTGATGCCTGTGAGTTCTTTCTTTGTTGAGCTGATCTGGAAGAACTGAGTAGATCCCTAGCTCACATACAGCGATATGTTAGAGGTGTTAGTCTGATCAACCATACATGTAGATGTATATCGTCAAAGCTCATCCCTCCATTTTAGACCTCAGGTTGTTGCGCACAGTGTTCTTGCTTCTCGCATACTTTTTAATCTTCCGACGAAAAACGTGCCAGTCTTCCCCACATACCAATCCACGACTTCAACGGAAATGTTATCGCGTCCACACGAGCTTGATGCAATGTCTGGATGCGGTGAGACAGCTGGTGGTGCTGACCACAATCAAGTCTAGACTGCTAGTTCTGCAGGTAACATGTCATTGATAAGTGTTTGTCCTTTGAGTTTACTGAATATGGGTTTTCACCTTTAGTTTGTTTCTCTTTGTCGCGTCTTTCGCATTCAGTAATGAGCTACTCTCTCCCACCCAGGTGTATGCGTCTTCAGTACTTAGAATTGCATAGCAGTGGGTAATTCAATTTGGTTGCTCCTAGTGAAATTTCGTTTCTCTTGATCGCACGAGTATGAGGTAATGACTATCTTGACGCTTCATTGATCATTCATTCCCGAGCCTGGTAAAGCTATGATGAAATGGCAGCGCATGCATGCAGCCACTATTATGATCTCGTTTTCCATTTTTCGAGACAATGAATGGGTTGAGAAGTAGAAGCCTTGGAAGTAGAGCACGGTGGTCTGGCTTTTCATAGGTATCCATGCTCGCCGAGCTGTTTCAAAGGCTCACACGAGACCGTGAATGACCTTAATCCAGAAACCTTTTGCTTGACAGACTAGAACAATATCGTCTTTCCAGAACAGAGATACTCAGTAGCACACCGTACCATCTACCCCGGTATTTATTCCATCGTCATGAGTCCATCCCACCCGACAAGATGCGAAGTATATTATCAACTCTAGACAAGGACACCGCAAATCAGAAACTTGCGCCGGAAAAACCTAGTGGTATGATTTCCAACGTTGCGCCTGGCTAGAGAGTGATAGTATTGCTCAGTTAGAGGTGATTTTATTCCCTTCCTTTGTCCGCCACGTATGATGTGGTACTCTGAGTAAATCTTTCTAGGTTGCCTCACAAAGCCGCGGAAATCGTTGAAACCAGCGGAATAACTAAACCCTGATATCCTCGATGCAAGATATTGTCCATGAATGGCTATTTACACCAGTATAAATGTCCCCCGCGGAAACGATGTCTCAAGCTCTCAAGCACTGATAGTTCCTGTCGATGTCTCAATCAAGTCGATCACACAGTAACCCTTCACAGGCACGTATTGCTTAGTGATCATCTTGATCACCTCTTGAGCAACCATGCCGCCAAGGAAAGCTGCAGTATTGGGCAGCTCAGAAAAGGGAGCTCGAGCGCTAATATAGTGACATGAGCCATAACTTTAAACCAAGATATAACCATACTCACATCTCACCAATGGCATCGTCAGCCTCATCAGGAAGCTTATTAGACTGTCCGACAATGGACTGAATCTTTGCACGAATGGACTCTGCCGACGGTGATACCGAGGTGTCGTTCGCTTGAAGCAACGAAAGCGCAGAGAGGGCTAAATGTATACATGTCTCCTTCGGCATCGTTGATAACGACTCCACTGACCCAACAGGCGAAAATAAGCAGTCTGAGCCAATGCAAGGTTCCAAAGCATTACCTAGAGCAGCTTTATTCTCATCGAATGTATCCCAAGGTTTGCCTCTAAGAACGACCAACGCATGCGCATTCTTGACAAATGAATCAACCATGCAATCATCGACTGGTATTCGGAGATAGCTCTTGAAAGCCTGTTTTTCTTCCTGCGCCCTCTCTTTGTAAAGCCGCTGCAGTTGTATATAGTTAAGGGTGTCAGACTTCATATCTGGCAGGGTTGATGTGAGAGGGAGCGTATGTGTGTCTGATTGTTTCGTATACTCCTTCAGGGCAGCGAGAAGATGGAAGAAAGGCGATCGATCGCTGTCCATAGTTTCACTGGATAGCGCGGGGTCACTAAAAAGGGCCGCGATTTCCGAAGGAACCTGACGGAACAATTATGCCAAAACTCGATATAGATGAAACAACAAAAACCTTAGTTTCCGTCCAACATCTGTATGCCTGTGCTTCTGCTTCGTCGAAGTTTTCTTCGTCCGCTTTCACCTTCAACGCGAGGATGCCCTTCTTGAACTGTTGTCGTTCTTCGTATGATTTCGGTGGACTATCACCATGCTGTACGATCCTTCGTGAACATCCATTCCACCTGAACAAGGACAAACTTACAGTTTTCTTCCAATCCTCAAGTGCTCGTACTAAAATCACCACGTATGGTATGTGTCCGTGATCTATAGGATCCATCTTGTCATACTCCAGTGACAGGGCGAGTTCTCTCAAAGCTGGGAATGGTTTGTCGATGCGGAGAGAAGGAGATGTTTCCGAGTGACTTTCGATAACTTTAAAAAGTCATGAGCATATTCAAGAGCACATATCCGTACGTACCTGTGTGTTCATGAAATTGAATATAGAAATCTGCCAGGAATCCAGCTGATCGGACGACCACAAGAGGCGGGTATCTCGCATCTTTCCAAAGGAGTGCAGAGAGCTTGTTCAAGAGTGCATGATCTAGGTTGTGGGCAACGATGATAGTGAACGAAGTGATCCACTCAGGCTGCGACTCGAGGATGTTCTCGAGATTTCTAGTATCTGCGCGACCTTCAACGCCGTCATTTAGCTCGCTCAGAAGCCGTACAGCTTCCTCTGCTCTATATTTTCCAATACTATCGGATCCTTCTAGGAAGAAGTTATTCCCGGCATCAGAGTGTGACACCTTGGCGTGATCAAGGATAGTGAAGTGCCCGATACCAGGAAGAACGAGGTTCTTCAAGATTGAAGTTGAGGTTGCGGATCCAGATACCAAAAGTACCCGAGAAGACTCTAATGCACTCTGTCCGGTTGCTGCCCACAGGCTTGTTCGCAAAATGTCAATCGGACCTCATTTGTAAAGTTCTCCTGAAGTAATCTTACCGAAGCTGACGATCATATCTTCGTGTTTTGGCATCTGGGGCAGACCTGTGTCTGGTCAGCCAATAAGTCTTAGTTTGCTAAAGAGATCATACTCTATTGTAGTAGTTGCAGTCACGATGTCCTGACTAGACATATCGACGTTCGAAAGTAAAGACTGTGGCTGAAAGTGGCAACTGATAAGTAAAGGTGACAATTTACAAATTGACGCGTGCAGTCACACATTTGTCACACTGTGACATCCGTGTCTCTTTGACCTTCACCATGACGGATACGCGTCAGTTCGGTGATCTTGCCACCCAGCTCATTGTAGAATCTCGTAGATCGACCCTGACAGATACCCTTCTCAAATATAATGATAATCTTGTCCGATCTATCATCCGGGAACAACGCGATCTCGAAAAAATGACTGAATCCAATCAGAACGTCACTCCAGCGATGCTCATCTATCAAACAACCATCGTACGAAACAAGAGATGCCTCCTAGCATATCACAAGCACCGTATGGATAGACTGCGCGATATGTATTGGACCGCTGGAGGCGCTTTACCGCATATCCTGAGCAATCAAGATATTCGCAGTAAACTCTCTCCCCATGAAGTCGACTTCCTTCGCCAGTACAGCACATCTGTGATGGATTATCGTGCTGGTTTTTCCAACGAGCTCGATATCACAGCCAGTATCACCCATCCGCCCAAAGACTTGCATGTGCTGGTTCACGTTATCAGGGATTGTGGGATCATACAAACAGAGCTTGGGACCATCGATTTTCAGAAGGGGCAGAGGTTTATGGTCAGGAGAGCTGATATCGAGCACCTCATTGTGCAAGGTTATCTCGAGGAGGTTTGATAGTGCGTTGCAAAATTTTTGTTAACAGGAAGGTTTTGACCCTGATCAGAAAGGAAACACGTGGCTGTGTTTATTTCGGATGCTGCCAAACAACTTGACACTTTGTCGAACGTGTCTCGTAACGCGTTGCCTCCACCATGATGCGGTGTGGTCTCCACAACTGCTTAAAATTATCATCAAGTTCACAAAATCGCTTTCCTTCGTATCCTAAATACCTGTCTACACATTTACGACCGTTTTCAACCGCAACTCCCAAAGCTTCTCCGTCCCTTGCCGTCCAGCCAAACGAACGCTATGATCTCTTTTTTTCTGAGGGCCCTAGTCCTCCCATGTTTACGCCAAATAAAGGGGGTTCTGGAGGTTCTGAAGACATATCCGACCATGAATGGCAAATTCGGACAGGTCAGTCCGGCATGCTACCCTGAGGAGACACACTGATGCTACAACCAGATCTCCTTATAATCATCACTCTTTTTGATCGTTCGTTACCGTATAGGCCGCGCCATCTATATCCTACAGCAAACGCTTCCTGATTTCTTCGATGTCGGCCTTGTCTCAAGCATAGATCCTACAAAGACACCGGCTCTTGTCGATTCTAAAGAATCGGATTCGCCGGAGGCAGAAAACATTTACAGTCCAAAAGTGAGGTTGGCGTACACGCCCCCTGTTCCCCTTCCTTCGCCATTTCCAAGAACACTTGGCCTGGAAGGTCAGTAATGTGCATATATCACGTTCCTGTCACTAAGGACAACTTTCTTTAGGGCTGCCGCTGTACCTGGCTTCATCTGTCTTTATCCGACACACAATGAGAACATTGTACTCAGACCTTCGTGTAGAGCTGCGCAAGGTGGCGGTGCAAGGATCATCGTCCGCGCAC
The DNA here is from genome assembly GCA_016695475.1 of Suillus decipiens. Classification (NCBI taxonomy): domain Eukaryota; kingdom Fungi; phylum Basidiomycota; class Agaricomycetes; order Boletales; family Suillaceae; genus Suillus; species Suillus decipiens. The sequence continues at coordinate 126,797 of MU172930.1, read as the reverse complement.
TCAGAAGGCACTGCAGCTGTAAGCCACTCGAATCACCAGCGAGACAAGAGTCTCTTCATTGGCCTGGATGTGTATGGCACGACACGCGTCAGCGGTGGCGTTGGGCAATGGCAAATGTCAGGATCTTTTCCATCATCACCGATTCTTGCTGATCGCGATCGAGTAGAGACTCGACATACAACTTTTCGCCTATTTCAGGGCTGATACAGACGCATACCATCAACTCCATACATCCAGCTCCACATCAGGCTGCTTATGATGCGCTGCGAGCGTCGCTTAGTAGTGTGTTCGGCTTCGGCGGGCCTGGTCCAGGGGATGTCCGACCAGGAGAGGTTCGGGCGGTTAACGGTGATAAGGGGTGACCTACATTCAGTTCGTGTATTTTCAGTGTTGTTGGCAAAATTGGTTCTGCCCGGTCCTGGGCAAAACTGACGAGAAGGGAGGGTGGCAAAATTTGGCAGAAAAACTCTAAACTCGTGAAGATGGACCTTGGATATGACATAATTTGAAGTCAATAGAATTTAAAAACTAGCGTCCCTAAAGTAAGATGTAGGACACCTCACGTCTCAGTGAGCCCCTAGACAAGTTCAGAACAACTCATCACTACTAGAAATTCATTGAGTACTGGAATCCAGAGTCAACCGCAGTGCCGTGTCGGAAACTTGCTATTATGCAGGTAGCCAATAACAGGTTCCTCGCATTCATAGTCAAGGTCGCACTTGGCATTGAAAAGTGCTGGAAATTGGACATCATAATGCCTGCAGGCCCATAATCGATCAATAGCTCTATTTGCTGGCGGCCAAGCGAATGGCCGCCTTTCTTGGTGACAAATCGATTTCAAAATTCACCCACTCAAGGCCTTTGTTGCGACGAACCTCTCGATTGTAGGGCATGCAGACGAACAAGTAAAGTAGAACGCACATTCCCTGATCTCGGTACAACGCAATCCACGCCGGTGTAGTTGAGACATTTGAAACACTCGTGCAAATCTTTGACACCACGGGCGCCATAGAAGCCGCAGAGGCTGGGAAGTCCACCCGCCGTCGACATGCTCACATTCACACTCGTGAAGAGGTTGGGATTGCTGTCGAGACCACACAGGATCTTGAAGCATCCTTCGCATGGGTATCTCCGCTCTTGACCGAGCGTCGTGATGTAGCACCGAGAGTACCTCACCTGACAACGCTGTTGCCGAATTTGCGGCTTCCTAGTCACAGTTGGAGAAGACTGCAGAAATCCAGAATATTAACAAAGTCAACGTACTGGAGGGAAATACTTGATTTTGACGAGTTGCATCGGATCGACCAAGGAATACGAATACTTGCTGTAATACCACCGCAAGTCATTCTAGATGAGATTGAGGCAACATATACATAGTTAAAAGTGATCAAGACTGTCTTCTGCCGGTTATAACCGACCCCAATTATACTTGCCTTTACACTGGCATGTAACACAGTATTTTCCGCGTTCATTATTTCTTCGCCAATTATCGGCCGCCACTTTATTCCCTCGCTAAAACAATCCACGTTCGACGGTCGTTGGCTGGCGTGAGAGTTCATCCACCACTGGTTTCCATCATCAAACTAACGTTTAGCCAGACTTGTAGTCTAGAAGAGAGATCTCACTGCTCAGTCCGCACACAAGGACTCGAGTATCGGCAAAGTCCGGCTGGCCCTGACCAAGCCCTGACAATGATATTGGCGAACGTGCACGGTAACACTCTGCCAGAAGGCCTGAGATGTGCCAACTTGAAATGGTATTATGTTTGAATTTTTAGCTGGAGAATAAGGCTGAGAGCCAGTCTGCACCGTGGATGTCTTTAAAGGCTAGCATGAGGCAGTACGTACTGTATTACGATGATCACATAGATCTTCTAGTAGCAGCGGCGATGATAATAAATTACTTTTGACAGATCATGATTTGAAACCGATCTGTGTCGGAATCCGGGAAATGTATAGGGAACGGTTGCCATGCGTTGGTCCCGTTGACCCAAGTTTAGAAAGCATATGTATCACAATCAACTTTCAACTCTTTCTCAACTCGCTCCGCCTCTTTCATCTCACGTCTCTTTACCTTGAGCTCGCCGCCGACCCCGTCCTTCATTGATTGCACACTCATTTCCTTTCAATCGTTAACGCATTCTTTCAAACGCAATGTTCACCAAAACAATCTCTGCTCTTCTCGCTCTGCCTTTCGTGGCACAACGTTAGTATTTTATTTTTTTAATGCGTTTTTACGGTTGGTTCATCATGCAATTTTTTTGTTTTGTCGTTTTGTAGTTGTTTCTGCGGACACCTGCACTCGCACATATACCGCTCAGGCTGGAGATATCTGTGACAGTATCTCGGCAGCCAACAATGTTTCCACGTACGTCAAGTCTCAGTCCTTGTTCAAAATCCTCTGTTGACAATTTTCTTCCTGCAGCTACCAGTTCGCTGTCGTCAACATGGGAACCGTTGATGACGCATGTGACAACCTTGTTATTGGCCAGAGTTACTGCCTTGGATGGCAAGGACAGGACTGCTCGACCACTTACGTAGTCCAGGCAAATGATGACTGCGATATCATCTCCAACGCCGCAGGTATCAACGACACCATCCTCTATGCAAACAACCCGCAGATCAACGAGGATTGCACCAACATTTACATTGGAGAGGTACGTTAATATTCCTCAACTTCATCACAGTCTCTAAGGCTATCGTTTAGGTGTTGTGCACAGCGGGCACTGTCCAAGTCCCTCCTGCTCCCGCCGGAAGTACCCCCGCTACGACTATCCCTCCAACCGCTACTCCTGCCAACCCCGATGGTGACCTCCCTTGGTGCGACGAGTAAATTTCTTAATCTCCGTTGCACCATCGAGTGTATCTTGCACGGATCGCGGCCTGTGATCAACTGTGATGACAGGCTGGTCGTGTCATCGCTTTGGTCGTCTTATTCCCTTCTTACACTTCTCAGTTTGTATCGCCTTATTTTTTACAACCAGAGCTACCCCCGGTGGTAGTATACCCAGCAATAGTAACTTCACTTTCACTTTTATTACCTTGAATCCTCCGCATGTAGGTAATTCTGGAAATTCCCGTTACATTCGAAGGAATCGATCGCGGTCTTATGGGCTTGCCCTTGTGATGATGATCATTTGTATACATGCGCCGTTGCCGTCGGCGTGATGAGGATATTCAGGAACGCGCTATGGTAAGTTTCTGTCGGTGAAGTACAGGAGCAAGTGTTCGCCGGTGCACCTCGATCCCTAGAAGACGCGATCAAGCGGCCAGTGCCCCTGTACTCCAAGACGTGAGAAGGCCCGAATTGCAATTTGGAACTGCACCTTGAAGCTACTTTGAGTCACCAGTGATTCCAGCGCCGCTACAATATGGGAAAGGGACTAGCATCGTGACTCGGACTCGTTGACTCTGACTCAGATACGTTATCCACCCCAAGAATTATTTGCGTGAGGCTTCGCAGCGTACTCCTGAATCTGATTTAGAGTCATGAGTACGCTACGAGGCCTGACAAGAGTCGCAACACCACAGCATGATGACCATATTAGGAGTCATACGATCGTGACGCAGATCGTCACACACTGCATCCCTAGGCCCGGATCTAAGGAGTTGCAACGCTCTACCATCCAATGGATAGCTGACCGGTGATCAATTGATCGGTGCCATAGTTTAATACTAGCAAGAAGACTGAACTTTTTGGGGTGCCGAATTACCGTAAATGGCGATACTTGCGCCCTGAAATATATGTCAAATAAGTTGTATTTATTTCGTTCCTTACATCACAAGGTCAACAGGACTCCACAGACAAATTGACACAAAGTTTGGATTGCAAAACTCCCTTCCAATGACGCCCCGATCTCCTACCTTTTACATCTCTCAATTCGTCGGTGTCCCTCGCTTTGTGCCTTCAGGTAGCCTACTTCCCTGCCTTGGCCGACAGCACTATAGTTTCTAATGACACCAAGAAGTGTGGAAGAGATGCATAGCACAACTATGATAAACACGCTACCTATACCAAACGGAGAACTGTGTCCGCGCGCTCGGGAAACTCAAATCAACACTGTCTCATCCAAACGACAGAAGGCAATACATATGCATCCTTCAAAGGAGGAGTCACGGTCATCTAAATCGATCAAGCGCCGATGGTTCGCGCGCCTCCATCTGACCATTCTCTGTGGCCTTTGCCACGCGCTTTTCTTCCCGCTGCTTCTCCAGCTTTGCACGAATCGCCACCTGTATTTGCAGAGGGCACGAACATGAGCACATGATCAATGAATGGGATGATTGAATGAAGCTTACTGCAGTAGGATCAATGACATTTTTGCGTTGCTTCCGGAGGTATCTGATTTTCGATATGATAAGTGATAGGCTACAATATCTTGTACGAAATATATACCTTTTGAGACTCTTGCTTTTGCCGCGCATTTTCCGCTTCTCCTTCTCCGCTCGTGACTGTGGGTTGTCATTTTTATCACCGTCGCCTTCAGTAGCGTCCTCGTCATCATCTATGAGTTCCGTTTCATCTGCTTTACCCTGGACTCGTAGTCGCTCGAGGCGAGGAAGACGAGCAAAGGGAATATTATGTGTGTCGTTGACAGCAGTCGTTAATTTTGTTGGCGGTGCAATGGTTCCGACGAGATCTGGGTCGAGCGTGATCATGTCCGGTTGAATCTGGGTTGGTGAATAGTCCATGACAGCGTCATTAGGAATGATCTAGACACTGAGCATACCTTATCCAATAGACCTTTCACTTCCCTCTCCCTTCTTGCCTTTTTGTTCTCGAATGGGTCGGCTTCCGTACTGTCGAAGTTTGGTTCGCCAACTCCAGGTACAAGAATGCTCGACAGTCCAGCATTGTGTCCGATCGTAAGGATATCTTGAAATGGGCAAAATCGTACCGAAGTAAGCGGTCGATGTGGTATTGGGTGTGTGAGGTAAAGAGGTGGCGGAGCTTTAGGTGCGTGCGGGGTCTGTATTGTCGGTTTTGTGTACACCTAGAACGCAATGGATGAGAACCGCCACAAACAAGAGTATAGCAACTCACATTAACACTTCCTCCTACTGCCACACCCAGCGCACCCCTTGCACTCCATTCTAGCTCAGCGCTACCACCTCTTGTCGTCCATTCCCGCACAGTACCCTTCCAATTCCGGCAGTCCCAGACCTTTACGACCCCATCCTGACCTGACGTTGCCATATAACGCCCACCAGAACTCGGATCGACGCTCAGCCCCACAACTGGACCGAGATGTGCTAGAATTTGTACAGTAGGATGGGGAATGTTTGGCGTCCAGAGAGTGACGACGCCATTGGAGTGTCCAAGGTGTAGCACCGCGTTGTGTTTATTTTGTGCCAGTGTACGACATGCCCCAAGCTTGGTTCGATGCTCAGCAACGATGTGACCTGTGGAAGTGTCTTGATATTTTAGAAATCCGTTATTTCCCTAATGTCGACTGAGCTAGCGCAAGTTGACATTGTGTTGGAATAACTGACCACACTAGCAAGTAACCAGTGATATGGAAGAAATTCCAGTCGCGTAGGTTCAATGTGAGCTTTCAATCGATGTAGCTCGACACCATCACGGTCGTATATAAATACATATTTTTTTTGTGCGACCGCGAAGAATGACTGATCCTGCAAAAATCTTTATTGAACGATTGAGAGTTGTTACATGCAAGTAACAAACAACGTACGTGATATCGCGACACGTTTCTTGCAGCTGAAGCTCAGCATGCATCGTTCCTGTTTGCCAGTCAAAAGTCGCGACATGACCCAAGCTGCCAACAATGGCAAGATGTCTGCCATTTCTCGAGTATCTCGAGCGGTACGGACCACCATCCAACTTCAGCTCTTGTCGTCCTTTGGCAGCCTCCTGACCAGCACTTTGCACGATATCATCCTGGCCTATTCTCCAAGTTCGTTCCAGGTCGGTCTCCACCTGCATCTTCCCTGCCTCGCTCGTCAGCAACAGTTCAGCATCTTCGACGAGTGCTTTTGAACGTGCGGCATGTGCTGCCTGCCGGTTTAGTTTTGTTCTTAGCTTGAGATCCTTGACGTGTTTGTGCTTTGCAACATTGTCTGGTGGTGGAGAAGTGGGACGAAGGGATTTTGGCAGAAACGTGTTTTGTGCCTTGATAAACAAAGAATCTGCATGAGGCGCCATTCGTATGCCCTCGCCCGGTGGATCACTAGCACTGCTAGAAAGTGATTCGATAAAGCCGCAGAAAACCGAAGTATGCAATGTACTAATGTTGCAAAACTGCTGACTAAGCTGTAATTAGCACGATCCCGGGATCCGTGTCATCGACGTAACTCCGACTACATTATAAGAGGACATGAGTCGGAATATGTCGTGGACCAATATTTATTCATTTCAATTCTACTATCATGCACATTGATACGAAATGCACTTCTCAAAGACATACTCACAACTGCTGCTCACATTGCCGCCAGAGCTGCGTGAAAACGCTATACAGTACCGCCAAGTAAGTGTAATAGCAGTCAATTGCGCTGCAATGGTAGCATTGACCATCTGACAGCTCAAGAAACTCATAAATCAGTTGGTCCAAGAGCTCTCTTCTCTCGGTCTCAGTCCGACTGTGCTCCAACAGTTACTAGAACAACAGAATCCTACGAGTTTAACTGCCCAGATCGAGGAAATACGACAACAGTGTGATCGAGTCGCTGACGGCGATGATGATCGCCAACGCCACGCCACTGTGGTCTACGAGTTCACTGGGACGTCCTCTCATATTAAACCCCATCTCCGGTTGTCAGTCAAGCATTCCACGGATGCTTCGGATATTGCATCTGGTCACACGACCACACCGGACAGCATCCTAGAGGCTCTTCAGCTCCATCCCCGAGCTCTCGAAAGAAATAAATTATTGGTGGATATCAATCATTCATCCACAAAGTATGTCCGATGTGTTTCTCAATGTGCTCCCGCTGATAGCTTAAACCCAGTACCCATGATCTTATCATACCATTACGGTCCGATACTGCGTTCTTTCAGCTATTAAGTACCGCCCTTGCGTCGCTCGCTGAACATTTCGATACTGTGCACGATGGTTTCACATCTACGTTACAAAGTCTGGCGGATGCTATTAGTATGACAGCACGTCCCACCTCCTCGTCAGCACCTCATTCCTTTTCGACTTATTCAATGGCCGTCAGTAACGCTGCTACATTACGACCCAGCTCTCGCAATCGAAATACAGATCTGTATTCATGGAGGGAGATATTCCAGATGTATGTTGAAGGTGAAATCTTTGAGAGTGTCGGGGAGAGAACTCGTGGGGAACGCAGTGTCGAGGAAACAGAGACTCGGATGAAACGATTTGAAGAACTCATGCAGGAGCAGGGAAGCAAGTTCAAGTTTCCTGGAAGCAAGGACGCGCTGGATATTTTCATGCGGATGAACTTTTTTATCTTGGATTTGAAGAGGGTGAGCGTGATTTTTGTGTCAGTTTGTTTAGATGTTCATTCTTTGACGTGCAGTTGCAATTCGCGAATGCCGAGGCTACCCGCAAGATATTGAAGAAGCATACGAAACGGACCGCATTGCCTCTCCCTTCCTATCTTCTTTCAACCTGTAATGGACCACTGCCGGCGTGTCCACCACCACCAGAATTTGCTTTGTTGCCTCAGCCTCCAGTATCTTTACCTCGACTTCTCGTGCAAGCTATCGGCGAAATTTTACTGCCAATTGTTCCTCACGTTGATGATTATTCGTGTCTTATCTGTACCAGTCTCGCGTTCAAGCCAATCAGACTTGGTTGTGGCCATTTCTTTTGTGTAAGGTGATTGCATGCCTATTCTCAGACCGACTGCTACGACCAAATCGACTAACTTGGTTCGTCATAGATGTCTAGTGAAGCTTCAAAGGCTCGGGAAAGCGAATTGCCCTGTTTGCAGGGCCCCTACGGTGCTAAAGGCCGACCGCAGTACGTCCGCCGTTCGCCCTTATGTTTTCGGGTGGCTTACTTTCACAGCCAACGTTGATTATGCTCTCCTGAACTTTATGGCTGACTGGTTCCCCCTGGAGTCTCGTGCGAAGCTCAGTATTAATGAGCACGAGATAGCAAAGGAGCAGCTTGAGGAATTTGGCCTTGATGGAGTATGTCGAGTGATGTAAATCACGAGCGGGACGACGATCGGGTCTGGAGTTTAGAGTTGGGGCTCGAGAAGCGCGTCACGATACGCTATTTAGGAATGCGATAGCTGCATGCATTTTGGATGGACTTAAATTATAGTTCTATCTAAGTCGGGGATAATAATCAAGGGGTGCTTGGGATGATAAGAGACGGCAGGTGCCATGTTTTATTCAGACTCTCCAACCACATCCTCCATGATTTCTTCTTGCCAGTTTCGGCGCAAGGCATCCAGGAAATCCTGCACGCCGTCACCTTCCATGAAGCTAGTGAGGTTCATGAGGGAGAGACCGATTCGATGATCTGTCACGCGATCCTGCGCATAATTGTACGTTCGAATTTTCTCGCTGCGGTCCGCGGTGCGCACCAGATTCCGGCGAGTAGCTCGGCGGTTGGCAATGTCTTGTGAAAGTTTTACGTCCATTAGGCGAGCACGAAGGACTTGGAAGGCACGACGCTTGTTCTGTTCAAATTATATATTGAATGTACCTTAACGACAAAATGAGTGCAGGTTACCTGATGTTGACTACGTTCGTCTTGCATGGAAACAGTGATACCGGTGGGTGTGTGGGTAAGACGGACTGCAGACTCTGTTTTGTTGACATGCTGATGATGACGATAGTCAAAGTCAATTACTTTACATGAAATCAAAAAAACCCACCTGTCCACCTGCACCGCGTGCACGCATTACCTCGACTTTCACATCTTCCATTTTAAAGAGCTCATCATTCTCGCTCATGCTCTCAGTATCTTCGCTCAATGGCAAAACCTGGAGGGGAGTATGTCACTCATGACCCAATCAATTTTACTAGATGCTCACGATCACTGCAACGGTACTCGTATGAGTCCGCCCGCTCGACTCCGTTGCGGGAACGCGCTGCACACGATGTACACCGCTCTCCCACCTCAGTGCATCATAGGCCCCTTCACCTTTAATCTCGAGGATAGCATCGCGCAACCCTCCACTTTCGGTTTCGCTGCTCTGTATGATACTTGTTCGCCACCCGACTGAACCAGCGTACCGAACGTAGACGCGTAGGAGGTCCAACAAAAATAGAGTTGCTTCAGACCCACCAACGCCAGCTTTCAATTCCAGTAGAGCATGTAAATCGCGCGTAGACGATGGAGGAACAAGAAGAGAGGGAAATGTTGTAGAGATGTGGGTGGATAAGGTATGGGTGAGGGAGGCGAATTCTTCCGATGCTAGGGTGCGCATAGTTGGGTCAGGATCTTGCATGAGGGGTATTGTTTCTTCCAAGGACTACTGTGGTAGCATTGAGCAAGGGCCAACAGCGATGGGATGTGATGCCACAAACCTGACGAGCGTGCGTCCAGTTTGACCATGCTTCATGCAAGGGTTCTAATTCTTTGAGTTGACGTGCGCGTGCTATGTCCTCTGAAAAGGACATATCATCAGACATCTGATGAACATTGAGCTGATATTTCAGACTGTTGTCGATAATAGTGGTCTCACCTTTGCTAGTAATTCATCTCTGATTTTGACGCGCTTCCTTACAGCCTGAAGGATGCGAGCACCATCTTGTTCGATTTCGTGGATAACATTGGAGGAAGAGGGATGAGCTTCTGCGAGGTATGACCGGGTGCTAGAAAATAAACGCCGGTAAGGGTTTAATGAACTATGGCGACGACAGAGGAAACGGAACATGTGCATGAAGCTTCTGAAGACTCATGAAGTAGTCAGCATGTGTTTTGTTCCGTTTCGAAGGTTTTGGTAAACAAGTTTTTTCCAAAATCGGACAGTCTACTTCACGGCACCTCCATTACTTAGTCGTTTAACAACAGTGCAACAGTCTTGCTGTTTGGTATATAGTAATGCTGCTACACTGGTGTGTTATGGATTAGAAACTACAAGCAACTTTCTGTCCTTTTGACTTGATAGCTTCTCAACCTCAAGGCTCTACTGATTTTTCATCGTAGCCGTAGGCGAGCACCGCCGCCGCTATCAATCGACACTGGATCGCCGTAACAGCTGGGACGACCATCTTCCTTCTATTTTGTCTGCCTATGGGAGACTACCTTTGAACTTTGTATCACGGCCCGCACTTCAAAAACGTTCATGGGTGGCACTGCAAAATTAGCTTCCATCCATATCCGAAGCTTCTGATTCCGAACCAAGAAGCCAGTTCATGACTTTCAAGTCACCTGATACGTCTGTTTCACCTTCGTGGTGCGCCGCTGGATGCAAGATCCGTACGGAGATTCCCTGATTATCTATAAAACCCTTCAGTATTTGTCTCACCCTGCTTGGTCTATTATCCCTGAACCATTCAGTGCTAACAATAAGGTAAGGTCATGCCTGATTTCCCTTCAAGATGATGAACCAAAATAACAGGTCGTGTTTCAAGCCATGTCTGAACGATATCTTGACCGGTCCAATGAGACCTGGTGGACTAATCGGGCTCGCTCTCGTAGCGTAGACCTCGTTCAGTTTGATAATGATCTTGAGCCAAAATCTGAGGTGCGTCTGCAACATGCGATGGATCATTCAAAAGTGAATGTAATCGAGCAGGGTCGTCCACTAACTGGCAGAAACATTGTAATTTTCGGAGAGACTGGAGTCGGTAAAAGCTCCTTGATCAATCTGATTGCGGGCGAGGATATCGCCCCCACATCTCCAGATGCACTTCCTTGCACTACTGAAGAGCATGCCTACGAGGTCGATATACGTGGCCAGAGGTACACTGTGCACGATACAGTGGGTCTCGGAGAAAGAAGTTATGGGTCAAATATGCCAGATGTGGCTCCCACCAAAAAGTTAAAATATTTCTTGAGGAAGATGTCTCAAGCAGATGGTCTGCATCTTCTAGTCTACTGTGTGCGTGGGTCAAGGGCCACCAGGACACTACGTCACAGTTATGAAACTTTCGCTGCGGCGATTGCAGGGATGAAAGTCCCAGTTGTTCTTGTCGTGACATGCATCGATGACCTGTCAGAAGCAGGAGATTGGTGGAGGAGGAATGGGAAAACTGTAGAGAGCCTTGGGATCCGGTTTGATGCCCATGCTTGTGTATGCACGCTCCCTGGAGACTCATACCGTGATCGCCGCTACCAGTCAAAAATCGACGTTTGCGAAAAAATCTCCGAATTATGTGGCCATGATGGTGTTCGTGTGCGACGCCCACGACGCCAGAGCAGTTTACCTTTTACGAGATGATTTGGTGTTTATGGAATTACTTTATATTTCGCCGGTTTATACTATCATTCCACCACAAGTGCACAATTTTCACTTATTGCTGAATAGCGACACAACAACAACACATATTCGTATCGGATCTACTGTAGTGTATACCTTAGGTCTCTACGCATTAGGCCCAACAAGAATTTTTTTATTTTGTTGCGAGCTTGTTGCAGCGGCAGCACTGGAAGTTGACATGTCGAAAAAGCAATAGATATGCACAATTTCGTCACACTATGTCACGCGCGGCACTTCGGCCAATACACAATGATATCTAAAGTCCGACAGCGCGCAAAGCGAATGAAAGTTCAGTGTTCCACACCGTTCATAACTTCAATAACGAGCTCAAAATCAAATTTAATTGAGAGAATAATACCTAGTGATAAACACTAGGATGTGCTGAGTGATCACTATTTTCTGAAACTCTACTTAATGTGCAGGAAAGCCATGCAGGGGATAAGGCATGTATCTGCCAGTGGACGGTCCAGCATGTGGCTGCGGTGGGAGGACTGGGGAAGTTCGAAGGGGACGAGCCTCAGAAGGGGCCGGCACTGGCTGCATGAATCGCAGCTCGCTACCTGGATAATGGAGTGGCTATGCAGGTAGTGGATTAAATGAGGGGAAGGGCAGTGGACCATTCATTTGTTGTGCTGCTTGGCTCGGGAAGGGAGCACCGGTGTGCGAACCTATTTGGACGTCATCAGCAATGAAAAAAATATATTCGCGATCCTCATGTGTGAGAGTAGGTTGTGAATATGGTGAAGGGCGGTTGCGAAAAACTAGAGCTGTCCTCGGCATTGGTTGACTATCCTTGTAGTGTAACAGTGTCCTCTGATGTCTTCAAAGGAACAGATGCTTGTGTGTGCTGATTCTGCCGAATGCAAATCAAACGGAGACTCAACCAAGCCGAGAGTGTGATTTCCCAATCTAGCCTGACTGTCACGCTTTGCTCATGAATTGTGAATAGCACACTGTGGTGGTGTTCTATTGGCATAGAAACACTTGGAGTAGATTCAGAATGGTGTATTTTATATATGTTGAAGTTCTTATGTTGATAGGTTAATGGGATCTGGGTGGATCTTGGATTTAGTGTCCAAAAATCACTCATTTTGGGTACACTCGCACAATGTTTCGTCTTGGGAAGGCTTCACAGCACTTATTTTAAATATTTAACTTGGCAGTCTTATTGAATATATGCTAATACTTGTTCTCCAGCTGTTCCGAATGAATTATGTGTAAAGTTGTGAGCCCTGGAGTGCATTGTGCATTACCCGTCCATTGTGCATTCCGGGTCAAACGATAGTATAGTCTTGATGTCAGGAAAACGATGACGTAACTGATAAAGTCGGAGCGCTAGCGGCTATTTTAGTTCTGGTGATCCGAACTGCGGCAACCTTAGCTTGGTCGACAGACTGCACGCACCAGCACGTGCACCACCTTTCACTCACCCTCATGGATGTCATCCAGTCCATTCTGGTCCATGCGATTGGCGACGAAGAGCCAGAACTACCGCCAGGATCACCTCCAACATGTAGGTTAAGACCAGAAGTAAATTCGTCAATCTTACACGATTACTACCTCTAGTCAAGTTCGAGGGTCCATGGTTTACGACCCAAATCTTGCTCTCTTCTACCATAGGACTATCATCTTTCCTGATTTTCTCGTATTGTCGAAAGCGATGGCCGTTGATATTTGCACCAAGAACGATGCTGAAAGGTATGTTCTTACGTTCTTGCTAAGCATTAGAACTAATCTGCTTCAGACTTCTCCCCACACGAGGCACATGCTCATGAGGCGTTTTTTGGGTGGATTGTTCCAACTATGAAAGTGTCTGAGTATACTGTGCTGCAAATTGTTGGGTTAGACGCGGCAGTGGCAAGTTTGCTACACAATGCGTATACCAAGACACCACTCACGTGTAAAACAGCTCCTTAGTTTCTTCAAGACCTCCTTTTACCTTTTTTCCGTTTGCTCTTTATGTGCTGTCACAGTCCTCATGCCTATCAATTGGAATGTGCGTATTTCTGCATGTCTAAGAAACACCGGTTTATATTGCTTGTAGCATAACATCGGCCTCGGAGGCACCGACGAAGACGATAATGATTGGCCAGAATGGGTAACCACTGGTTTAAACGACGATCCTATGGCACCCGGACGGGAGTGGCTCGACCTCATCAATGATGCTAACTCATATCTGACGATTCATTTTCTCTTCACGTACCTTTTCACTTTCCTAGCATTGCGGTTTCTTTATAAGAACTACCGACGCTTCATTCGCTCACGCCAGTTGTTCTCCCTCGAACTGGTTCATTCTATTCCCGGAAGGACTGTCATCGTGACTAGCCTACCTAACCATCTTCGGTCCGAGCGGGCTCTCGCCGAGTACTTTGAAAACATGGGGCTCAGTGTTGAGAGTGTGACGGTCTGCAGAGAAGTCAGTACCCTGAAAGCCCTTCTTGACCTCAGGACAAAAGCATTGCGGACGTTGGAGAGCGCGTGGACGAATTATGTGGGGAATCCAAGTGTAGTGGAGTCCTACGACCCATCCGAGAACGTCATCCCCGCATCGGATAGAGAGCCGTCACTATTGGAAAATCAGCAGGGGCGTTTCGTTGTACCGCATCGACAGCGTCCGACTATTAGACCAAGATGGTTTTCCAGAAAAGTTGATGCACTTGAGTACCTCGAGACAAAGTTTACGGAGGCCGACGAGAAAGTCAAGAGGTGGCGTCGCATCGGGAAGACGAAGGCAACGCAAGTCGCCTTCGTTACGTTCGAGAAGATGTCCAGTGCAGTAAGAGTCGAGTTTATTAATGTTTATATTCCTTCACTAATTGCTTTATAGCAAATTGCTGTGCAAGCGGCGCATTCATGTGACCCAGAGGAAGTGAAAACCAGCCCAGCCCCTGAACCGCGAGACATCGTTTGGTCGAATATTGCTCATACTCCAGGAAACCTCTTGGCTCGTGAGGTGTTTGTAATCGGCTGTGTATTGATACTGCTATTCTTCTGGATATTCCCGATCACCGCGCTTGCCAGTCTGCTGAGTTACAAGGAGATCAAGAAAGTGATGCCTTGGCTTGGCAGAATCATCGATAGTAACGACAAAATACGTGCCATCGTACAAAATTCTCTGCCATCCGTCGCCATGATTACGCTGAACGCACTTCTACCGTTTATTCTTGAAGGTATGTTGTCCTACCAGACATTTGGTACAGCTTATGATTGGCATTACCAGCTTTGACTTATATTCAGGGGTACAGAGCACGAAGCTTGATCGAATACTCTTTGATGCGGAAGTCAGTTCATTCCACTTGCAGAAAATTCACTTTCTAAGAATCTGGAAGATACTTTTTGTTCCTCCTCATCAATGTGGTGTTTATCTTCCTTTTGGCGAGCACGTACTGGCAGTTGGTGCGCGAGCTTGCCAACTCGCCTGCGAAGATCCCGGAAAAGCTAGCCACAGCGCTTCAACAAGGAAGGGCCAAGTAAGTGGCAGTATCTTCGTATTCTACACCTCTTTATTTAGGCACGTCCTTTAGGCACTTTTTTCTTTCGTATGTTATACTTCAAGGTGGGTGTATTATCTTACTTATACTTCAGAGTTCTGAATCAGGACGATAGGCTTTGGTATCATGCCACTCCAGTTGCTTAACCTGGGTGTGATATTACCTCGGATGATCTTACGCATATTCAGAACTCGTACACCTCGGGGTGAGCACTACTATATGTCAATGGTAAACCCAATTCTTAGGTTGAACAGATTTCGCTGAGTTGAATGCGCCTCCCATGATCAACTATGGCGTTGTATACCCTCAAGCGATTCTCGTTTTTGTTGTCACCATCCTGTACAGCGTCGTCCAGCCCTTGATAGTTATCTTTGGTGCAATCTACTTTGGAATGGCCTACACCGTGTACAAGTACAAGTTATTGTTTGGTGAGTAGATTCAAGCTCTGTTTCGTTGGAGGGTTCTAAGCTCGCTGGTTCAGTGTTCTATAAGCCCTACGAATCTCAGGGCCAAGCATGGCCTCTCACGTTCGTCAGGCTCATCTGGGGCATACTCATCTTCCAAACGTTTATGATCGGCATCTTGACCTTGCGAGCATGCTATATTATGTCTTCTCTCCTTGTTCCGCTACTTGCAGGTACCGCAATCTGGTCATGGTACATCTACGAAACCTTCAAGCCTCTCAGCAACGCAGTGTGTCTCAGTTCTGTGTGCGAGGTGGAGCGGGGCGAAGATTCAGCGGATGTAGTGAGGTTGCGGGAGGGACATCCAGTGACATGGTCACAGAGGTAAGGTCTGCAAATGTTTCTGTTGCACCCTAACCCAGACTTGCTTTCAGCAATTTGATGCGTCGGAGATACGCACAAAACGATGACATGCTCTATGTTGCTCCAGAAGACGAACGAACGGACTATGTAGGTAATGCGATATACGGAAAGGACATCTGATTTACTCGTCTTTCAGTCACAACCACCTATGGCTAATTGGTATAATGGCGTGTTGAAGTGAGTTGCTTTGTTTTGATTAATTGCCAAGTATTCATTCCTTATCTAGCACCGGGAAACGAAGATACGGACATCCTGCTCTTACTGGTGTACTTCCTGAACCCTGGCTTCCGTTGAAGAAAGGGCAAACACTTGTCAATGGACACCGCGCAGGAGGGTCGAGAGCGTCTCCATATGTCAACCAAGGCATTGTTCTCAGCCTACGTAACCGTTACACCATGCTAAGAGGAAAGATTCGAGCATCGCGGCAATCTCGCCCCGCTGCTGATGGCACTCTTATCGACATGAGTGCCTCTGAGAACCGGGATAGTGTTCCTCCTTCAGATGCTGGACCTTCGAACCCATGGGTGGATACACGCACGGCACGAGGATCTCAGTCGCGTAGCAACCCTAATCACCGTCTGAGCTTCGACCCTGCTTCGGGTGTTATCATGTTACCAGAAGATGGTGACTGGTTGATAGACGACGACTCCGACGATGATTACGGGACTATGAGTCCGACGCCTGAGGCAATCCATAGCCCGAGCAACGCATCTCAGGAGAACTTATTACCTACTAACGGTCATTCACCATCCACGCCTCTTGCTTCGCCCGGCAAGCGACGACATGGTACATATTACCATCACCCAGAACGTCGTCGTCCAATTCCTGGGTCTTTTCCCTTGCCGACATGATCACAATCTTATTTACCTGATATCCTAGATTTGCTCCGACATGCCATATTACGCTCCTATTTTATATGCTCTTGTGAAATTCTGGACAATCAGAATTTATAAATATGTTTCAAGAATCCTGCAAGAAGGAAACGCTACTTGAGTGGAGAGGCGCCCAAATTTGCGTCATACTGTTTGAGTATCGCCATTTAAGGAAATTCGGCACCCCAATCGCTGTAGTCTTCTCGCTGATCTGCATATGGTTGGACCATGGCACCGATCAATCGGTCACTGGTCAACTGTCCATTGGATGGTAGAGCATCAAGGCACGTTGCAGATGCTATGAACAAGCATGAATCTCACTGACTTTTTCCCGTACAGCAGCAAAAGCTAGCAGGATAGACGTGCAGCTTCATGTGGCCTATAATACGAACGTTTTGGTTCATCACAGGCAAATCGATAATAACCTAGTGGCTAATGCAATTTATTCATTGAATGATTTCCAGTTTTATCATCGCACTCTCGGACCCAATTTATTCGTGTCCTGATACACCAATCGAAGTCAGTGATCGATTTCCTCGTTGCAATTCAGATCAAGATGCCCCAAGATTTGCTGATCCTTTTCACTAGCAGTGTTGACACGTTCGGCTGTATGATTGGCCCGTCCTATTAGGCAGGCATGGAATCTCTGTGTATCGATTTCAGCAAAGACCCGTAAAGTCCTTCTGCCAAGGTATAAAATCACTACGCATTCTCGCTCTCATCTTTTCGCTCCTACCCAACAAACCTCTATTGACATGCAGCTTTCTTATTTGATCATCCTTGCTTGTTCCATTTTCATGGGCGTCAACGCCTTAGCTTTTCCGCCATTTGACACCGGCAAATGCACTAGCAACGGGAACTTGGAGGTCTGCACGGAGGATTGGGACTGTTGCTCTGGTTGTTGCGTTGGTTATGTAAGTGGCCTCGAAGGTGGCTTGCTAGTGTAAAGCCATTTATACTTATGACCTACACAGCTATGCGTGCCTTGCTGAGGGTCGGTGAATCATGGAGGTCGTTCAGGCTTTCCGTCCCGCGGTAAGGGTTACTGAGCTTTTGTCTGACATGATGCGTGATGTTGAATGCGTGTAATGCAGGGATTAATTACATTATACTTCTTGACATCGATGGGGCATTTGAATAGATGAGGTTGTTGTATAGTTCTCCTTCCTTGGGTTACATACATCTCTTTGTTGTCAAAGTTTTAAAATGAGGGGATAGAAAATTATGATCGAGGAGGTACTGTTCTCCACTAGGCCACATTAATGTTGTTATCTCAGTAGTCTGCAACACGGTGAAGATCTAACAATCTCGTTCGGAAAGAAAAAATATTTGGATGGAGAGGGATTGCGATACTTCGTAAGTCACATCATGTCACATATATGGCTGGTTTCTCTGCAGTCAAGCAAGAGCGCAAGTTCAGTTAGCATTTGGTGTGAGCGAGCAAGTACAGCATTTACTATTTGCTAGTGGATATGTCTACTTCAGTACGAGCATGATCATTAGAGCTAATTTCGAGTGGGATGTAATGAGACTCGGACTATTATTGAATTTGTATCATACAGTTACTTAGTAGACTTGCTCACAATGCATACTAGATAGTCCCACACGAGTCCGTGTGTCTCAATAGTCTGCGCATCAACTCTAGCACATGCAACTCTGCACAGAATCCTTATGTATGTTGCATATAGGTTCCCCCCAACATAATGCACAATTCCATATTTTTTTTGAAGATTTCTTCCAGTGGCCAACTTATTGGTCATCAGGCCATCAAAATTTCGTGACAGTGTCACAATGACAACAGAATCATACAACATGTCACAGGTAGCAAGACTCCAAGTCATACACACCTCACAAACATCCACAAGGCCATACAATTTGGACGAGAGAACACAAGAGTACAGAGCAAAAGAAATGTCACAATTGTAGCACAAATAAATGTTTTCATATGAACTCTATTCACTATCATCACAGTGCACATGGATCCAGAAGATTTATGCAAATGGTGAACTGCAAGCTGTCTGCAATCATCTTGATGTTACCAAGCCAGCCATAGTGAAAAAATTAAAGACTCACTGCTGTCCCCTCTGACTGAGTAAATATTGTGATACCACTCTTCTTGCACTCCATATGTATACACCCAACTGTTATGAACTGGGATAGTTCTTAACACAAAGGCCGCACACAAGAGGCTTCTTGAATGTGGATTTGTATACCAAAGCAAAAGAGCAATGGTTTGCTACTCTAGCCTGATGTAGATCTAGTGTAGGTTCAGGTAGACAACGAAGACAGTCAAGTGCTTGAGAGGACTAGACTGGCTGAGTTGAATATGTTCAGCAATGACTAAGGTAGGTCTGAGTAGTGTATACGGAACTAGCTGAGTTGGAGCAAAGGTTTGCTTTAGACTAAGACTTAGGTGTGCTAAGCTTAGATATGATCAAGACGACTAAGGATTGGGGGTCCTTAGCGAAGGATATTCCAGGTAAAACCCAGTAAGATTAAAGTAAGGAATACAAGCATAGGACGGCGTCCTTATATAGACTACAAGTATTTAGGGCAGGCATGTGAAGAAAGGTGTGAGAAGACAAGTGCATATCCTAAAGAGGAAGGCAAATATAGTACAGACATGTTGAAGCGTAGAAAGGAAAGGATGACATAAGCAGACAAGTGCGTATCCTAAAGAGGAAGGCAACTATAGTACAGATGCATTGAAGCATAGAAAGGAAAGGATGACATAAGCAAACACAGATGGATAGAAGAAAGGAAAGGAGAAAATAAGTAGGGGGATACACAATTGTAACATTACCCCCGTTTTATTGACAAAGTCACTGACTTTTAGTCAGATAAGTTGTGGTAGTAAATGGGGTCGTCAGAGTAGTCAAAAGCAGCAGGGTCATCAATGTCTTCCCCACTGGTGCATTGCATCATATACATGGCTTCTTCTGCACCTCTCCTTCTAAGCTCGTCCCTCTGCTTCTTATCAACCCACAGGACTGTGGCATGAACTGAGTCGAGGTAGTTCTCCCAAATATGGAGTGCTTCGTAGAAGCCATCATCCTTGTATGTAAGGGTGAATGGTGGAGTTTCGTGAAACTGAGGGCAGTACAATGTAAGGTGGCTGGGTTGGAAGTGTTCGCAGACCTGGCATTTATACTGGGGACAGGTTGCCTGACGATGGCTGTAGTCATGGCAGAAACAGCACTTCATGTTTTCGTCATGGTTAAAGAAGGTTTGGTGGAGTGGGGAAGGGATGAGAACTGGTTTAGGACTAGAAGATCTCGCTCTAGCTTTGCCTGATACCATGCCACGATGACATTTTTGGTTTCAAGAAGGTCGGTCATCAGGGAGGGACCCTTGAAAAGGGGGTGGTGACATGATGGGTGTTTTCTCAGCGGCTGTGATTAATTTGTCTGGTGAAGCTGGGGAGGTAGGGCCAAGTGAATCAATCGGGACTTGTCCAGTGGCGGTGGGATCAGTAAGTGTCGCAGTAGGTAGGTCTGCATGGAAGTCTAAGACGTCATTCATGACCTGAGCAGCAATGATATCTTCGTGTGCTTCAGTGAAGGCAGTATAAAGTTCTGTGGGGTGTTCTTCTGTGATGATGGAGTTTGTCTCCACAAGGGCGGTGGTGGTCTGAGCGAGCTCCTCTGGTTCGGGAATGACCATGGGAGGGTGGATCTTTAGCAGCATTAGCTGCGTGGTGAGGGTGGAGTCTCTAACCCATTCCGGGTGAGTCTTGTCAGTGTAGGATGGTAGGGCTTGCATAGCAAGCCTTTCTAAAGTAGCCTGCACCTCAGGGTCGCTGGCTATGCAAAGATGAAGGTCTTTTATGATGAAGGTAGACGCCTCCTTGACACTAGATAGTAGGCCACAAATGGCATCAATGTGAGGATAAGGATTTGAATAGGACATGGTAAGAGGTGTATGCATCAGCTCAATTTGGTACAGAGAGGGAGGGTGAGCAATGCCTGCTTGATGCTCGGATATGATGTGGATAACTTCTTCAACACTGTTCTTGAAAGTATCAGGGAGAAGCAGCACACCATAGTGTTGAATGCATCTCTCCATGTGGTAAAGGCGTTGTTGGATGTGATGATCTTTAATGTCGGCAGTGATTCTTCTCAGAAGGGAGGCAGTTCTAACAAGGTTGACGACGAGCTGGGGTATGTGGTTGTGCTGTCTTTGCAGCTGGTTGTTGATTTCAATGGCATGCCCTTCACAAAGGAGAGCAGAAATGATGAGGGAGGTGTTCTGGATATCAGTGATGAGGTTGTGATAGTTCTCTTGGGTAGGGTCTTCAAGGTCAGCAAGGGTGGCTTGGCAGGTGAGAGGTGCTGGAGTGATGAATGAAGGACAGTTTACAAGGGTAACCTCAGAGTTAAGAGCGGCAGGGGTTAAAGAGGCGGAAGGCATTTAGTATTTGAAGGGTACTTGCGAGTAATCTGAGAATTGGGAGCAAGTGAAGAAGTTAGAGGGCATGCTGCTTCTTATAAGCTTTCAGAATTTGAGTGGAGTTTCGGAGATTGTCCTCTGGTAGCCACTCATTATCTGCTGACAAATATCCTTTCCAGGACACCAGATACCGGCGCCACTTCCCAGTCCCTTTGTGCGAGATGATCACTTCTACTTCGTATTCCTCTTCTTCTTTGATGACGTCTGGGGGAGGTTCTAGGAAGTTCAGGCTGTGTACATCTGTTTCGCTATAGGATGATAGAATGGAAGCATGGAACATGGGGTGTATCTTCCATTGTGCTGGGAGTCAGAGTTTGAATGTGATTGGGGATAGAACTTCTTCAATGGGGAATGGCCTGTATCTTTTCAGTGTGAGTTTCCGAGATGGGAGTTTCAATTGAAGGTTTGCTGCAGAGAGCCAAACCTTATCTCCAATTTTCCATGGAGTATATTTCTGTCCATGAGAGCATTCGGCCATCTTCTGCATAGCTAGGTTATGGCAAGCGATAGCTTCTTCTCTTATCTTCTGCAGAGAGCATACTCGTTCTTCTGCTGATGGGACAGTGGAGTCTGGGATAATGTGGGGAATGGCACAAGGTTTGTATCCCATCATCAGGAAGAATGGGGAGGCATTTCTTGCATCATGTTTTCGGTGGTTGTGGGTGAATTCGGTGATAGGAAGATGTTCTATCCATTCATCGGGGTTATTTCAGCAATAGATGTGAAGGTATGTTTCTAGCTCTTGATTGAGCCGTTCAGTTTGCCCGTCTGTTTGAGGGTGATAAGCGGTAGAGGGCACAATTTGATATTCTAGGAGTCAGGCGAGTTCTTTCGAGAATCTGGATAGGAATTGTGGGCTGTGATCTGAGATAACTTTGTCATGGAGACCGAAATGTCGGTAGACATGTTTCAAAAATAACTTGGCGATGCCTTTGGAGGAGATTGTCTTCTGGCAGGGGATAAGAATCACCCCCTTCATAAGGCCATGGTCTACCACGACCATGATACTATCAAAGCTGTTGCTGAGTGGCAGATCAGTGATAAGGTTGACAGAGACCTGAGAAAAGGAGCATGTGGCAGAGGAAGGGAGAGGGGTCAAAGGGGGCTGGACCGGGTGGGTATTGGCCTTCATTTGCTGACAAAGGGCACATCCTTCAATGTATTTCCATATATAGGCCCCCATAGCAGGCCACCAAGCTTCACGCTTGATGAGTTCCTCAGTCTTAAAATGACCAGGATGTCCCACAGAGGGGTGGTCATGATATCAAGAGAGAATGGTGGCATGGTGGATGGGAGGAATGTAGGTGCGGTTGCAGAAGTAAAGGATGCCGGAATCAATTTTCCAGTCAGAAAGAGTGTTACGAACTGGGATAGTTCTGAAGACAACTGCTGCAAACAGGCGGTATCGGGAGTTGTGGTTTCGTAGTACTAGCCGGTCGAAGGCCTAGCACAGTTCAAGGTAAACAACGAAGACAGTCAAGTGCCGGAGAGGACTAGACTGGCTGAGTCGAATATGTTCTACAACGACTAAGGTAGGTCCGAGTATAGGCACATGGAACTAGCTGAGTCGAGGCTGGTAAGTTCGCTTTGGACTAAGACTTAGGTGTGCTAAGCTTAGATACAATCTTAAACGACTAAGGATTGGGGGTCCTTAGTGAAGGAAGAATCCAAGTAAAACCCAGTAAGATTAGAATGAAGAAATACAGTGTATCTATGAGTGTTTAGATACTAAAGTACAAAGGGACTTTAGGGTAGGCTTCATTAGATAACAATGGTCTGTGTAATCATAAATGGAAGGCAGTTATTGTACAATGTGTTGAACATATGATGTCATAGGTGAAGATCGAGTCAGAATGAGTCATGTATGAATGTACAGTCAAGTGACCGTGGGTGAAAGTGAAGTATAAGGGAATGATGAGGTAAGCATAGGAGAACTGAGCGTAAAGAGGAAAGAAAAAGAAAGAGGGGCATACAACGATTGTAACATTACCCCCGTTTTATGGACAAAGTCACTGACTTAGTCATCTTGGTTGTGGTAATAAATCGGGTCATTGGAGTATTCAAAGTCGTCTTCATCATCCCCACCAACACGACGCATCATGTACGTGGCTTCTTCTGCACCTCTGCATCTGAGCTCTTCTCTCTGCTTTTTGTCGACTTGGGGAATAGTAGAATGGACGGAATTGAGGTACGTTTCCCAGATACGAAGCACCTCGTAGAAACCTTCATCCTTGTATGTAAGGGTAAATGGTGGAGTTCTGTGAAACTGAGGGCAGTATAGCGTAAGGTGTCCTGGCTGGAACTTCTCACAGATACGGCATTTGTACTGAGGGCAGGTAGATTGGCGATGGCCATACTCATGGCAAAAGTGGCACTTCATGTTTTCATCATGATTGGAATGAGACTGACAGAGTGGGGATGGGATAGGAAGTGGTTTAGGGCTCGCAGATTGTGCTCTTCCCTTGCCAGATGCCACACCGCGACGGTGTTTTCGGTTTTGAGATGGTCGGTCATCAGGTAGTGATCCCTGAAAGGGAGGCAGTGACAGCGGTGCGGATGCTCCTTCAGCAATGGTTATGAGTTCATCAGCTGAAGAGGGGGTCATACAACCAAGGGTTTCAATGGGGACTTGCCCCAAGGCAGAAGGATCGAGAAGGGTAGCAGTAGGGAGGTCTCTGTGAAGGTCGAGCACATCAGGGGTTTCCCTTGCAGCGATTATCTCCTCATGGGTGTCGGTGAATGCTGTATAGAGCGCCGCTGGATGTTCCTCCGTGCATACGAAATTTGTTTCCTCTAAGATGTGCGTAGTAGAGGTGAGTTCTTCTTCGGACAGAATGACGAGAGGGGGGTGAATTTTCAGCAGGGTGAGTTGTGTGGCGAGGGTGGCATCGCTAACCCAATCAGGGTGCATTTTCTCTGCATAGGATGGAAGGGCGGTGGTCACAATTCTTTCTAATGTCTTCTGTGCAGTTGGGCACCCCGCCACCCGTAGATGAAGATCCTTCACGATGAAGGTGGATGCTTCCTCGACACTAGATAGTAGGCCACGAAGGGCATCGACATGAGGATAAGGTGTTGAATAAGAGGTGGTAAGCGATGTATGCGTTCGCTCAATGCAGTGTGGAGAGGGAGGGCACGCAACGCCTGCCCGATGTTCGGATATGATATGGATAACTTCTTCAACATCACTTTTAAAAGTATCAGGAAGCAACAACATGCCATAGTGTTGGATGCATCTTTCGATGTGGTAAAGGCATTGGCAGACATGATGATCTTGAATGTCGGTAGCAAGTCTACCGAGGAGAGATGCAGTACGGATAAGGTTGACGACAAGCTGGGGGACATGGTTATGGGAGTGATGGAGTCTGTTGTCAATTTCGATGGTGTGTCCTTCACAGAGGAGGGCAGAGATGATGAGGGAAGTATTTTCGATGTCGGTGACAACATTATGATAGTTTTCTTGACTGGGGTCTTCTAGGTCAGATAAATCTGCGACGGCATACTGATGAGTGAGGGGTACCAGAGTGATAAACGAGGGGCGGTTGACAAGAGTGATTTCAGGGTCAGAGGTGTTGGTGTGGAAGGTAGTAGACATTATACGATGTTGAGCACTGATTGTTCTGAAGCAGGTTGAAAAGCGTCACAGGGCGTGCTTTGTCTTATATGCCTTTAGAATTCGGGCGGAGTTGCGGAGATTCTCTTCTGGGATCCACTTGTTGTCAGCTGATGAATACCCCTTCCAGGAAATTAAGTATCGGCGGCGTTTACTGGTTCCCTTGTGGGCGAGGATTGCGTCGATTTCGTACTCTTCTTCTTCTTCAATGACGTCAGGAGGTGGTTTGAGGAAGTTTGGGCCGTGTACATCAGTTTTGCTATAGGTTGATAAGATAGAAGCGTGGAATACTGGGTGAATCTTCCATTGTTTCGGTAAGCGGAGTTTAAATGTGATAGGGGATAGAACTTCTTCGATCAGAAATGGCCCATATCTTTTCGGTGCGAGTTTCCGAGATGGCAGCTTCAACTGGAGGTTTTCTGCTGATAGCCATACCTTATCTCCGATCTTCCATGGGGTGTACTTCCGTCCATGGGAATGTTCTGCCATCTTCTGCATTCCCAGGTTATGACAGGCGATCGCTTCTTCTCTGATCTTCTGCAGAGAGCACACTTGTTCTTCTGCTGATGGTACTGGAGAATCAGGGATAAGATGGGGAATGGCACGTGGTTCGTATCCCATCATAAGGAAGAAAGGGGAGGTGTTTCGAGCATCATGTTTTCGATGATTATGGACAAATTTGGCAATGGGGAGGTGTTCTACCCATTCATCGGGATTATTTCGGCAGTAGATGCGAAGGTACGTTTCAAGTTCTTGGTTGAGCCTTTCGGTTTGGCCATCTGTTTGCGGGTGATAAGCAGTAGATGGTGCGATTTGGTAGTCAAGAAGTTGGGCAAGCTCTGTGGAAAATCGGGATAGGAATTGCGGACCGCGATCAGAAATAACTTTGTCATGGAGACCAAAGTGGCGGTAGATGTGTTTCAGAAATGATTTTGCCACGCCTTCTGAAGTGATGGTTTTCAGACAAGGGATGAGAATTACCCCCTTCATAAGCCCATGGTCGACCACGACCATGACGCTATCAAAGCCGTTGCTGGCAGGTAAGTCGGTGATAAGATCCACCAAGAGTTGGGAAAATGGGCGAGTTGCAGAAGAGGCGATGGGAGTAAGCGGGGGTCGAACGGGGTGAGTGTCCGCTTTCATTTGCTGACAAAGGGCGCAACCCTCAATGTATTTTCGAATATAAACCCCCATCGAAGGCCACCAAGCTTCATGTTTGACAAGTTCTTCGGTCTTAAAACAGCCAGGGTGGCCAGTGGAGGGGTGGTCATGATGGCGGGCGAGAAGGGCAGCACGATGAGCGGGGGGAATGTAAGTGCGGTCGTGGAAATAGAGGATGCCGTTATTGATCCGCCAGTCAGAAAGGGTGGACTTTATGGGAGGGAGGCATATGCCATCTAAGGCATCTGACGCCATTTTGAAAAGTGGATCATCAAGAGGGTCAGAAGAACCCAATATATCAAGTAGATCTGTGTTTATAAGTCGGACAAAAAGGGAATCAGGAAGAAGTATGGTATCTTCATTATCATGACTGCCAATATCATGATCAGGGCGACGGGAGAGGGCATCTGGGGCAGTCAGCTTAGTCCCAGCGACGTGGTGAAGTTCGATGTCGAAAGTGGAAAGGATCAGTTGCCAATGGGCTTGTCGTCTGGTCAGTTTCTGCGCTGTTCTGAAGTACAGCAGGTTCTTGTGGTCAGTGAAAATTAAAATGGGGTGGGGGTTCCCTTCGAGGTAATGGCGCCACTCGGTAAGGGCACGAATGACGGCCAGCAATTCCCTGTCAAAGATTTGATAGTTTCATTCGGCAGGGTTAAGGGATTGCGAGAGATAAGCACATGGGTGGTAGACCCCATTCTCATCTGTTTGAAGTAAAACAGCCCCTGTCGCAACAAGGGAGGCATCAGTGGCAACCGCAAATTGCCGAAGCGGATCGGGATTGCGAAGTACCAGTTGTTGGGTAAACTTCGTCTTCAGTGCGTCGAAAGTGTCCTGACAGTCAGGTGTCCAATCGAAATTGGTATTCTTCTTTGTCAAATCAATTAAGGGTCGGGCGATGTCGGGGTAGTGAGAAATGAAGGTACAGTAGAAGTTGCAAAACCCGAGGAATGAACGGACATCTTTGACAGTTTTGGGAATTGGCCAGTCTGCAATACCCTTGGTTTTAGCGCTATCCATGGCTACTTCTCTGGGCCATATAATCATGCCGAGATATTCGACTTCTTCGGCATCAAACGTGCATTTTTCCGGTTTTAGAAAGAGTCATTCTTGGTGTATTCGTTCAAGCACATGACGAGTGCGTTTCTGATGTTCTTCAAGGGTTTTTGAGAAGATGAGGATATCGTCCATGTAGATTACCATCCATCCTTCGTTAATTTCTTGCTAGAATGTACGGTTCATATAGGCTTGGAATGTTGCAGGGGAGTTACATAAGCCAAAGAACATCACGTTAGGTTTGTACAAACCGAACTTGGTGGTGAAGGTGGCTTTTCAGCGATTGTCGGGATGAATACGAATGTTATTATATCCGGATCGAATATCCATTTTGGTGAAGAAGTGAGCATCGTGGAGTCGAGCTATGAGAGTGACTGGGAGTGGGAGCGGATATGCGTTTTTAACTGTCCAATCGTTAATGTAGCGATAGTCTTGGCATGGACGTAATTCTCCACTCTTCTTCCCAACAAAGAAGAATCCACTAGCTTGGGGTGATTTCTATTTGGAGATGAATCCTTTCGCAATGTTTTCATTGATGAAGGTTTTAACGGCTTCCCTCTCCTTCCCTGACAGTGGGTAAACCTTAGACGTTTGAGGGAGGAACCCAGGTTTGGTCTCTATGCGATGATCGATACCAGGTCGTTCGGGAGGGAGTTTATTAAGCCCTTCCTTCATAAAGATATCTCGGAAGTCATGGAGGTACAATGGTATGAGTTCCTTGAAGCTCTTCTTCTTCTTCTCCTTCTCTTCTGTTGCGAATTCTTGGGCTTTGTTGCTGAACTTGGTAGTTTCCTCGAACGACGGTGGAGCGAGTGAAACCTGGGAGTAATTTGGTAACTGCTCCAATCGGGAAGTGCTGTCGCACGTGAGAGGGGTATCCATGGAAACTTCTTCAACAATCCTCATCTGTAGTCCTTCTATATCGTATTCCACCAAGAATTCTCCCTCCTTTAACTCGTAAGTAGCGAGGTTTCGGACTTCAGGTTCTGTCCAAACATCCTGCATAGTATCGAAGAATGGTTCATCTTCTTCATCAGAGGATGGGGTGAGTGCTGGCGGCGGCTCAGTGAGCGAAGGCTCGTTGGGGGCAAAAAAAGATTTGCCATGTAGGAACTCTTCTTCTGTAGCATGCCCATCTAGGAAATCTAACTGCGCTTTCTTTTCGGCCCGGACTCCGATTGGTGGGTCTTCTGCTTTCCGAACATGTTTCCTTTGATCTTCGGGTGGTCATTGCTCCTTCAGAGTAGGTGCTGGCCTGGGCGACGATTCCCTTTCATTGTGTCTCTTCTCAGGTTTAGGGATAGGGGAGATAGGTCGTTGAGGAAGAGTCTCGCTAGGGAGAGTTGGCCTGGTGATCATGGGTGAGGGAAGTTTAACTTGTGGAGTGGTTACCGGAGGAGTAGGGGTGGCGACCGGTTCCAGTTCTGAGGGGGAGTTGCTCGTGGGAGGGTTCAGCGGTGCAGAAGTGGCTGTATATGGTAGCGGTGCAGATCGTGGGAGTTTCGAGTTCTTCTATTTCGGAACCGGATGGTTGAATAGGAGGGGAAGCTTCGCCTTTGTCATATACCGGATTCTACACTTGACTTGCACTATAACATCCTGCTCATATCCACATCCATCTAATCCCCACTCGATC